>WNYC01000003.1:0-452141 GCA_021396375.1 Sporothrix mexicana
AAAAAAAGAAAAAAAGAAAAAAAGAAAAAAAGAAAAAAAGAAAAAAAGAAAAAAAGAAAAAAAGAAAAAAAGAAAAAAAGAAAAAAAGAAAAAAAGAAAAAAAGAAAAAAAGAAAAAAAGAAAAAAAGAAAAAAAGAAAAAGCAGAGACATACAACGCCTTGTTGTAAAACACGCATCCTTCTAGTCCCTCACAAATACGGCTTGAGAGTATCCATGGCCTTATCCCAAACAATTGTCGGAGCATTCCGCTTCTCCAGATCTACCATGACCTTCTCCATGTAAAGCTCCTTCATCTTGTCGTTGACCAAGAAAAGGGCACCGCCACCCTTGGTCTTGTCCATGTTCAGGCTCGCACTCTGGCCAGAAGTCAGGGGAACACCACCTTTGCCTCCTTCTTTGCTGCTGGCGCCGCTGTACTTGGCACTGGTGCCCATGTACATGATTTTCTCGCCGGCGTCTTCGGGCGAAGTGGCCGTAATTGACAGCGCAACCGACAAAAGCGGCCAGTACCACGACTTGCCAAACGACTTCTTGAACAGTCCCGTGTTGACGCCACCGGGGTAGTGGTGGAAGTAGAGGATCCGCGGGTTTTCACGAGCAAGACGCCCAAATGAAATGGTCGTGTAAGTGGACAGCGAACGAGATCTTTGAACCAGACCAGAGTGTTCAGGCTTCATAAGGTCGAGGTCATCAAGGAAGATGTCAGCCATTTCGTTGCCGCATGCGAGGACGGAGATGACGCGCGGGCTGTTTGTCGATGCGTTGAGCAGAGGCTGCAGAAGAACTGCCAAAAGAAGGCGGCCGTAGTAGGACAGCATCAGTGACAATCTCTGGCTTTCCTCGGACACTGGAAATATGACGAAATATTAGCAATGGACACCCAACGCGGTCAACATCATCACAGTGGTTCACTCACTCGTCTTGGTATTTCCAGCATTGATGAAACCAGCGCTCATGTACAAAAGGTCGAGGTTTGTTTCACGCTGCTTGATGTCGTCACAGACTCTCCGAATATCTTCTCCCTGTGAGAGCTGGCACTCGACCCAGATAATTTCGGCTTTGGAGTTGGACCGGCGCAGCTCGTCGTGGAACGCCTTGTGCTTGTCGCCGTTGCGGCCGAGGACGTAGATGCGGACGGCAAGCTTTGTTGCGACAAGACGAGCGAAAAAGGCCTTTCCAATGCCGTCTGTGGCGCCGCACAGAACAGAGACTCGAGGAACAGAGTCGACAGTAACGAGGGCGTTGGACGCCTTGATTTCGGAGACGGAGACCATTTTGGAGAAGGTGTAAGGTTGTGGTTGATGCTGAGAGGACTGAAAGGAAAACGATAAAGTAAAGAAGCAATGGGATGATGTAAAATATCGAATAAATTTGGAGTAGATACTCGTACGAAGACATCGTTCTTTTATGTCGTTGTTGAATGTGTGGCTCATGAGTGAAACGGACTCTTGTGGTTGAATACTTGGTGACAAGGATTGGCCACTTACACCAAACCACTTACACGGTTGCTGGGACGGACTTGAAGTCCGTTCCCACTATTGCACCAAAAGAGCCACCAACAAGGCTGCCCGGCGATTAGCAGCCACTGGGCTTAACGGTGTTTACTGGTGTTCCGGACAGCGAAATGAAGTATGGAAAAATGTAGAAAATTCAGTTGTATGCAAAGTCGCTTAAAAACCAACACGGGAACCTCCTTGACGTCATCACCTATGCTTTGTTTCCGTTGCAAAATTCGGTCGAGTTGATCGCCTTCTTCGCCTCGGCGTATGCATCATAACCATAAAGCCATGGTGCAAATACCGGCTCGCGCCACAGGAAAGGGTCGTCTTCCGGAGACACCTTCAGAGCCATAATGGCGTCTCGTTCCTGCTGCTTGGGCCCGTCTGCCAGGTGATACCAAAACTGCTGGCGTGTGGCAGCATGGACAATCTTTGTTGTCCGAGGCTGGCGGAGAGCCTCGTACTTTTTAAGAGCCTTGTCCAGGGGTATATTCTCAGACAGGACTTGGCCAAGGACAGCGGCGTCTTCGAGCGAGATTCCGGCGCCTTGTGAGAGGTATGGAAGCGTAGGATGAACGGCGTCGCTGGCGTGGGAAAACGATCAGTATTTTCCTGGGATAGCGACAAAGTGAAGTAGACATACCCAATCAATGTAAATCGACCGCTGGAATGGCACCAGTCTTTCAATGGTGGCCGCTTGTGCAGCTTCCACTTCCATATTGTCTTTTCCTGTGCCATAATCTTTCTCAATCTGCGATAATTAGTCAAGACGATGAAAACTAGCACGGATATTTCCCCAATGCAACGTACAATGGATCCCAGTCTTTAAAGACGCTCAACACGGCCTCGACAGGGCACGGCGCCCGAATAACGCCCGGCGGCAAATCATCAGGCGCCACTGCCACGAGGTTGATTTGCTTGCCGCCCTTGAGAATGTACACAATTGCGTGCCCATTCGGTCCCAGCCAGTATGTGCACTGCGGTGTTTCTGCCATTGCATGCAGTTCTGTTTCGTCTGCAGGCAGGTCTGCCACGTTCAGCAGCACCCGGAAGGCGATGTCGCCTGTGTACTCGGGCTGATCTGTGGGGACAAATTGCTGCCGACAGAACGAGTTGATCCCGTCTGCTGCGACAACGAGATCGCCCGAGAATACCTCGCCCGTGTGCAGCGTCACCATAGCCTTGTCCAAATCTACATTGGTGACCCGGCTGTCGGTTAGCACGCGGGCACCAAGTTCCGTGGCTCGAGATAGAAGCGCAATGATCAGGTCGTGGCGATGGATATCCCAAAATGGCGCGCCGTACTGCTTCCGATGGTGGTCGTGCAGAGCCACAGACGAGAGCGTTTCTCCGCCTTTCCAGCGTTTCATGATGCAGCTGTATGGCTCAACGACATCGTCGACGATGGCTTTGTCAACGGCCCATGCTGCGAGAATCCGTGTGGCATTCGCCGAGAACTGTAGGCCGGCGCCGATCTCTTCGACTTTCTCGGCGGACTCGAGCACTGTGACTTTGTGGCCCGCAAGACGGATGGCAATGGCGGCCGAGAGGCCTGCAATGCCGCCGCCGACAACGATAATGTTCAGTGGTTTTGTCATGACAGGATGTGGTTGTTGATCTTTGCCAAAAGGAGATTTCGTTATAACAATTCGAAATGCTTTTGACTTTTTTCACAAACCAGAAGTAATCCGCAGGCATGTCGAAAATCGATGCCATTACGTTGCTTCCCCGGTTTGCGGCGGTTGTGCACCCTGGTGGATAAGCTCTCTTCCAGTATTTTTGCCTCGCCGACCTTTCGTTCGGTTGCCATGACTCCTTCACTTACACCGTTTAGGTGTTCCCCTCAAAGCCATCCCCACGTCAAAAAGAGGCTATCGGATTAAATTGGTCCCTGTGTGCAGATGCCATGATGGCCCTTGTAGAATCGTGCAGTCGATAATTGCAATTGAGTGCTGCTTCGAACAAACACAACCTGTCATCTTTGGCACCAACAGCCAGCGCCATCTATCACACAGTAGCTCCCGACGCGGTGTGTAGGTTAGTTAAAGCACCGTGTCTGGGCCCCACGAAGTTAAGCGTGAAGAATTCTCGGAGAGCGGGCTTCTGGATTGGCGATGTCATCGGAACGCCCGAAGTGGCGATGTATTCCATGGGTATCTGTAGAATACGGCCAGCTTCGTCTCAAAAGTAAAACGTTAATCAGGATGTCACAGTCGATGGCCTGAAATGAACGTATGGCCAGCTTGAGAATAAAAACTACAAGTCATGGGTGCAAGGCTGAAGTCTTTTCTTCATGTTGATTCCGATGTCTTGGAAATCCAAAATCTATTGTCAAGCCAAAAAAAAGAGGGAACCCAGTAAAATGAACCCTTCTCTAGGTATTTTTATCGTCGCTTCCGAAACTCTCCCAACGAGACAAGAATGCACCCCAGTTTGCTCTCTGATCAGCTCGGCTACAAGGCTTTACGGCTTCGATGCCTTCTCGAGGAGCTCCTTGCTGTTCTCGGCCTGTTCGACAGTCGAGAAGTCAGGCCGCAGGGCCTCGTAGCCCTCTGTTGTGCGACCGTACGTGATACCGCCGAGACGGCTGACGGGCTTCAGCACCTTGGGGTCGATAATGTTCCGCTCCTCGTTGATGGCGTCCTCGCGCACCCAAAAGTTAACGCCCTCGAGAATGATGAGCGTGCCAGCGATCGTGCCGGGCTTCGCCTTGCTCTCAAACTCCTTGAGCTCCATGAGCTTGCACTCGACCGAGAAGATGGCCTCCTTGACACGGGCCGGCTTGACCATTGTAGAGGGGGCCTGGTGCAGGCCGCTGAGGCCCCATTCGGAAACGCCGTAGGGGGCATTGACCGACGTGGCGTTGGCCGCCTCGACAAAGTGCTCGGAGATAATGTTGAGGACACACTCCTTGCTGCTGGCAATGTTGGCCAGCGAGTCCTTGGCCTTGGCGATGCTGCCAACCATGCCGATTGTGAACACCGGCGGGTCGTGGTTGACCATGTTGGTGTACGAGAACGGCGCCAGGTTGGACGACGACCCATCGGCCGACAGAGTGCTCAGGAAGCCAATTGGCCGCGGGATAATGGCCGAAATCAGCAGCTTGTAGTTGAACGCCGCCGGCCGGCCGGGCTCGTGAGGGTCAATCTCGACGTGCTTCTTGGACAGCGATGCGCCGCCATCGTTGCCGCCCTGGCCCCATTGCCAGTCCGGCGCGGGAGCCTGTGTGTAGTGCCACTCCTCCGACGGGTTAAAAGCCGGCCGCGAAGCCTCAACGGTCTTGAAATCGGGGTGCGGGTTGCGCTTGATTGCGGCCTCGTTCGCTGTGCGCTCGGCTAAAGCGGCTGCGGCGGCTCCCGCGTCCGTGCCGTTGGTTGAGCCCATAGTGTGGTTTTGTGCGGTGGAAGTGGCGTGGATGAAAAGTGCAGAACGCTGTGCAAAACGAGTGGAAAAGTGAGGGGAGAAAAGAGTGCAATTGCGGGACAACGACAGGATGTGGCGACGTGTGGACATATTCCAAAATGCATTATTGCCTATCTAAGCAAGATAAAGAATATTTAAGACGAAGGAAAGAACGACCGTTGAGGTTCGCATCATAGAATAGTTAGCCCCAAATTCGCAACAAAGCGCCGAGCACCTGCCCACTTGAAAAGATAGAACGCAAAATGCCAACTGTTTGCGCATTGCACCTTCCCCAAATCGACCCAAAGTTCGCAACTCCCAATTGAGCCAACTAAATGCGCTCGTGTCACGCCTTCTTGCACATCCGACTAGTAATTTGGCAGACTATTCGTAGCTAGGAAGGAAGCTATGCAAGTACACAGATGAGGGGTTGCATTGGAGCTCTTTCCCCACTGGCCGAAGCTCTCGAGAGCTTCCCGAAATGGCTCTCCAAACCCATCGGAAATTTGCCAATATCTTTCTCCAACACACACCTATTATCTTTTATTATCGAAAGTGCCCTTTTGCAGTATGCTGGCTCGTGCTCTTTACGGATTGCGTTTTCACATCCCGCGACTATGTATGACAGTGTACAACTGATCCTGCCCACAAGGGCGCCTACCGGCACTGTTTCGATCCATGGTATTAGCAGCCTTTTGACAACACCACACTCTTAAGCACCGAGGAGACAACACGACAAGTGCGTTCTACATGTTCGAGCTGTTCATATTCAGTATCTGTGGTACTTGGCACCACCAGCATCTACACGGCAAGAAGTTATGTCGAGATGGGGCCAGGAGAGCACCTGCGAGACCTCAACTTATATCACGTATCGCTTCTTACCGGAACACAACTCTATATGGACAATTTCACTACCGTGTAAGCCCGCTGACAGCGAATAATCGCCAGCGGCGCCGTGCCTCCGACACTGCTGATCGACACAGCGAGATGCCAAGGTATGACAGACTGGCATAGCTAAGAGTACCGGCAACTGCGTTCAAAACTGCTCCGAAGCGAAAGCTGTGGTATGGCTTGCGCTGTTTGCGGCCCCAAGCACACACGATTCGGCTTGGACGGCAGGAGGCTCAGCACCGTGAGCGTCTGTAACCGTACAGTCTGATGGTCAATGGTTTTATTATTCTGGAGTGGACGGCAGCACAATACAGACACATGGTGATCTGAATTCCGGCGAACCGGGCTGCAAAAACTGGCCCAGCGTCCACCCGCTAATGGTGTTCGGCTCAAGCGAGCTGGACCGGCTCCGTGCAACAAGACTGGCGAGTCACAGAATTAACAACTCCGTCTGGAAGCTATCAGTCCCCGGCGACATGGATACGGCCTGCTAGCGCAGTATATTACTTTAGCAGAAACGCGTTTCTGTCGACGGCAGAGCACTCTGCTCACCGGCGTTGGACTGCTTCATGGCGCTGGCCGGCGTCAAAAGCGTACATTTGACAAGGACCGTCCCAATGAGCCACAGTGACGCGACGAGGCAAGCTGCAACAGATGGGCGGCACCGACGTGAGGGAGTTATGGCTAATGCGAAGGATTTCGATTTTTCCCGGCCTCCCTCACGAACAAATCCAACAAACTGCTCCCAAGGGTTGAAACCAACAGACGATGCAGATTTACAGTCACAGCGGAAGACCGGACACGCATCCCAGGCGAGTCGACAGGAAGCAGGGGATTGAGAATGAAGGAATTGGAAGATACTATGGAAGCCGCCAAGGAGCACATAATTTTTATCTTCTTTCATTCTCCTCTTTTTTCATTTTCGACCCTGGATTTGCCGTTGGAAACATAACCTCAGGGGATTGCATCGTCCTATGTGGACGCCCGTGCCAGTACTTTTGCTGTGTGATGTCGTTTTACCACAGCAAAATATCTTGTCCTCCAATTTCCGGAAGAGGAAAAAGGAGAAACGATTGAGAGCACTTGCAAACATCTCAAACACACAAATATCACGCGGGACTGATCACCATTCTCTTGTGCGCCGGGCAGGCTTTCCACGGCAAGGATAGCTGCATGCCAAATCTCCGTGGCTTTCGTGGTGCCGTGGTCGTGTTTCTTTTTGCTTCCTTTCCTTTTTGTCTTCCCTCTGTTGAATCGTGCAACTGTTGGTTTCTTATTTAGTGGTCTCGCTATGAAAACTCTGCCCCCTCGGCCACCAGCAGGGACCCGGCCCTGTCGTGTAGTGGGAAGGCGGCGGCGGGCCTGGCTTGGCTGGGCTTTGCTTTGACCACCATCAAGATGATACTGACGAAAAGAAGAAAAAGAAAATATGCACCAGGGTTTAGTGAAGGAACACAGACGACTTTTATGAGCGGTCGTTTCGCGAAGTCTGGAGGGCGAAAAGCACAGGCACACGAGACAGAGGCCTTCAGCTCCAAAAGCATCTTTGATGCGTGATTTGGAGAATACTTTGCATCGTTGGAGCTTGCGAGATGGATAGAAAAGGGCATAACGACGTAATTACCTCGTACGTTTGGTGCAATCACCAATGCCTACACAGTATGGCCTAGAGTCTTGGCATTTGCGGGCCATTCTGACGGGAAGTGGTTTCCACGTGCGGGAAAGTGCGATCGTGAAAACAGATGGGACGAAACAAAGAGAGGAAAGAGCCGTTTCGAACAAACGAGTAAAAAAATCCGTCGAAAAAGGAAAACGAAAAAAAAAAAAACAGAATTTTCAACATCCGCATCCACCAATACGTGTATTCCGCATTAATACGTTGAGCGCCGCCCGCAAACGTGTGAGACACTTTTCAGGGCGAGACATGCCGTTGTGCAGCCCCTTTTACGCCCTGAATCTGGATGCCTCTCCCAAATTGTTTGCACAACACAAAGTTATGATTTCCGTCTCGACATAACACAACACGAACACCACGCCTCAGCTTCCATGCAGCTGCCCGCCTGCCGTGACACTGGTTGTCCCTGTTCCTGTTGTTTCTGTTGTTCCTTTTGTTCCTTCTTGTTCCTGCATCTTGTATCGCCCATTGATGCGCCCTGGCCTCCTCGTTCCCTTGGGTCCGACGATCCTGGCGATCCTGATGCAACGCCCTACCATCGTGTTTTTCTTCCATTTTGTGTTTCTTGTGCTGTGGTGCCTCACGGGGTTTGGAGCCTTTGAACCTTTTCACTCTTTGCTATCCAACATCCTTTCTCCTTCAAACTCACGGATTTCTTCCTTCTCGATCTCTTGGCGTCCCGGCAGCCAAAAGCTGACGCAACCCACCGTTCCTTCATTCCTTTCTTGCAGACCAGCCCAGGCCCAGCACGACCCCAAGCACAGACAAAGAATCATAGGGAGGGTCTCGAGTGGGTGCCAGAGTCCACACCATCCGCCGAGATGAGATTTCCAAGTGGACCGACCTCCAGACGCATAATTTGGTGAATTTGAGGGAAGGTATGGATACATAATGCATGCATAAACTTACGTGGGACAAATTGTACCCGTACCTCTATGCATACTCAGTTTGGAGACACTGGGCCGACCTGACGTGGCCCTAACTAGACTTGTGCCTGACTATCTGGGCCCGAGGAAACAAAGAAACGAAGACAACGGGCACTACTCCGTAGTAGGCAAAGAAAAGAAGAAAAAAATAAGACCAGATGAAAGAAGATTGCGACCATCCGGATTGCGAATCAAGAAGAGGACGAAGTATCGAAATTGAAGATCGCGAGGGTGATGTGGCCCTTTCTTCACCAGAGTCGCTCTCTATTCAATGTCCATGGCCCCATTTTTCAATATGCCCAATCTTTCCAATCTTCTCGCTTCAATTAAATCCAACTCAGGGGGGGAATTGACTCCAGGCCCGTGAAACGAAGGAACCACAGGGAGCAGCAACGCAAAACAAAACAAAAAGAAGGGACGAACACAAACAAATTGACAGCAGCAAACAGTCGACCAACCAGCCAAATATTGTCTGCAAACCCAAAATTTGACAAAATCCATCGACAAACCACAAGAGAATCAATCCCTTCAGTCATCCCGCCTCGCCCGCTTCCACATCTTCCTCACCAACAGGCGATTGCAACACAGTGAAACGGCCAGCCTCTTCACGATCGCACACCCTCGTTCCCTGGCAGGCCAGGCCCTGGTTCACTCCACTCGAGCCATTGTGCTCCCTGCCTCCGGCCAATGATCGGCCACCCGAACCTGTTTTTCTTGGCAGACGCTTCCCACCTGCTTGACCTCCTTCCCGAAATTTCTGATTTTTTTCATCGCTCTCTGGCTCTCTCTTTCCCTGGTCTTTCCCTCTTTGTTCCTTTTCCTTGCCTTTTCTGCAGGAACAGGGGACGTCCAGAGCATCCCGCCAATCAGAAGGAGCCACTAGGCGGATACCCTTGTAATTGCCACAACACCCTTGCACACCTGTCTTTCAACGCTGTAATATGATTGGCCTGCCCCTGGCTAATGGGCGGGTCTCCCCTGGTGGACCTGCGTGGCGCGCCAGCTTCGATTTGGAAAGCTCACTTTTATGAGGAGCCTGTCTGCACCTCTTTGTTTGCATCCCACTTTCTTCGCACTTTCTGACCCTTGCGCTGTATCGATGGCCAGTGTGGCCCTTGCTGTCGTGGCGCCGCGCCGTGGCGCTCCCTTTTCGGCAACAGGCTCTTTCCCATTTTCCTCTTCTCGCACCCAGGTCCTGTGCTCTTTCCTGACTGCCTCTCTTTTTTATTTCTCTGTCGCTCTTGCCTGTCACCATTTCGATCCACACCCACCTCATCCCACCACTGAACCAACCACCCACCAGAGAGAAGGGAAAGAGCAGTGCCGGAAAGCGGCGACAAAAGAAGAAAACTTTTCATCATGGCTGTGCGACTGTGCCTGACGGCGGCCAGCATGCATCGTGCATCTTCAGATATTGCCGGCACGCTGTGCTCAAGTTATTTCTGGCATGGAGGCGTAGATGTTGGGCATGCCAGTTGGGCCAAGGTTCTGAGGCCATTCTGCCTGTGACCAGCTCTTTCCTTGTGTGCGTTGTCTCTTTCCCTGTGACTTTTCCCTGTTATTCAAAGCCTGGCTGGCTCCTTCCTTGTCTCTTTCCTTGCTCTTGCCAATGTCATGGCCCAGGCATACGTAGTCCCACCTTTCCCCTAATTAACTCCCATAATCTGCGCTCCAGGGGGTCGTTAACAGGCCTCTGCCCCCCTAATCTACCCCCAATCTCTGCGCAATACTAGTAATAGAAAAGGGATAACCATCTCTCCCCTTTGCTCTTTTCTCCCTCCCTTTTCCCTTTTTGATTCCCTTCCCTCTCTCTTCCCTTCTTTCCTCTCCTTTCCTCCTCACCATCACCGTCCGATACACATTCGTTTCTTCGACATCTGTCGCTGTCTTTCTCTTTCGTCAAGACTACTCGTATTCTTTGACTGCCATTCCTTTTACAAGACAATTTTGATTTCATATCAGCCACTTTCTTTTAAACAATCACTCCTTCGGACAATCTCTCACGATCAAATATATTCGCGCAATTCGCCTGTATCAAATTGCATAAACAAAGCATCACGACTTCGATCGGTAAGTGCCTGTCTGGCTTTGTCTCGCGCTCGTTTCCGAGACGAAACGAGCAAAAGGAACAGAAAGCGAAGGCAAGACAAAAAAGAAATGTAAAGGGACGGAAAAAAGAGAAACATGCCTGTCAGGAACGCCGCCTGTCAAATCGGCCTCCCTCGTGCCGCCTATACCACCGAACCGTTTTACCCCCCTCGCCGACACTTACATACAGCTCCCTGGCGTCACGAAACCACTCAGGCACATTCCACAGCTCGACGCGTCGTTTTACCTGGGGGAGAATCGCCCTTTTGACAGTACATGCAAAAAAGACGTGTCGAGGGGCAGACATCGTTGTCCTTTTTGTTATCGACTTGGTCTCTTTTTTTCTGTTTTGTCTTTTGGCCTTCTTTGTTTCTATTCTCCGTTTCGTTTCATCGCATCGCCAAACAAACAATATTGTTGCAGCAGCAAAATGAAGTATCGCGACTGACCTTTTCCAGAATCGTCAAGCCTTATATTCACCAATTTCACCATAACCAAATAAACGACATCTCACGACAACAATCGTCAAAATGTTCGCCTCCTTCTACCTGACCTTCCTGGCCTTCGTGGTCTCGCTCGTCGCCGCCGGCAACGCTGTCACCACTGGCACCACCACCTCCACCATCTCCATGACGCAGACCGTCACCATCACCCGCTGCAACCCTTCCGTCACCAACTGCCCGGCTAACCGCCACAACACCACCACCTCCAGCACCTCCACGCACTGGCCCGTCTCCAACTCCAGCACCGTCGCCTGGCCCACCTCGTACCACAACAAGACCACCTCTGCCCACGCCACCGGCACCGGCACCACCACCGGCGCTGTCTCCACCGTCATCCTGTCCTCGACCCCCGCTGTCGCCCCCTCCAGCTCGCCCACTGGTACCACCACCTCCGGTGCCCAGGGCCTCATCATCCAGAGCGGCCTGCTGCTCGGTGGTCTGGCTGCCGCCATTGCCATCCTGGCATAAGCGCGCTCTCGGAACCGAGAAGCAGAATGTGTTTGGTGGACAACGACAACTGGCGGTGAAAGGGCGACACGGGGGACGGTGGGGGGCACGCCGGCCCGGCAGCAAGAGGGGACACCGCGGATGAATCCTACACTACGACGAAAAATCAAATACCACTCGCCAATAAAGCAGCATCTCTCGGCCGACTCGATCTCGTTTTATGTGGCGAATTTATCTCGACTATGAGACGTTGGACGATGGGCGGTCGATGCGCTCTGGAGGCACCTTCTATCATGTTTCTGGGAGCGATGGGAGACGAGTGATGGTACCAGGCTTAGCGATGTGCGACTACATTGAAATGCGCGCATCCCCAATGCTCCGTGTCCCTGATCTTGCCCCCTGAATTCTTTGAGACGTCCCTTTTTCTCTTCTTCTCTTTGCATTTCCTATGTCGTTTTTCTCAAACATTTCTGGTTCTGTTTTCGACCATCTTTTCCTTGTGTTTTTTATTTCCTTCGTCCTTTTTCAACTGTTTTTTCTCTGTCCATCCTACGCAACGTGTTGCAACCACCTTTCCTTGCATTCTCGGCTGCTGGGCTGGCCTGACGGAAAACCCTCCCCTCCTTTTCCGCTCGAACAAGAAAGATATCCCAAACGACGGATGGTTGGCAGACAAAAAAACGAAGACGAAAAAATTCAACCGAGAAAACGCAATCATCTTACTTAATGTGTTTAATTTTTAATGCTTTAATTGAGCGGATTGTGTTTGCTCCTGAACCCCGGTTTCGCCTTCTTTTGAACGATTACCAAACGATTACCAACAGCATTGATTCAACCGAATCTCTTCATCCTTCTTTCTTCCCTTGGGTCGACGGCAAAGGCCTCTTTTCATTTTTCACTTCTTGTTTTTTGAAGGAACTTTCGTCGTCGACCAAATCGGGGGGAGGGGCGAAAGGCAAATAACAAAAACCCAACAAATTCTTCTTTTTGGTTTCTCATGGAGCGAGAAGAGATCGGTTCTGTGGACCGTCCTTCTTTATCCAGACCACCAACCTCATTTCACCCTTTTTCTTTTCTCTTTTTTTTCTCTTCCCTATTTCCTTTCTTGTTTCGATGCTCTCTACTTTGGTGTATCTTTTTGTGCGCATGGTGCCTGGCGAACCTCAAATATACCCATCATCTAGATACAGCGATTTAGAAGAAAGAGCATACGATCTACGGGGTGTCTTTTTTTCTTATGTTAGCAAAATGGGAATGATTATGAAAACAAACGGTCTGTCAAGATCAATGAGTGACAGTCAAGTGAAATTACAGTGAGAATAGAGTCCAGATGCCAAAAAGTAAATTGCTTGTCCTGTGAAAATGGTATATACGAGAAAAAGAATCTTCCACACTCAATACTGTCCCCTCTTAGGCTCCTCCCCATCACTTCCTCGCTCGCCCATATAAGACAGGGACAATCAATCAAGATGCCTGCCGCCTGGTGAGTTTCCTATCGCTTCTATCCACCCCCTTTTATTCAAACATCCTCCCATCCACAATGTGCCAAAATATCACATCTAAGGCTCGTCGTCGCCGGCAAAGTCGATGCTCTGGCTGGTCTGGCCAGCAGCCTTCTGGTCGAGGGCGATGTTGTTGTTGAGCTTGGTCTGCTCCTCGGCGATCTTATCGGTGTTGTCCTTGCCGGTCTGAGCCTGCTGGATCTGCAGACCCAGAACCTCCAGCTCCAGCTTGAGCACCTTGTTCTTGATCTTGCCAACCTGCAGCGCCTTGCCGGCCGTCGTGGACTTGCCAGCGGCGGCAATGGCGTCGTTGAAACCGCCGGTACCCGTCTCAGCATCCTCGGCCGTCACGCGGGCAGCCAAGATGATGTCCAGGTCGTTGGGATCAACATTTGCAAGGTCGTTGAAGTCAATCTGTTTTTGTTAGTGAATGTTCGGTTTTGATGTTTACATGAGAAAGGATTCCATACGTACAGGGAACTTGGCCTTGACCTCGTCCAGGGCGTTGCCAGCGACGCCGTCAGAGACCTGGAAGTCGTTGTAGTCGGAGACCGACAGGACACCAGCACGCTTCTGCGGCTTGGAGTCCGTGACAGGCAGGGCCAGGGCCGAGGCGGCAAAAGCAAGAATGATAGCCTTGGAGAAATACATTCTAAGGTACAAAGTGGGTTTGTAGAAGAAAAATGAAGAAAAAATGGGGGAATAGAAGTGAAGGAAGCGTAAGAAAGTTTGATGAAAGAGAGAAAAGACAGTAAGAACAGCACAGCTGTTGTCAAGAAGAGAATGTAGAAGGAAAAAAGAACGTCTTCACAGAAGGGACTTGATGGCAAAAGAGAAAAGAGAGTGCGGATGAAGAAAAAAAAACATGGAAAGAAAAAAAAGTTGGGCGGAGGAGGGCGATCGTCCCGTTTATATGCACTTTCGTCAACAATGGGATTTAGGATCCAATTGAGCAAAACAGAGAAGAGGGTCAACCGATGTCTCCTGTCATGGGCTCGTAGCACGACGTCTGCCAGAGCAAGGGAAAAGACCAGACGAAGGGGCATGATGGGGTGCAAGGAGGCCATTTTTGCAACATGAAGGTTATTCGACCTGTGATGGGGACCAGGAGAAAGAGACCAGGAGCGTCCATCGGCCATGGAGCACGGGGTAGTGAGGCTCATCAACGTGCTTCGTGCCGTTGTACCTGATTGTCCGATTTGTAGAAGACTGCGGGCACAGATGGAACACTGCTCTCTCCAGACGCTGAGCACCTTCGTGGGCGTCTTGAATGCTCCTGGGAGTCTCGATGCAACCCTGTCATACCGCCAAGCCCAATAGCGAGCATCGACTCCCTGACAGCCCTGTGTCAGGTCTCAAAGAGTATTGCTTCAAAGTATGTGGTTGCTGGCACTGGCGCCACGCCCGGGACGTGTCAAAGGCAGTGAGTGAGTTGGTTAGGTATTTTGTTCGTCTTGGGAGGCTTTTCTCGTGTTCTTGAAGTGTTCATTCTTCAGCGTTTTGATGGTGGATCGAGCAAACAACAAGATGTGTTGACAAAAATAAACAGTTGGGTCTTGGCCTGTTTGGTTTTGTGGAGTAAGTAGTCACTCACACGATCTCTGGTCGTGCTGCCTCTTTCTCCCTTGAATGATGCTGAAAATAGCCTCTGATGTGCTGAGATGCGCTGAGATGCACCACGATCGTCTGGATTTTATGCTGATCCCAAACACAAGGAAAATAGACGTGCAAATTGACTACTCGGACGTCAAGATAATGATTTCCCGTGGCGGGAAGTCGGCCCTGAACCGGGTTCTGGGGTCGTTGCTGCTGTTGCACGGTATAGCACAATAGAAGTTTCCGTACTCCGTGCAATTATCAGCAATAATGCGTCGATTAATGCGTGGATTGCCGTCGCAATGATCTGGTGACATGAGAGAGACAGCACAACAGAGTGTTCGGTCGACACGCGGCAGGCTGTGCGGGAAAAGACCCAGTCTGGCGGGTAAGGGGCGGGTGGATGCACGTCTCACGATACGTCGCAGATCCTCTGTTGTGTCTCCTCTCACAGCGGGCATGCAGCGCCCGCGATGTTTGTCAAGGGGCAGCATCGTGAGCAGAAATGCGGGAATAAGAAAGGTATGCAATTTCGTCAAAATCGAATTTGGAGATGTTAGAAGGGGAGACGAATAAAATGGGCATTTTATCATCGTGGCCGAAAGCCGTCTTCCGTTTCAGGAGTCAAAAAGGGGTGTTGTCCCAGAAGACCGCTTTCGACGACGCTAGCGACAAAGTAAACAAGAGAAAGCGCAGTCGTCGTCATCGTGGGCTGCATTTGGTCGTTTCGTGGCTCAATTGTTGCTCTGTTGCTGTTGTTATCGTATTTGCGTATTAGCATCGTCAGAGCAAGTCAAGCTGTCTCGAGATTCGAGATGTTGCTAGCAAGAGACGCACTGCAAGTGCTGACAAAGGTGTTATCCAGCTCCGTTGGAGGGCTCAACACCGCTAGGATCTGACTCTGACTCTGTCAGACGTGGCACCTGCTCCAATTGAAGAGAGTTCTGTATTACTCTTTAAAAAGTAGAAAGAGCGACTCGTCGCCGCAGCACTTCTTACCTTCTTTTTACCCATCGTTCCTGCCCTCGTTTCTCTGTGTCGTCCCCATCGTTGATTCCTCGCGTGCGGCCAAGTGTCCGTGGCGCCTTCTGTTTCGAGCCTCCACGAAGATCATGGCCAAAACAACTTTCCCACATTTTGAAAAGCCTCAAAAATAGGCTCCCAAAACGCATTTTTCAAGCCCGAGCGGCACTTCGACTTCGGCCTCGACAGCACTGGCACGGATCCGTCGCCATGCCTGATCGACCAGCTTGTTAACGGTTCGCAGCCATGGCGTTTATGCCTACACCATGGTCGACCGCCTATCAGAATCGGGAAACACGGCAGATCATCCAACGAGCAATCGTTTTGGGCATCACCAGGTTTGTTGTTTCGATCTTCGCCGCCTACCACGGTCGTCCATTTCAATCTTTCTCTAGGACAATTTCGCGGGTTTCTTACTGACGTCCGACAAGAGGAGCGTCTTCACCGGGCGGGCACTGTCGTGCTCGAGAAGGTGAGCCTCGGTCGGCCCACAAGTGGCCAAGTAGGCGGAACAAGTGTGGTCAATTGATGCAGGCTTATTCCGCGGCTGCTCCATCTCTGATCCATCTTCCGCAGCGCTCCCCCGCACCCCAACTCACACTATCTCCGCTCCAAACACCGTTTCTTTGAGTGTCTGCGTCGCGATACTGCACGCTAGATCAAAACAGGAGGCTGCACCCAATTGAGTCCAAACGAGCCGACCTGCCTATTCCGAGCGCATGGCTCCACGCCAAAAAGGTGCTCTTCGAGAGGCGACAGCAGCCAGAAAAGTTGGGTCATTTTGAGACCGTCGAGCAGGATTGGAGATTCCACATAGTACAAAGTACTTGAGCACTAGAGTACAGTGCAATAACATGATGCGACGACATCATACCCCAAAGAGTTCCCAACGGGCGCTTGTATCGCGTATCCGCCATGCCCGCGGGTAGCCGAACAACAGACCGCCACCTCCAAAACAGGCACAGGGATATGTCATGCGGGAAGATTGTGCCCAGGAACGGCTGGTACGGCAAAGGAAAACCACAAAATACGTGAAAAAAGGAAACTATCACAACACAAGGACAAAACAGAAAATGGACTAGAGCGGAGATTCGAGGTGGACTGCAAATCGATCACAAACTCCGTACTAGCTGGAGAAGGACCTGGGGAAATAGCGATATCTCGACCGAATGGGCGAAGGCTGAATCACTTTTGAACAGCACCCCCGCATGCCCATCCCAAACCGTTGATATTGCTGGAGGGACCTTGCTGTTGCGGAGGAGGACAAGGCATTTTCCCCGAAGCGCGAGTGGCGGGTGCTCTATGTTTTATCTCCTTTTGTTCGCGTCGTACTTTTGTCTTCTTTTCTACTTCTTTTCTTCTTCTTTTCTTCTTTTCTTTTTTTCTTTTTTCTGTTTCTTTGCTTTGGCCTTTCCATTCGCTTGTTATCTTCTGAATCTCCAAATCCTCCTTTCACCTGCGCCTCATCGCATTCCAGCAACTGGTTCATATCTGGGCTTTTAATTGTTTCCAATTTCTTTTCACAGCAGACTGGGGCTTCACCGAGCTTCCCCAAAGCAACACAATGACGTTCAAATCGCCGTTCCAGCCACTGACGATCCCAGAAGTCGACCTCTGGACGCTGCTCTTTGAGCGCAAGTCGAAGTCGTTCGCAGATAGCAAGGGTATGAACTGCCCTGCTCCGTCTCAAAATCGTCCCCAGCTAACACAACGCAGAAATCTTTACCGATAGCGAGACCGGCCGCAGCTACACCTTTGGCGACCTGCGCAGCGCGTCTCTCGAGTTCGGCAAGGGACTCCATTCACTATGGAACTGGAAGAAGGGCGACGTCATGGCGTTCTACACGCCCAACAGCATCGACACGCCGCCGGCAATGCTGGGCGTGCTCTGGGCCGGTGGCATCGGCTCGCCAGCGAACCCTCTGTACACCGAGCACGAGCTGACCTTCCAGCTGCGCGATTCGGGCGCCAAAGCCATTATCACCCAGTTACCCTTCCTTGAGACCACGCGCCGCGCCGCCAAGACTGTCGGCATCCCTGAGGACCGTATCATCCTGATCGGTGACCAGCGCGACCCGTCGGGCCGCTTCCGCCATTTTAGCGATATCCGCAGCCAGGCGTTCAGGGGCCGCTCGACGCCCGTCGCCGTCGATGTCCACAATGACCTGTCGTTCCTTGTCTACAGCTCCGGCACCACAGGCCTGCCCAAGGGTGTGTGTCTGTCGCACTACAATGTCGTGGCGAATGTTCTGCAGATGTCGTCCATGGACAGCCTCTTTTTCCACCCGTTCGGTGGTGTCGACGGCAAGGGCGACAAGGGTCTGGGGATCACGCCTTTTTTCCATATCTACGTAAGTGGCACACCAGTTTTCCATTGTCCATTGTCCATTATCCATTATCCATTATGCATCTACCAGCTAACACAGATAGGGCCTCGTTTGCTGTATCCTGGTCTTTATTAACACGGGTTGGGAGCTGATCAGCATGCCCCGTTTTGACCTCGAGCGGGCCTGCCAGCTGATTGAGCAGTACAAGATCAGCTTCGCCTACGTGCCGCCACCCGTTGTTCTCGCCTTCTCCAAGGCCCCGGTTGTCGAGAAGTACGATCTGTCGTCGATGCGCATGCTCCACAGCGGCGCCGCTCCCCTCACCCCTGAACTCGCGACTGCACTCTGGGATCGTCTCAAGATCTCGGTCAAGCAGGGCTACGGACTGTCCGAGACATCGCCCGTCGCAACGATGCAGCTGCCAGATGAGTGGGGCAAGTTCATGGGCTCGGTGGGCAGACTGCTGCCCAACATGGAGGCCCGGCTTGTCGACCCGGATGAGGGCATGGATGTGACGGAGCTGGGCAAGCCTGGTGAGTTGTGGCTCCGCGGCCCCAATATCTTCAAGGGCTACCTGAACCTGCCAGACAACACCAAAGCGACGATGTCGCCCGACGGCTTCTTCAAGACGGGTGACATCTTCATTGCCGACAAGCACGGCAACTTTACCTGCGTCGACCGTCTCAAGGAGCTGATCAAGTACAGTACGTTGACTCTCCTCGCTGTCTTTTTTGTTCTTTTGCTCCTTCGTCGCAAGCGTAGTACTAACAGCATACAGAGGGCTTCCAGGTGCCGCCAGCTGAGCTCGAGGGTATTCTTATCGGCCACAAGGACATTGCCGATGCTGGTGTCATTGGTGTGGAGGACAAGGCACAGGCAACCGAGGTGCCACGGGCCTACGTCGTGATGAAGCCCGGCCTTCCGACAGACGCGGCCAAGGCCAAGGAGATTGTCGACTGGCTGGCATCGCTGACGGCGCCGCACAAGAAGCTTCGTGGCGGTGTCCACTTTGTCAGTGAGATCCCCAAGTCGCCCAGTGGCAAGATCCTGCGCCGTGTGCTGCGTGACCAGGTCCGGCAGGCCGAGAAGGCAGCAGCATCGAAGCTGTAAATGGAGGTGAAGATGCGGGAGGATAGGGGACAGGAGAACAAGGGGATAGAGGGGCAAAGGGGCGGAAGGGTAACAGGCAAGACGACAAAAAAGTAGACGGGGTGCTTCTCTTTTCTCGTTATTGTTATTGTTATATATAATGTGTATATCAGTACAAAAGCGTGCCATTCGTGCGTTTTCATTACAGCAGTCAAGCCACTTTTCAGCCATTCCATGCGCCATCCTATCCAGTCTATGCGTCATATGTCGTGTACAGTGCCATTTTTGCATCTGTATCTTTATGCCAGCTTCTCGACTTCCTCCATCAGCTTCTCGATGCTAAACTGCGGGTCACCGGCGGCAAACCACTGCAGCAGCATGCGGCGTGCGCGTGCACCCTCGTCGATCTTCTCGGAGCCAGGCGTGCCCGGGATGGCCCAGGCGCCGTAGAAGCGCTGCAGGCACATGACCAGCCACTGTGCGTGGTCGGCCGTCACGCCGCGGCCGTCCGAAACCTGGCCCTGCATCAGCACCACGCCCGTGTCCGCCGCCAGGTCCGTGTAGTGCGTCACCGTCGTGTGCGGCTGCGCAAACTCGCCGCGCACCTTGTATTCGGCCAGCTGCGTGAACAGGACCGTGCTCGACGGCGCCGTCGGCTGGTCGCCCTGCGTGTCAAACGTCCACTGCAAAAAGTGGATCTCGGCGCCCTGTTCCGGGTGGGGCACAGGCAGCACAAACTGCGGGCGCGCACGGGCAGCAGCCTCCATGGCGGCGTACGTCTGCGCTGGGATCACGGCGCAGAGCGACAGCGGATCGTTGGCAAAGCGCAGGCGCCAGATGGCCGACAGCTCTTCGACAGGCAGTGTGCGGACCTTGTCGAGGTCGAGCAGCGACGAGAGCGGACGGACGCCGCGGGCAGTGGACGAGGCAGAAGAGGCGGAAGAGGCAGGAGAGGCAGGAGAGGCAGGAGAGGCAGAGGAGGAGCTCGATGTCGTCGAGGTTTCGGATGCCGTCGTCGTCTCGGATGTAGTCGATTCGGACCCTGGCGTCGACGGCCGTACTGATTCTGGCGAAACGCGTTCTGAGGCAGGTGCGGTTGTCGCATCCTTCACAATTGGAGCTCCCTCGTCTGTGGCCACATTGGCGCCCTCGGGCAGAACAGCGTCACGCCGCTTCAGGGCCTGGATCTTGTCTGTGTAGGCCTCGCGCAGCTTGTCAATGTCGGCAACGCCCTCCTTTTTCGCCTTGCTCTCGAGCCGGCTGCGATACCGCTCAATTACGTCATTGGCGGCCGACGCTGGCGGTTTAAATGGGGAGGATGAGGACGGGCTCTGGGACTGTGTCGTATCGGCAGAGGAGGAGGGAGAATCGGTCGAGTAGAGGCGGAAAGCGGCTGTCCGTCTGTTGGCTGACGAATTCGCACAAAAGGCAGCACGACAAACGACACGGCTGCAGACAAAATCGGAGCGCAGAGGGCGCAGTGAAGCGCTCTGCAGCCGGCTGGCCGACGAAACGGCCGTTCGTGCAACTCTAGAAGCCATTGTTGTGTTGAGATATGGGGTTGTGAAGTGCGCGAAAAGTCGCAATTGCCGAGCTCAAAAGTGAGGTTTTTCGACTGGTATCAGTGTCCAAGTTTTTTAGTGCTCAATACTGGTGCTGGTGTCACGTGCACCACTTCGAATTAACATCATCCGCCAACATCGATTCAGAAGAAATAACTTTATAAACCAAGAAAAATACATAAGAATTGTTATATTCTCCAGTAAGTTAATAAGTTTCCGTCGTACTAGCAATACTCACAAAATCCATCCATTTGCGGGTTGTCAACTCGGGGCACAAAATTGATATCCAAGTAGTGTCGTAGTCCAAAAGGGGCAAAACTAAATAAGAACAAAATAAACAAGAATCAATCCAAGCTATCATGGGCCAAAATATCTCCCATTTTTCAAATTAATAGATGATGCGCCCCTCTTACAGTAGACTTCTCAATTTCTGTCAAGTATTAGTATGATTTTTTTAAACAAATATTGCAAGGTCAGAGTGTAACATACGTGAAGTCCGTCAAGGTTGTCGTTGACTTGGCCAGTCTCGTGATGCGAAAGTAGCACGCTTGCGAGATGCTTCTTGGAATCTTGTAGTTGCATTACCTTGCTCTTCGATCGAGTCCCGCACATAATAACGCACAGTCGTGACCTCTTTGGTCTGGCCGAGGCGGTGAATTCGGGCAAGGGCCTGCTCCTCGATCGTGGGGTTCCAATGCGGCTCCATGAGATAGGCACGGGTGGCAACGGTTAGAGTCAAGCCAACAGCACCACACGAAAGCGTGAGAAGCATGACTCGGACGGAAGGGTCTTTGCGAAATCGGTCAATGACCGACTGCCGCTCCTTCTGGGGCACTTTGCCGTCAAAGCGGACGCTGGGCATGCCAATCTGATCAAGACCTTTCTGGACAAGATCCAGAGTGAGTCTCCAGTTTGAGAAAACAATACTGTGCACGGTAAAAAGGGTTTTAGTTTATATCTTAAAATATTCGTCTTCATTTGTCGGAGCACAGTCAACGTTTAAACGTACCATTTTGCGGTGGGAGGTTGTGCGCGCAAGTCGTCCAAAAGCCTCTTGATCTTGGACGGGAATTGAAATCCATACTCTGCAGGTCCTTGCGAATCTGAGCCTTCACCTAAAGACAGGTTCATGAATTTGGGAGTCTCTTCCCATATATCACCGCTGGCCGAGACAGAGGCTACCGGGCACGCCGGGTGATGTCCGCAGTCCACACTTTGTGTGCTCTGCAGCTCCTTGGTGCAGTCGCTGCAAATAAATTTGATGCACCTTGTCAACAGAGTTGCTTGTCCCTCATCGGAAAGGATTGCCTCTGACGGCTTCAACACCTGGTCGCACTGCATGCATTCCATGGGGCCGATACCTCGCTGCGAGTTGAAAACATATTGCGCACAGCTGGCCCATGCCTCGTCCTCAGGGGTTCGTTTGTTCTGGGTACTGCCGGATCTCTTCATTCTTTTTCGTCTCTCCGCATTCTGGGCTGACATATCAGACACAGGCCGTGCGTGGTAGTGAAGACCAAGGTCGCATATGAGCCGCAGAGTCTCGATCTTCTGAAGGGCGTTGGCATAGATGCTTGCACGCGCGCGGCCTTTGACATCCTCTTGCATGGCCTCGTCAATTTTTCCAAGAGCCTAAGCACGAACATCGTCATAAAATTTTCGCTCAGAATGGTTCAGGTCGATGGGTTGCTTCGTATCTCTGCGAGTCGGCAGTGTGATGGCCGTTTTTGGCCGGCGTAGTATCAGGTACGTTGAAAGAAGTTTGAGGCGCTCTGCAGCCTTCTTATCCTCGCCAGACTTCCAGAGACGGGAGATATCGGCGTCAAAAATCCTAGGCTCCGTATAGGGGTAGGCACGGATGAATGATAAAAGAGCAGCAAGGTCTCCGAGACAATTCTGAATGGGTGTCCCAGTGACAGCCCAGCGTGAAATGGCAGAGAGACCACATGTGGCCTTGGAACGTTTGGCGCTTCCGTTTCGGATGAAATGGGCTTGATACAGAGAATCGTCAGAACCAGTGTGGTTTTCGTTTGGTGGATGATGCCAGCTAATTTATAACAGAGACAAAGTACTCACCCTCGTCTAAAATTACTCGTCGCCAACAAACTGAAAAGAGAGCTGAGGTGTGTTCACTTCCCTTCCACTCAGCTGCGACAGTATCATAGCTGGTGAGAACAACGTTGATTCCGTGGATCTCGCTTGCATCTTTCAGCTTGTTTTTCCCATGGTGTCGATGAAATCGCAACATGCCGTTGGCATGCCTGTCCAAAAGTGTCAGTACAATCGGAATGTATCATAGTACCATCAGGGGATGACTAACTCGAGGAGTTGCTCTTCCCAGGACCCGATTGCTATACGTGGTTAGCAAAACTCACCCATGCAAAATATATCCATATATGTCGAGTAAAGTCTAGGGGTGAGCTGGACTTACGTGGTGCTGGAATGACGATCAGTGTCGCTGGGACCAGGGACTTGTTCTTTGCACCCTTCTCGCCATAGTCAACCTCCATATCCCCAGCTGTCCCATTCAGAACGCTGGCTACGTCTTTGCTAAAGCCGTCCAGATCTGTAGCCACCAAAGCAATCATGGTAAGGGTCTTTCCAAGTCCCATAGGGTCTGCGATAATACCCCCTGAGAATACCGATGGCTCTTCATTCTGGTGTTTATCCGATATGCGGTTGAGGTAGGCATGGCTGGTCTCGGTATACACCAGCTGCCACATATCCAATGCAGGGCTCTATCGTAGACCCATCCACGGTCTCTTTGTATCATGAACGTGAGGGCCTGCTTCTGATGGTCCTTTAGGCTTGTTCGAACTGCGCTGGGCTGGGCAGCTTCGGGCAAATTTGTATGGCTGTTTAGAACTTCCAATAGGTCCGGTGGAGGCGGCAAGTCCTGTAAATCAAAGGAACCCAGTTTCTGTTGTTGTCTCTCCGAGATGAGTTTTGAGACGAGGATGCAAGAGCTTGGGCTTAAAGCTGCTGACAATCGCTGGGGGTTGTGGTAGATGGCATCGCGGCCGTCTGCACGCACCTCTATAGGATCCTGCGCAAAAATGTTGCTTTCTTCAAGCCACTTGCCGAGGTCCTCCAACAAACAGTGTGGCCCATATAAAGTCAGGTCTAGCTGGCATAGCCAAGATGCTAGCCTGTCGTTTGCATTGTCGACAGTACAGAATGCATGAGCTCAATTTTGTCTTCATCCAAGAGGCTCTGGATCATGTTGCCGTGTTCAACATGGACTCGCCCACAGGGTTTTCCGTCGCCGCCTGGAAACGTAAACTCGCGTCCTGAAATCATCTTCATGGGAAATCGCCCACTGGGGAGTGTACTGCTGATATCTCGGCGCTCCCATGAGCCACCGACAGCTGTGATCTAAACGCCGTGAGCTGGCTTGATATCAAAGATACACGCGGATGAGAGGACTTACCCTGCCAAAGCACAAATCTCCTGGGAAAGCCGCATTCAACAGGCCAGGCCCAAACCCCGGTATTGCTTGAGTCAAGCCTTCTTCAATACCAGAACTGAACGGTGGCTGGGCTTGCCGGAATTGGGTCGCAGAATATACACTTTCTGTGTTACTCTGTACCCTCGATTCAAGAACTGTGTTTGACCATAGCGTACTAGCAGATTGAGACCCTGCGCCGTTGGTGTAGGGCAACTGGGGCGTAGAGACAAGACCACCCTCTCTGTCTAGGCGTCGATTCTGCTGTGATCTTGGTAGGTCCTGTGGAAATGAATCGAGGACCGTGTTGAGATAGTAACATCCGATGTCCGTGTCTTGCCAGCGCCGTTTGTTCGACTTGTCATTGTCCATTTTTTGTGACTCTACCGGTGATAATCTTGACTGAGCTTGAATGAAAGAAAGAGATGAGAAAACCATTCCTTAGGTATGATATCCTTTTCGTTGTTCAAAATGAAGGCATCCCCATTGGGGCTCTCTGTCAGCAATCTCAGATGGGGGCCAAAGGATGGTACCCCGTGTCGCAGCCCAATAATCGTCAAGAAACAGCCGCCCAGGAGAAACAAAAGTGCAAAAAATTAGTAGCGGCAGTGCGTTGGCAAGGCATTGTCGAAGGCAGTCTATGCCAGTCTGCCAGTTAGCTGGACGCCTTTTCGGGCGCCGTGGGCTAGAGGCGAACCAGGGCGAACGTCTTTTCGCCGTCATTCTGTCGTAGAAAATTGAGGCTGGTAAAACAAAAGAGATGATAGGCCCAGACGAAGGGGCTGCGCGTCGTACTGAAGTGATGGGTGGGCGATGAGAAAGCTGAAAGAGTGCAGAGGGAATAAAAGGTGAAATTGGGAAAACTGGAAAAGAAAGGAATCAAGCAACATTTATTGAGGCAAGCACGATCCGAATTATTCTTTGGACTAGTTGTGCCCAAACGCTCCTGCCCCACGAAACGTTTTGGCCAAATATCGCCGACTACACTTTCCCCAACTACCTCCTTCCCTGGGATTAAATAAACAAACTCCCAACATGCCCCTCCGAGCACCAGTCGCGCCTGCCGCACTCCACGCAATCGACACGGCCTTCAAAAATCTAGAAAAGGCCATTGCCCCTGGCGATGCACTTGGCTTCTCAGACACAACTCTCCAAGATGTGCGCGATGCTGCTCTTCAGATCGAAGACCAGATGGCCTCCCGAGGAAAGCTGCGCAACATGAAACGACTCATGGCACTGTTTACGGTCTTCGAACATTACTCAGGCGTCATGGATGTACTGTGCAACGGCACTCCTTATCTCCCATGGGTCTGGGCACCTCTCAAGCTCATTCTTCGCATCGCTAGCGAGTATGCTGATGCCTTTTACATCCTGACCAGTGCCTACGCCCGTCTCGCCGAAGCCATGCCTCGCGTCCAGCTGCTCAGCCGCACGTTCGAGCGCAACTCTGAGTTCCAGAAGACATTAACCGTCTACTATGCCGACATCCTCGCCTTCCACGGCCACGCCTATGCCTTTGTACGCCGCCGTGGCTGGTACCTCCTGTTCAAGACATCATGGGGCCGCTTCAGGGGACGCTTCGACGACCTCCTCGAGAATATGCGCCGCCACGAGTGCCTCATCGACTCAGTGGCAATCTCTCACCACATTGCCTCCAGTGCGGCAGAGAGAGATGCCAATAAAGCCATGCGTGACGAGCTGCGCAAGTGGCAGGAGGACAAGAACAGCCGACTCACCAAGACCGAGCGCAATGATGCTAGCCAGTTCTCTACAGTTGTGGCCTGGCTCAAAGTAGATGAGTCTGCGACAGACCAGCTGTCCCTGTTCGAAAAACTTTCTTCAGAGGGTGCACGCTTTGATGGCACATGCTCGTGGCTATTGCAGAACCGAAACATCAAATCGTGGCTGGGCAATGCCAGTGACTCTTCTCTCGTTCTATTCGAGGGCACTCCCGGAGTCGGCAAAAGTGTCCTTGCCGCAAAGTTGGTTGCTTTTCTTCGTGCAGCCGGAAAATTTGCTGTTGGCCATTTCTGCTCCTACGCCTACACCAAGTCCATTGCGTTTGACCAGGTGCTACGATCACTCATATTGCAGCTGCTGCAGAGGGACCCGGAACTTGTCTCTTATGCTGTGGAGAAATATGTCCTCACCGTCCGCGAGCCGTCAACCAACGTGCTTCAGGATCTTCTCAAGCACCTCGTGGCAAATCTTGGCGCATCTGTGGGCGATCCCGACCAACGTGACGGAGTCGGTCGCCCTGCTCCAGCAGGACAGCCGGAACATATGTGGATCGTACTCGATGGTCTTGACGAATGTACACCTTCCGCACAAGAGTCAATCATAAGCTTAGTGCGCCAGCTCACGGCTAGGTCCTCCTCTTACTTGCCTGCGCCCGTCGGCCGGGACCCTGCCTACCAAGGTCTCGATGGTCGTGGTAGCGGGTTGGGTGTCATATGCAAAGTTCTCATCGCCAGTCGCCCTGTTGCTACAATCAATGGACGAAACCGTCGTGGCTTCACAACCGTCTCGCTCTCCAAAGAGAAAGAGAATTTTAATGGTGCAATCCGCGAGTATACACGGGGCCGGCTCGGAGAAGACATGGGTGATCGCCTTCACCAACTACGTGTCGACCATGCTGAAGAAGATGTTCTTGTTGACGCCATTGTTAGAAAAGCCGACGGCATGTTCCTTTATGCGTGCCTACTACTCAACCATATTTCTGCCAACCTGTTTTACACCAGTCACGAGCTGCTTGAGTCTGTCAATAGACTTTCTGACGAGCTGGCCATGTTCTACCGCAGTGTGCTCAGCCGGATTTTGGCTAACCTCGACGAACGGTCATCAGAGCGTCTTCGATGCTTCTTTGGATGGATTGCATTTTCCAAGCGTCCACTGAAGAAACTTGAGTTTATGAGCGCTGTGACATTCAGCCAAGGTGACCCGGCGGTGAAGCATCTTGTACCGCATTACTTGTTTGAAACCATGACATCGCTCGTAGAAGAGCGCAGTGATTCCACCCTTGGGTTTATCCACGTGTCAGTGAAGGAGTACGTATCTCGTCGCAACTCATGACAGTTTCGCAATTTTCTATCGTCTCATACTAACTGCGATAGCTTCCTTCAGAGCCCCGAGAGTCCTCTCATCCTCACAGAGTCGTTATCGACCCAGGGGCACGGCATCGCCACAATTACATGCCTCCTCTCCAGTGCACATCTCTTCAGCACTGAATATTCAGAGGATGAACGGCTCCAGCAAATTGTGCATGGACTACATGGACTTCATATATACGCCACAGAATACTGGGTCGAGTACCTCCTCGAGTACGTCTCTTCCAAAATGGGCGCTTCTGTCCAAGATGGAGCAAAATCACCAGGTGTACTTAACCTTGCCCTACAGCTTGCAGACGAGATGCAAATTCGACATCAAATCAACTCTACTCCCTCGGCAGAAAACGCCCCCACGCCTATATCTGCTGATATGACCGGATCCTCAAGTCTCGCTACTCCGCCTGACCAGCCTCGAGATCAACGTCTATGTAATCTGGAGAACTTTCCGCGGTTGCATCAGTGCATTGTCAACTATTTCAACGCGCGCTCTTTGGAAGGTTTGAGAGCAGTTTTTGACGAAGATGACGCCAACCCCGGCTCAAGAGGCAAAGCACAAAACACAAAGGCGAATTCCAAACAGCAGACCAGTCAAGAAGGAATAACCGCGTTGCTGTCTTCGTACCAGGCAGCACTTAGCACTCTGCTCGACCAGCCTGATTTCCCGGGTGTCTCGGCTGCCGATCTCCGGCACTTTAAGGACGAGTTTCATGACGCCCGCTACACATGCCGTCTAATGGCTTGCCCGCGAGCGTCTCTCGGATTTGGGTCAAATCTCCTTCGGCGTGAACATGAGCAGGTTCATCTTCGTAGTTTGTTTCATTGCAAAGCTGCCAATTGCCACTGGCCACCTTTTGAATCGACTGCTGCCCTGAAAAGACACAAAAAAAAGTACCACAGCGACAACGATATCCCTCAAAGAATAATACATTCAACCATGCCCGCACCATTGAATCGGTTTTCTCTTCAGCAGCATACAGATGCCACAAATCCTTTAAGGCGCGATATCCCCTGTCCTTCTACCTTCCCCAGTCTGCACAACATAACCACCAACACGAGCGGAATGTCATCATCAACCGACTTCATGCCCTCATCAGAGGTCACCAGCCATAAACAGCCCGACCACAGCGCCGGCGAGTGGTCTGCCGCCGTATATTTTTGGCTCTGTGTACGTTCTCCCTTATCCCTGGCACATAAGTGTTCTTTACTCGAGGTGGTGCACAAATCTGTTCACATTGAAAGCTAACTTGCCAGTGCAACTGTGGAAATAACGTGGAGGAATCTGACGATTACTGCTCCAGTGGCTGTTCGCATAGGCAATGTAGCTCTTGCGAGTATATAAAAACCAAACAGTGTCTTTTCTCTATTGACACGAGCGGAATATTATCATTAACCGACTTTATACCCTCATTCGAAGGCACCAACCAAAAACAGCCCGACCAGAGCGCCGACAAGTGGTCTGCCGCCGTGTATTTTTGGCTCTGTGTACGTTCTCCCTTATCCCTGGCACATAAGTGTTCTTTACTCGAGATGGTGCATAAATCTGTTCACATTGAAAGCTAACTTGCCAGTGCAACTGTGGAAATAACGTGGAGGAATCTGACGATTACTGCTCCAGTGGCTGTTCGCACAGGCAATGCAGCTCTTGCGAGTACAAAAAGATCAGGCAGTATCTTGGTTAACCTATGCCAACGTTACGTCGTACTACGCCTTAAGTCCTCCGATTTGCAGCCAATTGACTGACCTCTTGGAGTATCTTGAGCAAGTTGAGTCACAGAGCCGTGAAATACTACATTAGTATCGCCGCGACCATCCGGAGTTTCCCCTTAAGAGACCGAGCTTTAATATTTATTCGATATTAGCCAATCGCCCGACCTTGGTTGTATCTCATCCTGTCATCGAAATAACTGGCCTGATTTAAACCGTCCAATATTAATGTGAGCCCCTGAATATGTAAACAAACTTACCCAGTGTTTGATTGTTGGGGAATTTGGTGGAACGAGCTCGGCCCCCGGGTATCAACTCAGCGACCCATCTCTTCATGTTGGGTACTTATCGGTATTCGGAATGTTGCACCGAATAGTTAGGCCTAAAAAGGTGCGAAGATAGTGCATTTTGAAAATAGCAGGAATACACAGTACGACATAATTGATTGCTCTTTCCTTCCTTTAATGTTCCAGTAGAGACCGGAATTCGCGTGCAAAATGGCTGGGGAAAGAGGCCTGAAACTGCAAGAGCTCCGTCCCATTCAAAAGTCTGTCAACCCCATCATCCTAGCCCCGATCAGGCAGGTTCAGCATACAAACCGCAAAACGACAGTCGAGAAATCCTTACTGAGTCCAGAACTATGCTTATTATTCACACTTTGGGTCCAGAATACGGAGTCCGGGGCAGAAAAGTTCTCTGCTGTTCACTATTACTATTCCACTTATAAATACAAGTAATGGAGGGTGTGTGCTTCGGTCGATTAAGAAAAAGAGGCAAGAAATGATTGAAAAAAGTAGGTCATTGTCTACCTGGTCATCGCCGCTTACATTACATCTCGTCTCCACGTTTGCTCCGTGAAACAGATCCTCTTCTGCCCTTCACTCTCACCACCGCCCTCTGTCAAGCGTCTAAGTCTAAGCTGCTTCCAGCGCGTCTATTTCACGCTCTTTTGTTTCTCTCTAAAAACTCTATTCTCTAAAGGAGTTTCATTATCGGCCGTAATCTATCAGTCTCGCAACTGTCGAAGCGGTTCGTAAATAGTATGATGTCGGGGTGGGTAGTTGGTAGTTGGTATGTGGTTTGGATCGCATCGTAAATTTCTAAAAGAACGCAGATAAAGTTCACCAAATCTCAATCTTCAAAGAGTCGAGACATTTACTCGTCAAGGTTCTTGAAGACGTAAGTCTCAGTGCTCTCGGGGAAGGGCACGCCCAGCTCAAACAGCTTCACGATCACGGCGGCAAAGTCCTTGAAGAAGACATCGTTGTCGGCGGCGTACTTCTCAACAGTCTGCTTGAAGACCTTGTCTTGGACAAAGGCCATGTCGGCGGGCAGCATCATCAGGGTCTTGGTCTCCTTGTCCTCGTACTGCTTGGGGCCGTCCCACTTGCGCCACTGCCACTTGCTGCCCAGCAGAAGCTTGTAGTAGTCGTTGGTCAGGACGGTAGGCGAGAACGTCCAGGGGCCGTCGAAGCCGCTGTTCTGGGTGTGGCAGCGGCCCAGGGCGTGGGCACCGGCCAGGGCCACGATCTCCTGGTCGTTGAAGCCCATGCGGTAGAAGATGTTGCGGACGTGGTCGGCGCCCTGCGAAGCGTCGGGCAGACGGCCATCGGGGGTGCACGAGTTCATGTCGCGGTCGGCACGGCCGGCGCGGTAGGGGATCTTGGGGCCAAGCATCTCCTGGATGGAGCAGACGCCGCCCAGAATCCAGAGGTCAGAGTAGGAGATCCAGGGAAACTTGGCCTTGACGGGCTCGAGGAAGTCGCGGGCGTTGATCAGACCGGCGTTGGCGCCGTGGTTGCTCTCGGGAGCAAAGCGCATAGTGGCGCCGTTGCTGCCACCGGTGCCGGTCTCCTTGTCGTAGGTGCCGCTGGCGTGCCAGGCAAGGCGCACCAGGACGGGGCCATAGCTGCCGTCATCGTACTGGTCGTGCTCCTGCAGGCGCTTGGCAATCTCGTTGTAGACGGCCTGGTAGTCCTTGAACTCGGGCTTGAAGGCCTTGGGCGCAGCGGCGGCACCGCCCTGCTGGGTGAAGTAGTAGGCGGCAGCACCAACACCGACAGCGCCGACACCGATCCACAGGAGGCTCGACGAGCCACCAGACTTGGGGGCCTCAGACGAGTAGTAGCGGCGGCCAGCACCGGCAGAGCCCTGGCGGAAAGCAGCGCGAGCCGAAGCGTTGACGCTCAACGAGGAGTTGGTGAAGCCACGGCGGGCAGGCGCAGCCGCGCGGGTGGCGGCGCGGAACAGCTGGCGAGAAGCGGAGGAGGCCATTGTGACGGGAGAATCGAGGGATGTGGAAGAAAAGAGGCGGGAGAACAATGCCAATGTGTCTCTAGAAAAGAAGAAAAGAAACAATAAGGGTCAGCGTTTGCTTTCTGTGAAAAGGAGTGGAACTTGAGGGAAAGAAATGCAAGGGAAAGCGGCGCTGATAAGGAAGATAGCCAGTGTTGGCTAGAGGTAAGACGGGCGCAATCGCAACAGAGCAATGGTTACATACCTTGGGCGAGCTGTGGACGACTCAAAAAGGAGAGGAGATGGTAAGAAAAGGTTCGAAACAAAAATCAAGAGATTTGTTTTGGGAGGAGGGAGGAGGGGAAACAGGTGTGAAAGGGAAGGAGAGAAGAAGAGCAGCGGTCTAACGTTCGGAAGCTGCACAGCGTAAAGTATAAGTGAGGAAGGAGCGAACAACAGTGGAGGCAGGGCAGCCGTAGAAGATTATGGAAGAACCTCTAGCAAGCAACGATCCGATGGGAATTGCCACAGATAGGGCAGCACATGGCAGAGAAAAAATACGCAAAGGAGGACCCTCTCCAGGCACAAGCCCAGGCCCAGACACTTTTTCGTGAATGGCCTGTTGCCATCTTGTCAAATCCCGGGTGCCGTGCGGCCAATAGGAAGCTGACAGATTCGAGCTTACCGGCGTGTTCCTTCCCTTTGGCACCGTCTATCTTGAAGGGGCAAGATTCCCCGGGCCAACAGGGAAGGGGCCACGGGGGAAGACGAGAGAAAGGCGGGAGAGCGTAGTGGGAAAGCGCCATCAAAAGAAAGTGGGACAAGCTTGGAAGGCACGGGCGGATACAGGCTGGCGTGCGCGCGATAGTGGTTCGAGTGGGTTTGGAAAGGAGTCACACAAAGAGGGCAAGAGACACGCAACTCTGGCGGTGGCCAAGACGCCGGAATAGACACGGACTGGCCTGATCCACATTGCATCATGGCAGAAAAGGTGCAAGGATAGAGGCAAGAGACAAGGCATGCTTACGAGATAGGCATGTACGAGCCTGTGACGAACGGTGAAGCGGCAGGCGTCGACGGGAGTTGTGCTTTCCAAATCGAGCAAAACTTCCCAAGGATGGCTCTTGCCCCTGCGATCGGCGCCTGATCGGAACCGCTGGTTCTTGCTGTTGTCAGAACCGGATCTACGACGTACAGTCACGGTAAAAGACTGCACTTTCCTGTAAATAAACCGCGGCCTTCACCTTTGTCTGTCGCACCTTCCCCAAAAATAAAACGCTTTCTCCAATTGCTTCGTAGCAAGTAGCATCAATTGCAATTGGGGTCCCTCCTTCCTTTTATGACCCAAACCTGTCCCACGGCTCATGGCCGGCCTCCGACGCCCGGCCAGCGGAAAGGAAGCAACTTGCCGCAAGTCTAGCGCAGAGCGTTTCAGGAGGAAATGGGCTCGAAACGCAGGAGAAAATAGCGAACAAAAGGGATGGTAGAACCCAGGGTCCATCCCCTACAACAGTGGCGACAAGGGCGATAGATACGGTTTATTGATGAGTCTGAGCTGCCTCGGAAACCGCCCGCGGTGTGTGGGCTGGTCTTATCTGTATTTCCGAGCTAGACTGCCCCTCCAAAAAGGGGACGTAAAAAAAATCAGAAGGAATTGATAAAAAATGGCCAAGGATAAAGCGAGCGAAAGAAAAGTTTTTGAGCAGTGGCGCGATTGCGGTCCAAAGTAGCGCAAAACTGACTATGTATTTGCGACGGGCCAATAATAACGCGTCATTTTAATTGGTCCCATTTTTCTCGTTCCGTGGCAAACTCGCGAACTCATGTGCTTTCGGGTCAGAGCAGAAAAAATTGGGGGACAATGCAAATTGGAGAAAAGGGTAATTCAATACGCTGCGCATCGTCATTCGGCAGGCAAAGTGAGCCGTCACGTTACAAATTATGCCGTTTTACACGGAGCTTTTGGGGGTCACTGAATGACTGAAGAGCACGTTGCTGGGAAGCAGCCGGCAGTAAGCAATGAGCAAGATATCAGGAAGGTGCGATTGGGCAAACTCAAATCATAAATTCACGGGAAGAAAAGCAACATTCGTATTGCTGAATACAAATCGAATTCTCTTTCTCCTCGTGATTTGGCATCAGCACACCCCATGTCCCATGTTTAAGGAATAATTAACGTGTGAGGGCAAGTTGCTGCTGAACAAAAAAGAAGAATTTTTACTTGACAAAGGACAGGAATTCAGTGACGATTGCGCCGAGCTCTCGCCAAACACCTCCGAATTCCGGGCGTTTTTAAGCGCAAAAAAAGGGAGGCGCGGTCCGGGTTCATCGCGGACGAGACAGCCAGTCAAGTAGCCGACGAGTGTCAGCAGCACCGAGTCGGAGCCATAACGATGACGAAAGTAGTGCTGCCTGTGAGTTGACTTCTTTGGTGGTGGAAATAAGCGAGAGTGCTATCAGAGCGGTCCGTAGCGCGGAAAAGAGCTGCTGTTTCGCTTTTGGCAGGAGCGACTGGCAGCAAGGCTGGGCCGGTAACGACACTTAGTCCCATCGACCTCAACAGATGCCTGGATACATTTCTGCATAAGTTCTTGTTTGTATGAAAGAAGCGTGTTTTAAAGTATTGTTATTTTAGTTTACGGGACTGAAGGGACTACATTTAAACAGCTTCGTTTTTACCGTGCTCGAACTTTATGTTTTCTTTTTGTTCGCAAAAAAATATAAGAAGACGAAGAGTTAAATAACGACATATGTGTCTTGTACGGTGTAAGGACCCCTTTAGTTTTCTTTTTTTAAAAAAAAAAAGGTCGAAATCAAACGAACAAAGCACAAAGCCAAAAAAAAAAAAAAAAAAAAAAAAAAAAAAAAAGAGAAAAAAGAAAAAAGAAGAAGAAGAAGAAAAAAGGAAAAGCACAGAAAAAGAAAGAAAGAAAAGTGAGCCTCGCCCCTGGAAGGGGCAGGGCGCAAAAATGAATTGTTCAAGAGCAACTCAAAGTACACGATTTATCCTCCCTCGGGTGGGCTCGAACCACCAACCTTTAGATAGACTATCATTAGGGATAACAGTCTAACGCGCTAGCCAATTGCGCCACGAGGGAATGGGCTTTGTGCTTGTGGCGGTCCGGTTGGTAATTAGGATTCTTAAAGGGGGGTCGGAGACGACAAAATTATTGGAGTACGAGCCAGGGTTCTGTGACAAATGACGGCAAGTTCTTGTTGCAGTATAACATCCGTCTGCGAGAGTCATTGACTGTTGCCTATTATTCACGAATAATCTTTTTCTCTCAACTGTGTACATAACGTTTCCGCATTATAAAAAATATTAGCTGATAAAGTTTGATGACTTGTTTTGAGAATATAAAAAACAAAACAATACAGAATCATTGGACGTTTTATTAATTTTTTGTAAAACAATTGTTTATAAAACAAATTTTTTCAATAAAGAAGATACATAGTAAAATAAATAAAAAAGGAAATTAAAGTTGTTGAAGGCTTGTTTTAAAAGTATCTCGACTAAACCTCAAATGATTCTATGTATGCGTAGAAAACCAGATTTCTCTCCCATCTCCACGGTCCCAATCCATCTCGGACAGTGTATTTTGAATATTTCTACAAGACAATATATGCTGGGGATGGTACAAGCAAAAAATGAAAATATACAAGATGAAACACAATGCGTCAACCCCCTTCCCAATACTTCTCAACACACCCATGCCTGTGCTACTTGTACAGTCCTAATTGTACAAGTCTTCGTCGTCGCTGGCCCCCTGGTCCTGGAAAGACGCCGCACTAGCCTTGCCCTTGCTCTTGCTGGGACGGCCGTTGAGAATGACGCTGCCGGTATCGTCGTCACTGCCGTTGTCGCCGCCAGTGTTGTCCTCATCCTCTTCTTCGACATCGCTGAAGCGGAGTGACGGCGCCTTGCCCTTGCCCTTGCCCTTACGGGCGTGTTTGGCCGAGTGCGAGGCAGGGGCCGATCCTGAACCCGATGCAGACGAGGGGGCCGGGAAGCCTGCTGGCGTCCGTTGCGAAGAGGACGACTGCTGCTGCTGTTGCTCCTTCTCCTTGTCCTCCTTCTTCTTGCCCTCAAACGTGGCACGCACCCGCTCGTAGTGCGCCAGCTCACCAGCGCTGATACTCGGCACGAGCTCGCGGTTGGCGTCCAAAAAGTCCTGCTCCGTCACAAGCACGGCCACGTCCTCGGGTGTTGCGTAGTGGTCAAAGTAGTACGCCGTCGACATGGGCTTCTTGCCGCTGCTGGTCATGGCGGCGATCTTGGCATCAACGGCCGATGCCTGGCGTGTAACCGCCTTGAGCATGGCGTCACTGCACAGAGCATAGAAATCGGCACCCGTGTAGGTGAAAGGCAGCTGCTGGGCGATGGAACGAAGCGACACCGAAGGATGGAGGGTGAATCTAGAGCAAAATGTTAGTACTCAAGTCTGGAAAACGTATGCAGGATATATCCGAGTGTCGTCAAAACTTACTTTCTGGTCAGGGCCTCCAAAATACGGAGCTGCTTGTCGTGCGTGTCGGAAACGCCCAAGTAGAGCATCGTGTCGAAGCGGCCGGGACGCAACAGGGCCTGGTCGAGCAAATCCGGCCGGTTCGTGGCGCCAATGACGAAAACACCGCCCGAACCAGCACCCGAACCCTCGTCTTCGTCGTCGCCGCCGCCCGACATGCCGTCGAGCTCAGCGAGCAGCTGCGACACAATACGGTCCATGACACCGCCACTGTCGCCCTGGTTGCCACGCTTGGGTGCCACGGAATCCAACTCGTCAAAGAAGACGACGCAGGGTCGTGCATCGCGGGCGCGCTGGAACACGCGGCGCACATTGGCTTCCGATTCACCAATGTACATGTTGAGCAGCTCAGGACCCTTGACACTGAAGAAATTGAGGCTGTACTCGGTGGCAATAGCCTTGGCCAGCAGCGTCTTGCCGGTACCGGGCGGGCCGTAGAACAGAATGCCCGACCGCTTCTTCATACCTTTGGCGAACAGCTCGGGACGCTCAAGCGGCAGCTGGATCGTCTCCATGACGACGTCCTTGACGTTGTCGAGACCGCCGACGTCGTTCCAAGTGACATTGGGAATCTTGGGTGCACCGATGGCGTCGGCAAAGTTCTTGCGCGCAGCATCGACAGCGGCATCAAAGTCAGCCTTGGTCAGACCGCGAACTGCTGCGCCGCCAGCCACCTGAACGTCGCGAAGCGTGAGAGCCTTGCTGTTCATCTGCTGTTCAGGATCGGGGCCTACGTCCGAGGGGTCTGTGGACGATGCTGATGGGAGAGGAGTTGACTGGTCGACGATAAGCTTCTCCAGGCGCGACTGGCGGCACACAAGTGCACGCTCAACCACGTCCACAAGATCACCTGCCACGAGAGCAGCTGTCTTCAGGGCCACGCTTCCGAGATCAACCTCCGGATCGAGAACGAGGGCACGGTCGTTGACAATGTTGCGCAGGATACTCTGGCGCTCCGTCTCATCGGGTGCGTGCATCTCCATCTCGTGTGTGAACAGACTGCGCACACCATCTGGGATCTTGTCGGCTTCTGTCGTGGTGGCGATCAGTACGCGGGCGTCCTCGAGAATCTCCTTCAGCGACGAGACCATGCGGTCCGCAGTCAGAGCTTCCATGTGGCGGATGAGCAGCGCCGTGCACTCGGGGCCACAGCTCATTGCCAGGCCCGCCCGACCCTTGAGCACACCCTCCGTCTTGGCGTCACCACCGCCAGCACTCGCCTCGTTGACAATGTCATAGGCATCGACAGTGAATGTGTGCAGACCCATGTCCGAGCAGGCGTTGACGGCCACGGTGGCCTTGCCAATATGGCGCTGCGTGGACACGAGCAGGATGGCGACCGGGGGCATGTTGAGATGGATGGCGCGTTTGCTGGTGGCAGCAGCCACGAGATCACGCAGCTGTTTCCGCAAAGGCGAGACCTGCTTCCGGTCGGGCTCGACAACAGCGGGTGCCGCTCGATCGCCGTAACGCCGAGGTGGCTCGCGAAGGCCGAGATAGTACGGCCAGTTGCTGTCTTTTGTGCCCGGGATGCGCGATGTTGTCGTGCCCGATTGTTCGAGATGCGCCGTCGAGATATCTACACATGCCACCGTTGTGCCCCAGACACTCTCCTCCTCCTGGTCGTCTTCGCCGAGGTAGTGGCTCTTCTGCTGAGGAGGCTGGGGCTGAGGCTGGACGTGGGTCACCTTGAACCAGGCCACCTCGTCGGCCTTGAGGGTGGGCTTGCTGCCGGAACCGGCACCGGCATTTGAGGCTTGCGCGTTAGACGAAGCTGCTGCATGGCTGTGGTTACCAGATGTGCCGTTGCTGCCGTTGGCGGTGCTCGAAGGGTCCTTGATGCCACCTGTCAGAGATAGGATGTCGGTGACGGCGGCGTTCTCGCTGGCCAGAAGCATGTCGTTCATGGTGCGGCCTAGCTGGGCGTCGATAGGTATGGCAATGTAGTCGCCCGTCTTGACGACACGCAGCTTCTTCTCAAAGTGCCACTTGAGGCCAGCCACGACGGCCGTCTGGACAGACTTTTCAATGGGCACCGGCGTGCGCACTTGCTGAATAATGACCTTCTGCGCAAATGGCGGCTGGGAAGCGGCACCCATCTTCGAGGACCGGCCGTGGGCACCGTGGCGAGCGAATGAAGACGACGTAGGGTGCTGACTGCCACGCAGCGGCGACAGCCGCAGATAGGGCGTGCTCTGCATGTTGGCGAGAAGAATGGGCGACAGGTAGGCGACAGGACTCGAGGGGCGCTGGATCTGCGACTCGAAGAAGGACAGGCGACGGCCACCAGCCTCGTGCTTAGCGCTGGGGATGCGCGTCACTGGCCGCTGCGAGTAGCCCTCGGGCAGACCAAAGACACGCACAGGCCGCCAGTCTGGCTCGTCACCGACAGGCTCGCCAAAGCTGCCCAGGGCAAAGCGGCCAAAGCCGTTGACGGGTGGCTCCTCGGCCTCCTCAAGACGCACCCAGTCACCCGAGAAACAGCCGATACGTGTCAGGTTGTTAACATCCACATACACGCGGGCCTCGTCGTCGTCGTCAACACCAGGCTTCGGATGCAGGATTTCGGGCGGGATAGGCGCTGTCAATCCCTGGGCCTTGAACAGGCGGCCGCGGGGCCGGTCTTGACGGGCTGTCGTGGCAGTGAAGCTAGAAAAGACAGAGCCAGGCGTGGCAATGCCGTTTGTTCTCCGTCCACGGCCAACCGTCATGGGTGAGCCAGGCTGCAGAGTGGACACACCGCTGGCGAGCGTGGCCGGCAGAGTTGGCGCTTGCAGCGAGATCATTTCGTCCATGGAGTCATCGGAGATCTCGCCACCGTCGTCATCTTCCAAGTCGTCCTCCTGGTCGACGGGCGACATGTCGGCTTCAGATTCGGTGACCTCGGAGTCTTCAGTAGGCGCGTCGGTCTCGGTCTCTGTGCGTGTGCGCTCCTCCGCAGCGGAAAAGAATTGGTCGTTGGCCGTGTCGTCGCCCTCGTCTTCGGAAACGCCATTGAGCTTGCGTCGGGCTGGGATGGGGGCCAGATCTGCACCACGGTTGCGGCCGCTCTTGGAGTGCAGACGACCGCGCGACACGATGATGCGTGTACTCGGCGACAGCACGCCCTGAGCGACGGGCTCGCAGAAAGTGACCTTGCCCGGGTTTGGCGGAACGTGAGTGATGGGATGAGGCGGCAGAGGTAGGGGGAACAGGTCGCCAGAATGGACAACCTGCAGAGTGCCAAGGGCCACGCGGAGGGCAGATGTGAGACGGTCTTCGCAGGACACTTGCTCGCCGTTGGCACCCTTTGCCTTGTTCTTAGCAGCCTGCAGAGCAGACGCTGCTGGATGCTCACGGAAGAATGTGCCCTCGCCAGCCTCGAGCCGTTTGCCGAGATCGCCCTCGAGGCTCACAAAAACGGTATCAAGAGACACGGCCTCAACGTCGAGCAGCAGGATCTCAATGCCACGGCGGCTGTGGCTAGAGAACTTGGACGGTGCAACCTGCTGCAGGATGGCAGCGAAATTCTGCAGAGCCAGCGATGACGGCGAAAATTGGACAGTCGATGGAGCGAGGGCCGAGGACTTGGCGACGGGCACAATGGTCCAGTCGGTGGATTCGGGGGACGCACTGGGGGCCCAGGGGGCCATTGCCACGTGGTAGACGTCGGGCTCGGCGATGGAGGAGGCGGCAGCAGTCGAAGTGGGAGTTGCGCGGGCGAGAGCTGCACCGAAGCCATTTGCACCTAGAATAACAGAGAAAATTAGGAATTGAATGAGGAGGATTGACTGAAAACCGATGAGATTATAGCCTACCGTCTTTCTGTTGCTGCTCCTGCTGGTACAGGTGCGGGAAGAGGTCGGCAAAGAGATCTTCGGACAGAATGCCGACATCGCCTCGGACGTGGTCGTCTAGGACAAGGCGCGCGTTGACGGGCGGCTTGTCGAGCCGCCGTCTCCGGCGACGACGGCGTCTGAGGGGCCGCGAGGCCACGTCTTGCGGCGGGGGAGCCGTTGTAGCCATGGCGAGGCGTGAATGAGGGAAAAGGGGGTGAGAGGAGATGTGTTTTGTTTCTTTTTGCTATTCTTTGTCGGGCCGTGTGAGATGGGTCTGTTGAGCCGAGATGAGGTTGGGGTTTTATGCCGTGTCGGCCCCCGCTGTGCAACGCTTGCGTCGCTGTTCGGGCCGGGCGTCGGGGAGTTGGGTCAATGGCTCGCAGGCTCGCTTTCTGACGCGAATGGCAGAGTCGATGCAGTGTCCCAGTTACGTCGTGATGCGATGTGATGCGAGATGAGATGCTGATCTGGGGAGGGAAGGACCAACTGGTCGCGAAATAGCGTTGGAACAGCAAGACCGAACTAGCGTCTGCAGAACCTCTCCTCGGTCGTTGTTTCCCCCTGTGTCTCTATGCTTCTTGCCCCAGAGCTTTCTCTTCTAGCGGAGCTTATTAGCGGCACTTTCATTTGGCCTCGGTTCGTCGCGCCTTCCCTCTTCCTCTGGGGTATTTTTGCAAAAATTTGGGGTACGCATTATGGTCACGTGGTTATATTGAGGATGTCACACTGAACAACTGGGTCTGAAGAAAAGCCAGCCAATCATGCTAAAGTCCACTAAAACTGGAGCAGATCACATGCGAGCCAGCGAGGAGACACCAAAAGGATGGGCCACATTCGGCTCCAGCGATCCACAGAGCTCCTCCACCGCTTTTTGCCGCGCATTATGCGGCCATTGGCCTATGAACCGCCTGTAACATTACGCTGTAAGTATCCTTGCGGCGCCGGACTCGACCGGCCGTTAATTATGACGCAACGCCAGTTGTTCCTGCCCTTTCTGGCTCTGACTGGGGCAACCTGCTTCCTCTGACCGTTGGTGCGCTGATTTGCCCTGTTGCCACAGAGGCCGTCAACATCAAACAAGTTTAGACATTTTCAGCCACTTCGTCTGGCCTGGTTCTTCCACCAAAAACAAGACGGCGTTCCATGTTTTCTGCATATTAGTCTGCCGTCCTGATTGTCATCAACAAGCTTTCCTGTCAAAGGCCCATGCTAGTTGGCGCGTGGCGGGATCGCTGTTGTGGAATCTGGAATGTGACGTCTTGTTTTCTTTTTTATCTTCTCGAGTTTCTCTTCTCTTTTTACTTTTCGTCATTACTCCACCTTCTGTTTTTTATTCAGACTTTGTTTCTGCATCTTCACTCTTTTGGTATTTCTTTCTTGTGGATTTTGGATATTCAGGCTTGGTTATGTTCCCCAAGTTTTGATCATTGGATATCGATAATATGTTGCCTCACTGTTGACATTCACGACCATCACCACTCTCCATATCGATCTGATGCAGCGTCAACATCACGTCTCTGTACCAAAACAGCGAGTGTATTCCATCCAAACGCCCATACCGATCTTAATCCTTCCTATCCGGCACAATTTTTACCATGACCGCGAGTATACAGCAACCAGACGGCGATCGATCGTCCAAACAACATCAATATGGCGAAAAAAACGACGACACCTACGATGCACACAGCCCGCTGTTATCTGACGAGACACTCGCCCAGACGGCTGTCGAGTTTGTGAAACAGTCTGAGAAGTTGTCTTTGCAAAAGCCCGAAAATGAGCCTCCAGGGCAGCCAAGAGATATGGCCGTCGAGGCCCGCTTCGTCACACCGCAAGATCCCGTGATTGTGACAACTGCAGGCAACCGACTCCCGCCTGTGCCGTTGTCCGAGGCACACAAACTCAACATCCTGAAAGACGAGCTGCAAGGCAGCGCGGAGGCTCTGGACGAGAAGGCCGCCTACAACACAGCAAAGACAGATGAGGCAGGCTCGCCAAAACAAGCAAAAGATGAACCGGGCCCATCTTTATCGTCGGAGAAGCTGCTTGATATCGGCACGAAGGAGCGACAAAAGAAAGTAAAGAGAGCCAAGAAGCATGTCCCACAACCCATGCAGCGATCCGCTGAAGGCACTTTGCAACGTGCCATGCCGCCTTCACATACAAATCCCCTCTTCCCGCCATTACCTCTTTATGGTCCTCCGTCGATTCTGCGCAATCTGCAGAGCGCGACCTTCCGCGTGTCGTCATTTTGTCTCAGCTTATCATTTCTGGGCGTCATCGTTCTAGGGTCGCTGTTTACGAGCATACCGGGCGCCTTTCGACGCATGACATGCCACCTGACGCTGCGTGACCCGGATGCAAACCGGCCGCTGTATGCCGAAGAGAAGCGCCGTAAGCAATTGCGCCGTGATATGGACCGCAACTGGCGGCGGCAGCGGCGCGATAGCAGCGAGGACCCGGCGGGTGCTGGTGTCGGTGACGCCACATACACTCCCACAGCCGGCGGGCCGGATCCTCTCGTGCCCGACGTTGCCCATTATGCGCGCCGTGTGGGTCTCGACGTTGAAGCATTTGAGGTTCAAACCGAAGATGGTTTCATAATCGACCTGTGGCACGTTATAGATCCGAATGAAGAGGCTCCAAAATCGGCTGAAGCCCGCAAGCACCGTGGACCGGGATTGCTGTTTGACGAGACGACGCCAGACGAACGTGCCAAGATCGAGAAAGACATGTTGAACGAAGCAGGGCAAAAGAAGCCCAAGTTCCCTGTTCTCCTTGTTCACGGCCTGCTGCAGAGTGCCGGCGCATACTGCGTTAGCGACGACGACTCGTTGGCTTTTTATCTGTGCAAGTCAGGCTACGACGTGTGGCTCGGCAACAACCGGTGCGGTTTCAAGCCACGTCATGCCGTGTTGCATCCGTCGGACCCGCGCTTGTGGTGCTGGAATATCCGCCAGATGGGCGTCTTTGATCTTCCTGCTCTCGCTTCTCGTGTGCTGCGCGAAACACGCTTTGCGCGCTTGGGACTTGTGTGCCACTCACAGGGCACGACTGAGGCGCTTGTGGCACTGGCGAAAGAACAGCGACCGGCATTGGGCGAGGCCCTGACCGTATTCTGTGCTCTGGCGCCTGCAGCTTATGCAGGCCGCCTGATTGGCAAGATGTACTTCAAGTTCATGCGTGTCATCTCACCGGCCATGTTCCGCATAATGTTCGGCATCCACTCGTTCATTCCGCTCATGATGCAGGTGCATCCGATGCTGCCTGGCACGCTCTACGGCTGGCTGGGCTATCGCGTGTTCTCGTTTCTGTTTGAGTGGAGCGATGCGCGCTGGGACCGTGGTCTTCGCAACCGCATGTTCCAGTTTGCGCCTGTCTATGTTAGCGCCGAGTCGATGCGGTGGTGGCTTGGCCGCGAGGGCTTTGCACGACACAAGTGCATTCTGGCGACAAAGGAGGAGTGGCGCCGCGAGGAAGCCGAGGCAGAGGCCCACGAGACAAGTGGAACAAATGACGACACAAACGACGCAAACGATTCGAGTGCGGTCGAGGCAGACGAAGAAGACAATGAAGATGCTGTCACAAACCGCCTTCCCGGCTCCACAGCCTGGTACGATGAGAGGGCCCCGCCGTTTGCACTCTGGGTGTGCGGCCGTGACGATCTTGTGGACGGCCACCGGCTGCTGAAGCGACTCCTTCCACGGCCTGTTTTTGCTGCCCTCGATGAGGGCCAAGGCAGCCGGAGCACAAGCAGCGGGATGCAGCGCAGCGTGCGGGAGCCCCATGTGCGTGTGGTGCACGCAAAGGTGATCCCAGAGTACGAGCATCTCGACGTCATCTGGGCCATGGATGCTGTGGATGAGGTGTTTAGTGAGGTACGCGAAGTGCTTTGGAAAACATGCACCGTGCGTGACTTGTGCCGTGTGCCACGAGGCTGTGAAAACGTGGAGAAGTGGGAGGACCCTGCTCTCGAGTGGAAGAAACACGAGACAGACAGTGGAGAGAAGGAAATTGAGAAAGGCGTTGAAAGAGAAGCTGCGGATGTCGCTAGCGATGAGACCACTGCGGCATGAGTTTGAAGAGACAAGAATATGATTATGTCCAAGAGGATGGGCGATAATGAGTGTCACAATTACGAAAACGATTAAACGAGTGCACGAGAGCAACTAGCGATGGTGTAGGATAGATTATAGAAAAAAATATAAATAGTATAAATAAATGACCCAGATGCCCAAGGACCAAAAGATCAAATAGTTGACAGAGCGGTGTCCATCAACACGAAAGTAAATAAGTTGGAGATTAAGGAGAAGGGGGGAAATAAAGAGTATCCAATCTGGTGGTAAGTGTGTGAGCACGTTGAAGTGCTTGTGTATGGTTGTGTGTGTGTCAGTCCTACGCTTGCCCCAAGCCTTGGCTCCGCCTTGAAAACAATGCTGCTTCGACAGGTGCCTCCTCGGCACACCTGCTTTGGCATGGAACCAATCTGTTAATTTTAGTCTCAGAACGGCAGCGAGTGACTGTCAAGCTGTTGCGTTTAGCCACCCTGCTTGTTTGAAAGCTATTTGCGTAAATATGTCGTATGATGCTACCTCCGCACCCAGTCGTCGGAAAGTCCATCCTATCGATCAAAAAGGGGCCTGGAGGAAAACGACCGGACGATCAAAATAAGGACAAACTCGTTCAAGTTGCCAAAGAAAAGTAGAAGCAAGAGAGTGTTGAACAATCTCATCGTATGCTGTCCCTTCACTTCTTGCGCTTCTCGAGGTTGTCGATGCCAGTCTTGGTCTCCTCGTGCTCGGTCTGCAGCTTGCGCTGTCTCACAAAGAGACTGGCGAGAACCGAGACGCTGGCAATGACTGTGTACATCAAGAAGATGTTCTTGATGCTGGCGGAGAAGGCGTCCTGCACAGCACGGCGCTGGCCAGGGTCGGCAATGTCGGCGACGAGCTCCACGTTGGCAGCGGCCTGGCTACCCGAAAAGGCGGCGAGAGTGGTACCGTTAAGGCCAGCAGCCTGCAGGGTGTGCTGCTCGCTGTTCATGCCATTCTGCAGGACAACACCGCCGAGCACGACAGAGAGAGCGGTGGCAACATTGCGGATGAAGCCCATGGTGGCCGTGGCCGTGGCCGTCTCGGACTGGCGCACAGTGTTCTGGACAGCAAGCATGGGCGACTGGAACAGCAGGGCTGTGCCGACACCGCCGATAATCTCAATGCCGATGATTCTGCCAATGGGCGTGTCGGGCGTGAAAATGAGAAAGAGGCCAGTGCCCAGGGCCATGAGCGAGGTGCCAACCCACATCATCTCGCGGTAGCGGCCAGTGAAGTGGATCAGGACGCCAGCCAGAATGTCGACGGCGGCCTCGGCAACAGTCATGGGCACGAGCATGAGGCCACTCTTGAGCGGCGAGGCCTGCTTGGCGCTCTGGAAGTAAAGGGGCAGGTAGAACTCGCAGCCAATGGCGACCATGTTGTGGCCAAAGGACATGATGCAAATGGCAATGTTGTGCCAGTGGCTGAACATGCCGAGGGGCATAATGGGGAACGTGGCCAGGCGGGCCTCGGTGTAAACAAAGACACCGATCATGGCAACGCCGACAGCAATGAGGGCGATCACCTTGGGGCTCGTCCAGGGGAACGTGGCGCCACCAAAGTCGAGGCCCAGCAGCACGAGCAGTGTGACGGCCAGGATGGTGATGGTGCCGAGCCAGTCAACTGCGCGCAGACCGTCCTTGAGGGGCGTGCGAGGGTTGTGCACGTCGAGGAAAACCAGAACAAGGCCAAAGGAGACTGCGCAGATGGGCAGGTTGATCCAGAAGCACCAACGCCAGCTGGCCAGCTGGGTCAGAGCACCGCCGAGGAGCGGGCCCGACGAGCCAGCAACAGCCCAGACAATGGCCAGGGCACCAAGGTACAGCGAGCGGCGGCGGACACTGAATAGATCCGAAATCGTAATGGTGACCAGGGGGAACACGCCGCCGCCAGCAACGCCCTGCAGCGCACGTCCGGCAATCATGACGGGCATGGTGCGGCTCAGGGCAGCAATGGTACTAGCCACGGCGAAGAGCACAATGGCCGCCAGGAGAGCAGGCTTGCGGCCCCAGATATCGCTGCCACGAGCCCAGATGGGGCCAGCAGCGGCCGTCGCCAAAAGGTAGGCACCTCCGATCCAGACATAGCCGGTGGCCGAGTGCAGCGACGCAGCAATGGTCGGAATGCAGGTAGCAACAATGGTCTGGTCGAGAGCGGCGATGAAGAGAGAGAGCTGGCTTTGTTAGTGGGTGTGTCGTCTCGAGAAATGTGTTTGACAAATATGTTTGAGGATTATGCTGAGGAAAAGAAAAAATGGGTAAGATGCAAACATACGAAAAGGGAAGCCAGAATGGCATACAGGCGCCAGCCAGAGCGCTCGTCCTGGCCGGGCGCGACTTCCATGGCCGCAATGGCGGGCTTGTCAGCGGGGGCAGGCACGACCGCCGGTCCAGCGAGCCCGGCAGGCGTGGTCTCGAGGACGGTAGGCTCGTTGGTGGAAGGCTCAACGGCCGCTGGCTTGATGGGGACAGTGTCGGCCATGAGCGAGGGAAGGTGCGGTTGTTGCTAGATAATTAGGGCAGGAGTGGTTGTGGTAATATCGTGGTTTTAATCTTGATTTATTTCTTCTTCATCTTTTTGATGCTTTTGGTTCTTATTCAATCTTTCGAGTCCTTTTTTTTTTTCAATTCAATTCATGACGGACCACGATCCCTTTTTGTATATTTTTATTCAAGCCCTGAGCCGTCTCACGTCAAACGAAGAAAACGTTGAACCCCAGACAAGCGACAAGCGACGCCCTCTGGCCCCGCTTCCCCATGTTGCATCGCGCGCCCTTTGACAGTTTTGTCTGCGGGTACTCCGTAGAAAGTACTTTATTCGTGTGCTACGGTCGAATTAAACCCGAGCCATGTTGCGCGCCGTAAACCACGGTGCAATGATGCTTTGTTGCTCAGCAAGTCATGCAAGGCTTAAACAGTCTAGCCCTGCCAGGGCCGCCCTATTTCCCGCCTCTTGCCCTGTTTTACGGAGTCTTACACCGCGTTCAGAAGTGCCTCCGGAACCACATACCGCCTGAGTCACTTGTCCGGGCGGCTTGGCGTGCAAAAATTCGTGGGTTGCCCCATCTGACCTTCCTCTTTGGGCAATTAGCTGACAGATTACTTTGCAAGTTCGGGGAAAGAACGCGGAAGGAGCGATGCAGAGAACGGTATGCGAGAACATCATGATGAAAAATTCCTAGGAAGGAACTCAACCGAAAAGAGAGTCAGAATGTGCGACTCGAGTGCGACTTAGAAATTTTTTTGTTTATGAATGCGGCATTGCTTCGTCGGCCAAGCCTCGAACGTCGTCACAACAAAGACGAGACAGCGGACGCTTGACTCCGACAGTCTGCCGCGTCGGCTTCTCTGCACGCTTCAACACCGCCCGGCCTTTGTTGCCAAATTGAAGAAAACAGAAAACAAACCTCCAAAAAGGGAAAAATATTGCGATAAATGAGAACCATCAATGTTTTTCAAAAACAACAAACATAAAAAATCTCAGGGCCAACTGACGTCGGAACGGCCCTTCTTATAGAGTACTTTGGCCCCCAAAAGCACTCTCTTATCGGCTGGCCTTGCCAGGCTAGCTCGGCGTCGATAAAACATGCATACTCGGCGGCGTCTAGCCAGCACTTACATCGATTTAGACGCTTTTACCACCATGTTGGTGCTACAGACCCTGACCGATTGCGACGTCTGATAACGGAGGCCCGACAAGATTGATAGCTCGGCGGCGGAGGTGGCCGATGGTGATATTGTCGCCATAGGCGGCCACAAAACGAGTTGAAGAATGCATCTAACTTTTGCCAGAGATTTTGACCATAGTAATCACATTTTCCAAAAACTCGAAATAAATCAGCAATTCGCAAGCTTTTGGATACGTCGCGCACACAGCGTCGCACACCCGTCATGCCTCGTTCACTCCGTATCGCCGCCGCCCAGATGGGCTCGACGCACTATGCCGATCCCCGCGAAAAGACAATGGGCCGGATGCTGGCACTGCTCGACGGCGCCGTGGCCAAAGGAGCCAAAGTTGTTATGTTTCCCGAGACGGCTTTTGGGACATTCTTCCCGCGTCACCTGATCACCGATCCTGTCGAGCTTGACTCTTTCTTTGAGCAAGGCGACATCGTCACTCAGTCTCAGACAAAACCGTTGTTTGACCGAGCCCGCGAGCACAAAGTTCACATCTGTGTTGGCTACGCCGAGAAGACGGATGCTGGCGATGCTTTCAATGCCTGCGTCTTTTACGACGGCCAGTCCGGCGCGCTGCTCAGCAAGTACCGCAAAATCCATCTGCCGGGCGACGTCGAGCCCTTTGCCGATCCAAATGCCCTCAACCAGCTGGAAAAGCGCTACTTCCGGCCTGGCGACCTTGGCTTCAAGGCCTTCCGGGTGCCGGGACTCGTCGATCCCGCCGAAGCAGACACACACGGCGACCCGATCTTTGGCATGATGATCTGCAACGACCGGCGATGGGCAGAGTCGTGGCGGGTTTTGGGTCTGCAGGGCGTCGAGGTCGTGCTGTGCGGCTACAATACACCTGGTTTCGCACCGCACTTGTATGGCACAAATGGAACGCCTGCTGCCGACGACTATGCCGCCTCGCGTGCCAAGGCGCTGTTCCATCACCACTTGGTCATGCAGGCGTACAGCTATACCAACGCATGCTTCAGCGTCTGCGCCGCTCGTGCAGGCCTCGACGACGGCAAGTATGAGCTGATTGGCGGCAGTTGCATCGTCGGTCCTGACGGTGACATTCTTGCACAGGCTTCGACGGAAGAAGACGAGGTCGTGGTCGCCGATATTGACCTCGACGAGTGCAAGGCCGGCAAGGCACGCACCTTTGACTTTCAGCGTCACCGTCGCATCGAGCACTATGGCCTCATCACGCAGCAGACTGGCGTTATCGAGCCGTCTCGCTTGGGTGGTAGTGGCGCGGAAGCTGCAGAAATTGCAGCAAGCAAGCCTCCGGCCGGGAAACTCCGCATTCTGCTCGTCAACCCAAACAGCACGGCGTCAATGACTGCCGAGTGCGTTGCACTTGCCACGCCGACTCTTCCGCCCGATGTCGAACTCACAGGCTTCACGGCGCCGCGGCCTGCACCGTCAGCCATTGAAAGCAGCTTTGACAACGTCATGTCGGCCGCCGCCGCCGCCCGGGCAGTTCTACCCATCGCCGTCACTCACGATGCCGTCCTCGTAGCCTGCTATTCAGACCACGCCCTCATCCGCATGCTGCGTGAGGAGCTCACTGGACAGCCCGTCGTCGGGATCATGGAGGCGTCGCTTGCTGTAGCTCGCACCCTTGGTGGGCGTTTTGGTCTCATTGCCACGAGCGACCGGTCACGCGTCATCCATCAAGATACCATCCACAACATGGGCCTGTCGAGCATCTGTGCTGGCGTTGCAAGCTGCAAGCTGGGCGTGCTTGACTTGCACGCCGACGACGCCGCCGCTCAGGATAAGGTCAACAAAAGTATCTTCACAGCCGCCCAATCTCTGGTGGCCAGTGGCGCCGAAGTCTTGACACTGGGCTGTGCCGGAATGACACCGCTCAAATTGGCCGTCGAGGCTGCCGTTGGCCCCGATGTCACTGTCATTGACGGTGTTCTCGCAGGTGTGCAGCATTTGTCGGGCATTGTGCGCATGGGTAGCCGCACAGCCAAAATTGGCATGTACAAGAGCTCGTCGGCGACACGTAAAGCCCGTGGCCAGGATTGGGTCTGAACAATGATATGCCTTGGTTAGCCGAGATATCGCAGTGTAGATTGTATGTGAACTATTTTCTTCTCAGGAAAAGAAAAAAGATAAAAAAAAAGACGAAGAAAAAAAAAAACAACAAGAACAAAACAATCAAAAAATGAGCCCATTTAAGTCTCACCATGACACATGTCCATAGCCAGCAGCACGTCTTCAGTTCCCCTGGCGGTCCCCTGCTGTTCCAAAATTGCTCCCTGCTTGTCTTCCACGTGTGATGCTTGATGTCTTGCGCTTTCGATCTCGGTCAAGCTGGGAGATTATTCAACCGGGTCTTTAACTCCTTTCTAGAAATGCTCCGTCCTTGTGTGAATTTTTTCTGGTCCAAGTCTTTTCGGTTTTGATCGTTCGCCTTTTATTTTCTGCTGGACTCGAATTGTCTGTCAATTTTCCCAACTTGTTCTTTCTTCTCCCTCTGCTTTGGTTGTCTTAATTCTTTATATTTTTCGATTTGATGCCTTCTTTGTTGATAACTGTTTCTTTGTCCTGCATCGTATCGGCGTCTTGTTCATATTGTTCTCGACTCGAATTATTGCTTTGATTCAAGTGATACTGCCAAAACGCCTGCTTTTCAGGCATTTTTCCTGATTCTTCTTGTTTTCTTCATCCCTTTGATCACCTCCCTTTCCACATTGGGCAAGCAGCCGCTTGTGCTTTAGCTTCCAAATTCCAATCCCGTAGGGCCATGGCACTCTCAAAGGCAAAGTACAGGAAAGGCAAACGGATCGTGGCCAATTTGCCGTTGGTTTGCATGGCATGCATGGCATTCATAGCTGCATGGCTTGCTGTTGGCTTCTTCCTTCTTTGTCTAACCAGCACTTAAAGCCCAAGCTGGAAAGCCAAAAGCTTGCCTCTCAACCCCCATTTTTAGGGCCAGAGGTTGTATTGTTCTGGTGATTTCGATCCACACTTCGCCGGTTCAAATGGAAATTAGAGCTGGTCTGGAACGATAGCGGTTGTTCTTTGTTACTTATCCATTCATTGTAGAACCTCCAAATAAAAGAGTCAATAGTAAACTTCAGAGGGGAGGGCGACTGAGACACGCCAAACCACGCCGGCGGCGACACTAGAGCTGTCAAAACGCCTCGCCACGCCCTCGCTTGTAGGGAGGCTGGCAGGTATCTTTGTTTTCCATTGTTCTCTTCGTGCCTGTCGGTGGGTACGTCGTATTTTGTCCAAATATTAGTTTTGCTGCAATGTTGCTTGTCAATTCGTCTGCTCTTGGTGGCCATGGCATCCGTTACTTGTGCAGAGTCGGTTAACGGGCTCCCTTGACAAAAGGTCTGGATCATCGCGGACGGAGAAAAAAATAAGAATTGTGGCCAAGTTTGTTGGCCAGCACAGAATCAGAGGTCGTGTGCAGCCGTTATGCTCAATCGTTTTGGCTTCTAGACTCCACGCTTTTGCATACAGTGCCATGGTCTAGATCCCCACCAGCAATAGCAATGGCTGAGGAAAAAGAAAGGAAAACTCGTGCCAGCATTGCTATCTTGAGCCGTGTCGTTCGTACTTTGTCCCTTTTCTGGAGGGATTTGCGGTGTTTTCCGTGCATAAGGCTGTTGCAATTGGTTGACCATACCCATACCTCCACGCAATTCTAGGAGACCATGCAAGCTGTTCGACTCAGGCAAGCGGCCGCCTGGAGATCCTCCACTGATGTACTTTTGGCTGCAAAGCAACATTCAATTCCATTCGCGTAAGGGATCGCGTCTTCCCCGGCTGGTTTATTGGTGATTCGAAAAACGGTGAGCATGAAAGAAGGCAACCCTTATCACCATGTCTGCCAGATCCAAGGCCCTGCCACGGTAGTTGCTGTCTGGTTTTGAGGCGGGTTGACTCGCATGTCTTGACCATCTCGGACTGAATCCCACATCACGTGATCTTAAATTTGCCGGCATGGATCAACAGTCGATCCCACCGTGATGGTTGTCGATTCGAGGACCGAGGAACAAAGAAGACAGAGACGAGCAATAAAAAAACCGCCCGCCAGGCGCCAAAAGATGACAAGTGCTTGACGGAAGGTGATCGGCTAGAGCATCAGGAAAGGAGAAGAGCACGACAAGACAAAAGTAAGAAAGAAGAAAGAGAGCTGAAAAGGGAGAGCCAAGAATAAACTAATCACGCCTTTGTTTTGTTTTGTTCTTTCCTTTTTGATTTCGCTTTTTGGTGCTCGTAATATTCCACAGTACAAGAAGGTGCCTTACACAGGACAGCTGACAGCCTTTTTTCCTCTGCTGATGAGCTAGCAAGCAGGGAGGGAAGGAACAACCATGCCTCAGATCCACAGACGGAAAGGAGAGTGAGACACGGCACATTGCAGAGGAGGAAAGAAGCAAAGAAGAACAAAAAGAAGGACCGACCGGGCAGGGAGATAGAAACAAAAAGGCTATTACCCGACAAATTAAGAAGGAGTGAAAATCATAATGAGGCAGGGGCGCTCCCAGGGCCTTGGGGAAAGTGAAAACAGCAAATTTAAAGGTTCCATGAGTTCCCTGAAGAGAAGGAAAAAGAAGAGAAAGGAACGCCAGAGCAAGCCAAGCAAACACCCTGCCATGCAGGCCGTACAGTAGGCAGGGCACTTGTCGCCAACGTTATTATTGCTCCGGACGAATCGCAACGCTGTCAGAGTGCGGGCTGCAAGGCACATGCAGGTCGTGGCAAGCGTGGCTTCCACGCCTCTCGCCAAAGCCGCCGGGACAGGACTTTCAAAACAAACAGGGAAGAGCCCGGGTTTGCCAGGGCCGAGCCAAGCGAAAAGGGCTAGAGAAACCTGACGAGAACCTCACTAGCAAAGCAGCACAAGACCTAGCGAGGAAGCAGCGACTGGAGCCAGCCCACACACACCAGCCCAGCGACCAAGCACCAGGCGCGCGGAGCTAAGTAGCTTTGGCCCCCAACAGGCCCAATTAACTAGAAACAGACGCAACAAGCGTCGAGAGAGCAAAAAGAATGAGAGACAAAGGCGAGGAAATGAGTTTGTTGCGGGGTGCCAACGCCGTACCGACAGTGTGTGCAGCAGCGCTTTTCGTAACATCACCAGGGCCCACTTGCAGCTTAGCGCAGACTCGCGCCTCGAGGGCCGGCCACGCCAGAGCCAAAAGGACCCCCCAAGCCGACAGTCCCAGGTAAGCCGAGAAAACGAAACAAGAGAAACAAGAGAAACAGGGCAAGGAAAGACCAGAAACAGAAACAGCAAACAGCGCTTCCGCGCGCCTGCCCACTAACCGATGCATGGCAAAATAATCTCACGGCAAGCGAAAAATAGAGGCAGGAGCAATGGGGCTCTTTGCATCCTCTGTAACATCGCTCCTCCCTCGCTCCCACCATAGTTGTAAGATTGTGCCACCTGCACCTGCCTTTCACTCCTGCAGCATCACAAAAGCACGTTTTCCCGTTCCTCCTTCCTTACCCAAACGCCCTACCCACTCCTCACTCCTCAACAACCACCCAACCGGTATTATCGACAGGTTCCTCCATTGCAGCATCGTCTGTCACCCTAAAACCCGCCAACGCACACAAAGACGAATTCTCACCACCACTCTTTTGGACGCCTCCACGCCCGCACACCTTTCGCCTCCGGCACTCGCCCTTTGCCCATTTCTATCGCCCGTACCCGCGCTGCCCCGTTCGTGGTTTTCTTTTTTTCCTTCCTTCGTCCTTTTACCTCGCGCAGATATCGTCACTTTCCTTCGCCTCGATCTTCGATTTCGATCTCGCCAAACTCTCCCGACGACGCATCACCGCACCTCCGCCGTCGCCTGTCCGCTCGTTTTCTCGTCTCAATGCCGTCCCCGCGAGCCGCGCTCTGAGTGAACAGCAACAACCGCCATGGTTGGTGTTCCGGGACGCTCCAAGGCATGCGCGACATGCCGCCGGCGCAAGAAAGGCGTAAGTCAGGACTCGCTGTTTTGCTGTTTCCCGGTCGTTTTGTCTGTTTTTCGTTTGTTTGTTGTTCAGTTCGCCCCTCGTCTTTCATCCAGTGTTTTCCCCTCGACCGCATCGCCGGGTCCTCGCTTCGCACGTCGTTCCACATGGCGCGTCCGTTCCTGGCGCTGGACTCTCTGCACAACACGTTGGGGGCCGTTTATTGCATCTTGTTCTATGCGTGCGTGGGCCAGGCACACGAGAGGCCATTTTGGCGAAAACCTGGGGTTGAACCAGACCATTTCAATGGCTGCAGCGGCGCATCATGTTTCCCCTTTGGGCCTGTGCCCAGGTCCTCTTTTTTATTGTTTCCGTTTCCCAGTCTCCGTTTCAACCATCGACATCGCCATCTTGGGTTCTTGGGTTCTCTCAATGCGACAGCGCGTCTGTTCGACCAAGCACAGCCCTTCGCCGCACACCCCAGTGGGATTGCCTGCATATCACATCTCTCATCGTCATCGTCCCACCCGCTTCCAGTCTTTGTCGCCGTGATGCGTCGCACTGTGATGCAGTGTCACCGTCATCATGGTCGGGGCCTGATGGGTTGGGTGTTTCGCTTTGCGGTGTATCGATTTGCGATATGACCTCACGGGCCGGTGCGTCGCTCGGATGGCGGGACCCAGAACCACGGCTACGGAGCAGCGGGATCAAGTTCCAGCGGACCTGAGAGGCTACCTTACAGGGCTGGACCGTCGCACAGGATGGGGTCTTTGTGTCACAGTGCTCTTGTTGATGATTTGCCATTGTTTTACCCGGTGTTCTTTCTGTCCTTCCTGTCGGCTAATCATGGCCCGCTTTCGTTCCGTTTGCCTAACATCGACAGTGTGACTTCCAACGACCGTCATGTACCCAATGTCTGCGCGCCGGCCTCGAATGCGGCGGCTATGAACGAGGCCGCATCTTCGTCCACACTACCCAGCATCGCCCATCAGCCCTCGTGTCCGTCCGCGAAAGCGCATTCGCGCCCGGCACAACCATCGACGCCAGTGCGACTCCGAGCAGCACAGCCACGAGCGTCAGTGCAAGCACCGACAACCGCAGCCGCACCACCTCGATTGCCAGCACAGTGACCGCAAGCAGCACACCGAGTAGCTTTGCCAACGGCTTCACGAATGGATACACAAATGGTTTCCCCAACAGCTACACGAATGGCCACGCAAACGGCATCAACGGTGCCAACGGCTATGACCACGAATACGCCCTTCCAGATGGCCCACCTAACGACCAGCCGAATGGCCAATCAAACGAACTAGTCACAAACTTTGTCGCGACAAACGGCGTTTTAAGCAATTTAGTCGTGTCACCACCCCGCACACCAAACGGGCAGACGCCAGGCGCACAATTACAGTTTTCCCGGTTCAGTCCCTCCCCAAGGCGAAGGCAAGACCTTCGCGTGGTGCCGTTATACTTTGGTCCTGATGCGTCCCTTGGCTCGGACAGTAGCTTGATCGGGTCTGCGCGCGAGGAAAGCCTGCTAGCCACGTTCTGGCATGCCTACCTACCAAACCGTTCCATCTTCCCGCCCCAGGCTGTCGGTTATGCTAGCGGTGGCTGGACGAACGTGGTGCAGGATCTCTACCGTAAAGACCCTGTGCTACACTACACTCTTATGGCCAACTGTTTCTCGGCGGCTGCGCGAAACGTTGAAACCCGCGATGACTCTCGTGCTTTGGCCGAGCAGAGTTTGCGAGCACATGGGCGGGCGCTTCACGAACTACGTTTGGCTCTCGACCACCCACAAAAAGCACGGAGTGACAGTGTCTTTTCCGCTTTGCGCTTAATGATTGTTTTTTCTGTGTGTACTATCCTCCATGGATTCTCGGCTGTATTTTCTACGGTTTGTTCGTTAATTCTAACATGTGTATAGATGTTCTTCTCCGATCGATACGAAGAAGACCGGAGGGCACGAGCACGCGGTTGGAAGGAGCACAATGCAGGCGTGCTGGCTCTTCTCCGCGCGCGTGGACCTGAAGCACATATCTCTGGCCACGGCCACCAAATGTTTGTCGATTGTCGCCTGGCTCTTGTAAGTTTACATTACGGCAACTTCTCCTTTTTTTTCTTCTTTTTTTTTCTATATAGCTAACGGCAGTTCACAGATTGTGGCGGCCATTCGCATTCGCAAGAGGTCGCCTCTCAACAGTCACCAATGGATGACCATCCCATGGTCACAGATCCCCAAAACGCCCAAAGATCGGCTTGTAGACATCATGTCCGGCTTGCCAAGCATACTCGAGAGCATCGACTGGCTTGAGCAGATGCCCCGGGGCAAGGAGTATGACGATTTCCGCAAAAGGGTCATTAACTCCTGCTGGACCCATGACTCCGAGCTGTCCGCATGGTACGAAGAATTTGTGCCAAAAGACCGACTCAGTGTCCTCGAACAGATAATCCTGAGCACCGATGGCGACTTCCGGCCTCCCCCTGACGCGAGTGGATCGAACGCACTGCCCACAGAGGATTTGTCGATCGTGTACATTATGACAGTGTATTGCACTGCCTGCCTCCTACTCTACAGTACGATGCATTCGCTTAATATACCCAACCTTCCGGAGCGGACCACCGTGAGCCAGTACATCAGCAAGATTGCGGTGTACCTGCAGGTCTTTTTCCATCCCAGCACGGGCCAATACGGTCTAGAGATGACGTCTTTCCCGCTCGGCATGTGTCTGCAGATTCTGTCGTCGAACTTCCCGATTGGCGGCGACCCTGTTATGGAACAGGCCAAGTTCACACGACTTCTCGAGACAGAGCGAGGCCGTGAGATTCTTGATTTCTTGCGCAGTATGCTCAACACCAATGAGACGACAAAGACATGACTAGATGAGCCGCTCTCATGAGTTTGGCAATTTTCTACCTTTTATCACACGCCATATCCGCTATCCGTCACCATATAACATATTCACCAAACATATCACGCCATTTCTTCATACATTTACTGCCATATTCGGCCACTTTACACCACTTTACACCACTGTATATGAAATGAGAGGCAACTTTGTTTCCATTATCTGTCAAAATCTGTCTTTTTTTTGCGCCCCGGGGAGGAACGGATGATTTGATACATTCCATACAATGGGTGCTATTTACGCGGGAGTTTTATGTGCTGCGCTTACCCTATTATTCTGTTTCCCTGTGCAAGGGTGGTGTTTATCTCGGGTTGATTCTCCCTTTGATCCATGTTTAACTTTTGTTCGGTCTGCATTTTCTCGGCCTCATACGTAGTTAACGATTCTTGCTTCTGTTTGCACCCTCTTTATTTTTATATTCTATTTTATTCCCTGGTTTATTACCCTGGTACGCGTGATAGGATTTAGGTTAAAGAATGCCAGTGACTTGGGTCATTGAAGGAGAACAAGCAGAGCGCAGTACTATTGCATTTCCCTTTAACTTCTCCATAATTTGTCACATTTCCAGTGAAGCACAAAGAACAAAGGCCGATCTCCACGTACATCCACGTACATCCAAGTACATCCAAGTACATCCAAGTACATCCAAGAAAATGGACAATGCGGAACCGTACACAGTCTGTATACAGATATACAGTCTGTGTCGCCGGTCCGAACGGATGTCTCAAGGCGACGCGACAGAAATCAAGGCCAATTTGGCATCGCGCTGGGCAGGGGCTGGAGCATGTGGATATAAGAAGATGTCATGGTGCATGTCACGTGTCTTTACATATCAATTCGTTTCCTGCTGTTATTATGTTACTGTGATTATTTTAGTTGACGTGAGAGCCGTTTCTTTTTCTCGTTTTCTTCTTCGACTTGTGCTGAGCAATCTTCATTCTAGCGAGAGATCGGTTTGACGTGACGCCAAGATAGAATCCGCCGTTTTAATACAGATTGTGTACTAGAAGAAAGTCGTTTTCTAGACTGGCCACCAAACGACAAGAGTCAATATCCCATGACTACCATGGCCGCAGTGGTTTGCAATTCACTAATCTGCGTTGTAGATGTAATTTACATATGCTAATTTGAGGTCAAAGCCAGATGACAACTTCTTCTTTACATCTTGTGTATCTACGTCGTACTCTATGATTACCAAAGATCACAACATAAAAAAACAACAGTTTAAATGTCACCCGAGCAGGCCTGTCTACCGAACGGCACACCATAAAATACAACTTGATACTGTTTGCAAGGAAACAGGGATTCGAAGGAAACCTTATTTACAAAGTGCAATTTACCAGCCACTCGTCACCACGATGTGCACCACTTGGTACAATATCACACACTGCGAGGCCTGCAAAGCCTACGTTGACTCTAGCCTCGTTGGTACCGTCTTTTGCGGGCGACGGCGGAGTGAAGAACAGCGATGATGGCTACAGATCGAGAGAGTGACCTGCTACGAGCGAGGAAAGAATTGTTGTCGGGATGCATCTTTATGTCATACATTTAAGAAGATTTTTGAAGCATTTTTCTGGATAGTATGTAGAAGCAGTATGTATTTTCCGTATTTAATTTTTCAAAGAAAAGATAGATTGCTATTTTCCCATGAACTCTTAAGAAGAATGTACACCCGGCCATGCACGTTATAGATTAAAGACCACAAGCAATATCCACGGGTCTCGTGACATTTTGGAGCTGTAAAGTCAACGGAAAACCCCGTCAAGAAAGGATCGTTACAGGAGACCTCTGACACTTTACTGCGCATGAAAGATGACAAGATGAGACGCGATGGAAATAGGACGGTTGCTAAGCTTCACGACATCTGCCCCTTAATCCTTCACTAATGATTCGACTCCATGTCAAGGCAAGGATGCTGGTGAGCGCGGGGATGCTGGCATTTCTGACATGGGGCATTGCTGACAGGTAGTAGAAGGCAGATTCTCAGCAGACGGATGCTCGGCGATGGAATTCTGGTTGTGCACAGTACATGTACGTCGCACTCCGTACTTGCTGCGTATTCAAGTGTAACATACGCCAGTATTAAATCTGACTGATCCTTCAAATTGGTACGACAGTATGGAGTATCTCATTGGACAAATGCAGCAAAAAAGGCAAAAAAGGCAAAAGGGCAAAATGCAACTTCGGGATATGGCCCGGAAAGGAAATTCAAAAACAAATGTAAAAAAGGGGGTCCTTCAAATAAGCCGCCGTCCCACATTCAACACAATCGTTCCGTTATCCGGCACCCGTCTCTCTTCGTCCGGCGTTCTGTCCGACGGACGCCGTGTTCTGGTGTCTTTTCGTTTTCTCTCGTCTTCGCTCAAAACTTCCACTCGTCACGGCCGAGCCGCACAATGTCGGCAACCTCGACCTCCCAGTACGTCGACGGGGCCTTGCCCTGAGACGCCAGGAGCGCCGCATGTGCCGCGGCCTTGGCAATGACGTCGGCGAATTGACCGAGACTGTCGTGCCACGCCTTGGACACAGACTTTGTCGCACCGACGAGCGCCTTGAACACGCCCGCGCCCTGGTGCTCAACCTCGCGGTCGCCCAGGATCAGGCCCGGCTTGAGGATGATGGCCTGGTCAAAGCCGAGCTCTTTGATCGAGTCCTCGACGCCGTTCTTCATTTTCGAGTAGGGAAGGCCGCGCGCAATCAGCGACCGCGTGCCGGCGCTCGACACAAAGACAAATGTCTTGACGCCCGCAGCCTTGGCCGCCTTTGCAACCTCCACATTGAGGTCGTGGTCGATCTTCCACTGGTTGGCAATGCCGCCGGCCGCAGCACGAGTCGTTCCGAGCGCCGAAAAGACATAGGGGACCGAGGCAGGCGTCGCACTTGTCGTCGTGGCCACAATCTCCTTGAACTTGGGCACCCACTGCTCCGTGTCCTTCTCGACGACGGCGTCGAGCTTTTTGGACAGCGCGGCGTCAGATGCCTGCTTCGGCGAGCGGCGCGTGATGGTGTGGACGGTGCCAAAAGCGTCGAGGCTCAGCAGCGACGTCACAAGGTGCGCGCCGACAAGGCCCGTGGCGCCAAAAACGGCGGACGAGATGGGTGCGGCAGCCATGGTGTTGGTAGTGAAGAAGAAGCAGGGGGTGAAAAGAGAGGCGAGGAACGAAAAAAGGCTGTGTATCAACGGATGGTCTTATCTTTGACTTGAAGCTTGACCAATGGATTGAAAAGGTGATACGGTTGATGTCAATGGTAATGGTGATGCGTATAGATGACTTGGACGGTCGGCTTCGTGTCAGAAGGACGGTCTGGCTGGCACAATGGGCTTTTTATCTGGATCGTCGGACACTTTCAGCTGCTCCCCGCGTATTTTTTGACATGTCCTCCTTGTGGCAGTTGTGCCGATGCTTGCTGGCGTCATCGGTATTTACTGGCCCTGACACAGCGCACTTTCCAGAAACAGCTATCACGTGCCCATTCCAGCAGCTGGCAGCACGAGAATCTCGCGAGCTGCGCTGAAAGCTTGGTCTTTACGGTGGGCGAGCTGTGGACGCGCTGTGTGGAATAGTGGAGCAGGGCCCTGAAAGAGCTGTTAAATCCGCTGGATTGGCACACTGCTGGACACTAAATTTTAATCTAACTGAGCCTCTGTGTTTCTGGAAGCCACGCAGGAAGAGCACCTGCCTGCTGGCTTTTGGGTGGCTCTTGCGTCAACGCTCGCGCTGCCTGGCGCCTTCCCGCACTCAAATCATCGCGCCTGCCGCATTCGCTGGCGCCAGCAAGAGCCCCGCGCCGCACCTGTGCATTTTAGGGCGGTCGTCAACACTGCATCTTGAGCTTCACTTGAGCTCTTTCTCTTTCTGCCACCTTACAACAATACATTGACCACAATGGCTACACAATACGAGGGTTCGTACATTCTCATCTTCCACTGGATTCTCATGAATTCCTCTGCACCACAGCCCTGACATTGACCCCGCTAACCAGCACAGTCGAGCACAATATCAAGCCGTCGTCGGCGCCCCGCCGGCGCCGCCAAATCGACATGTCCACGTTTACGGCGCATCTCAACAACGTGTCGACAGCGACGGCGGCCGGCGCACAGGCCGACGACACACACAACAACCCGCATGCCACGCCCACACCCGTCGATGTCGCCGCCGTCTTCCGCCTCGTCCAGGACCAGATGCTTACGTTGCTCCCCGACAGCCCCAACGCCGCCAACCGCGACCTTCTCGAGCAGCTGGCCGGACAACTCGAGCAGCAGATTGCCGACCCGCCACGGGAGATCTCGGGCGTCTCGCAGGAGTACCTCGACACCCTCGACCGCGTCCCCAAGAAGCGTCTGGGCAAGGACGAGTCGTGCCCTATTTGCGTCGAGCGCTACCTCGACGACCAATATGCGTTAGTCGTTGAGCTGCCGTGCCACGCAAGCCACCGCTTCGACCTTGAGTGTGTCGGGCCCTGGCTGCTGGCCAAGGGCAGCTGTCCACTGTGCCGGACAGACCTGACCAAGAAGAAGCAGGTGGTGGTACCAGACGACGACGAAGAGGAGGACGACGGCGGTATGTTTGGTTAGCTGTGAAGCTGGCAAAATCTGCAGAATGGGTATGAGGAGCGGAGTATAGCATGAGAAATGAGCGAGCGAGTTGGCGTTACTGGGTACAATTTGGCATACAATCGACAATCAACATACAACACACAACATACAACAAGTCTTGACATCGCTCCTCGGGAGTGCCGTGTGCCATCTGGTCTATTTACTTGCATGTTTTTCGGCCTTGCAGTCACGCCCTGCATCGACCGTTCTGTAGTTGGCCGTCTTGGCCATCGTTAACTGACGCAACAGCCGGCAATCCTTGCCTTTTCTATCGTTGCCCACCTCGCAGATTGGATGCATAAGGTGCATTCATTTACTCTCTATTTTGGTCTTTGAAGAAACAAGGGCAAGTCCACGCGGTGCAAGTCGTACACCTAGCGTCCATGTCTTCCTTGTGCCCCTGTGCAGCGTGTCTTGTCTTCTTATTTACGTGGTACTGCCTCTCCATATGCTATGCCCTAGATATGCGGTATGGACTAGGGTGTACGAAAGTAAGGTATCTACGTTCTACGTCGTATGCGACAGCCAATAGATTGAAAGGAAGTTGTAGTCATGTCGATATTTCCTCCTTGCTTCCCTCACTCCTTACTTCTGTGTCAGCCATCCCGGTTTGGCTGGCGGGAGAAGTGTTCCAGAAGGTGTCAAGGGTTGATAGGAAGGGTTAGGTCGGTCCAGGTGGAAATAATAATGCATGTCCGCCAAGAAGAAGAGGAAGCTCCGTACACAGTACGTGCTACGCCAGAGGTATGCTTTGATTTACCTTGCAGCTCATGGTAAAATAAAATCGAGAAAGGATGAAGTGACCCAAAAGTTTTCTGAGGATTTAGAGCGGGAGAAAAGACGTGAAGAAATACCGAAGAAAATGGATATGGATGCTGTGTGGATGATAGTACGGGCCAAAGCACCTGGCATAGCTGGGCTGAATCGGCTTTGTTTTACGCGAATTATTATTCGGACAACAACTACGACGTACCTGAATGTATATCGGAACAAACTTGTAGACTTGAATACCACGAAGTACGATGTATGGCAAGGCGTACTGTGTAGTCTGCCGAAAGAGGATGGCTACAGATGGATGCATGATTGTCGAAAGACCCTAAACGCGTGAAAGTCAAGAAAATAACAACAGCATGCCATCGAGAACACAGCCCGTTGAGACAGATCCTTACGGCAAAGAATACATCAATATAACGTGCAAAAGGACGACATACCACTAGCTTGCAGGAAGGGTGAATTCTGCACAGTTTGTAATGCCTGACTGAGACGGGTGCCCTACGGTGGCTTGAACATTGACTGTTCAATATCACCAAGAAGCTTACCAGCAACAGTCTGGGTTATCTGAAAGCGGACAAAAGAATAGAGACAAGTAAATAGACAGCCCTTTGCGAGAAAGGAGAAAGGTCCAGACTCTAGATGCCAAGACTCGAGATACGACAAACGAGGAAGGTGCGGATACAATCCACACAAACATCTAGGAACAGGTGGGCTCTGCAACGACGGCAGAACGGCAGATACGCCAGAGGCAGAAATCGGTTGGGAGAGGCAATGGGAACGAGGGAAAGAGGGAAAGAAGTAAAGAAAGAGGATCTTCTCCGTCCACTCCGATCTGGCTCCTTCCCAGAGGCTCTTTACTCCACGTGGCAGGGGCCCGCCTTTTCTTATTTATCCATATTTTCTCTCTTGATTTCCGCTCTTGCCACTTCTCCTCCCGCTCTTTCCCATTCTATTGGGACCAAGTGGTCCATGGATCTTGATAGCGCTGAGATTGAGGCCTGAGGCTTGACACTTGACGTTTTTCGTTCTTACTTTTTCGAAATAGTCCACACTTAGACGCCGTTCTCGTTGCTTTGCTCGCGTGAAATCATTTTGGTCGGTTTTCTCTTGCTGGCGTTGCATTGGCCCTTGGCCTCGCCCGTGGTTATCCCCAGCCGCCATATGCACCATCGTTGCAATATTGGCTTCTGGCGTCGTCTTTTGTTTGCTTTTTCCTTTCAAAATGCCCTCCTTGCATCTACTTTCTCATGTTTCCTTGCTGTTGAGTTTCATGTTTGCAATCTCAATTTCCATTGCATTTTGCCGTGCCTTCGTTTCGCCTCCAACATCTTTCAGGCTTGCCACGCGCCAAGTCCCAATCTGGGAGGCTGCAGCACTCTATCACACGTGGCTAGCGACATGGGTCCGTCGCAACTGCCTCGTCTAAATATGCACCTCTTTCTATTTGCTCCGTTTGTGTCTGGATTACGCCGTACGGAGTACATTCTCTGCACCATTTGCGACCGAGGCACGAGCCTTTCCAGATTCCGCAATATCCGCAATCCTCGTGGCAGCTGCGATGCATACTCTCTGCAGATGCACACCATTTCTGCATGACAAGACAAGCGTCCAGAAGGCATGCTCTGCTCCTTTTTCTCGTGAAGGGTGCATGCAACGCCGGAAGCTTTTGTCCTCGACGCCAATGTGTGTGATGAGAGCGTTGCAACACGTTTTTTCGCCTCTCGCGTGCCCTTGGCGTCTCGCTTCCACGTTTGCGGACCTCCCAGTACCGACCGTCTTTCCGTTTTGTTGGCTATGCATATTCCGTCGCATGTCCTAATTAATCGGCCCAGTGCCAGATAAACCGTACGACGTAGTTCTTGGCCTCTCCCAGTAGGGCGTTGTGAATCCGTACCTGAACGAAAACGTCGTTCCTGGCCGCTAAATCAGAGACACAAATTCCTAGAGACCAGTGAGACAGCCGTTTGATAATTTAGTGTGAGCAGACTGGCCCTGAAAATGCCGAAAAAGAAAAGAAACGGAGACAGAGCTCCGTAAAAGTTGAAATGGAAGGAAGAAAGGAAGCACAGGACGATGCAAAAAGACACTTTCCAGACGCACGCGAAAAAGTGGAGCGTCAGTTCGGGGTCTCCGTGACGGCGGGCTAGTATTTTAAAGTCTGCCAACACCCGTCCGGATCTAGCTAGCGATTCATCTGGCATCGTGTCTTGGGCCTCTTGGGACAGTGAGAGCTATGGACGGTCTTTTCCAGGACCCCATTTTTATCCTTTTGACGCTCTCTTTCATCAAATCTTTTTCTACTATTTTCTTCTTCTTTTCAATCTCATTTTCTCACCGATGTTGGCCGTTCATCCAAAGTCACAGAATTGTCCATCTTTCTCTTCTGTGCTCGCTTCTTCACCTCCGCGAGCGGCAATTCACCTCTCTCCACCCTCTCCGTACACACAGATGCCTAGCCTTGCTAGCAACATCAGTTCTCGTACTGATTACATATACGTCGTACGTCGTATCCATCACTCTCCTCCCCATCCGGCAAGGCCTGTTTCTGACGCCTGCCCCCGGCTCGCGGTCCCAGCCCTGCCACCGGTTTTCCACCCTGGAAGCCCTGCGTCTGTTTGAAGACAGGGTCGCGTTTCTTACTCTCGTGGCCTGTACGCCGTGCACGCGTAATGTATTCAGTATTACGGAGTACTGTGTATGCCGTACTCCCTGCACTCACTGTATTCCCTGTCTCACATCGCTGCGTGCATCAACGACTTGCCAAACGAGCACTCCGTACTCCGTACTGTAAGATACACGCATCCTATACTATGCCATTTTACGATGTGCCGAGCAATCAAGCATTGCAACGCCCATCTGGCCCCGGTAAGCATCTATTTATGTCGTATCTCATGACTTGTCAACTTGCCATGTGCCGACAACCGTTTTTTGCGGCTGTTAACCACCGTTTACTGCAAGTGCGATACAGTAATCCCTGTGTACGGAGTAATTAGTAGAGTAGGGGAGGTACTTCAGGAGGCAGGAAGACTCTCGCGCAACTATCATCTATTTTCAGTCTCTGTCGTAGCCACTCCTTCCTCTCCGTTTGCTGCCCGGTGACTTCCGCATTTTGACTGTACACAGTAATGCGCCTTGAGAGCTGCCGGAGCGCACCATCACAAAACATCTGAAGAAAAGACTGTCACATCGCATTTCAGTGTCATTTCAACAGCGCACTGGCCAAATGCGCCCGATGCTGTGACCGCCTCCAAATTACAGCGCAAATTGCTGGCCCTGGCCTTTCCACACACCGTCCACTTTCGCTGGGTCGCTCCTGCCTGCATTTATGCACACTCACATGAAGAACCGCCTATCCTTCCCTCTTTGTCAAGTCCCTCTGTCCCTCTTGTCCATTGTCCCCACACTTTCTTTCCCTGCCATCGAACCAACACGCGTCAAGTGCCATGTGCGCAAACTTATCCCTGCTTAAAAAGTACCGCTAGCCATTGGCTTTCTCCCACGTTTCCCACACACCCATCCCGCCCCCTTTTCCCTCATGTTGGTCTTGTTTCGAGCCACGCTGCAGCACCCGAAACGCTGCAGGATGCTTGCCTGCCCTGCCACATGGTTGTTTGGGGTGCATTTTTGGGGCGTTTTGGATGCTGTAACTTCAAGGGGAAAAGGGGGCAATAAATAAGCAGAGAGGGAAAGAGAGAAACTGATTGACTGCCTCGTGCCAGACTGCCAACAGATAGGACGTCTCTCTCCATTCATTGTTGACCTTTGTGGCTGGCACCCCCCACTCTCTTTCCCCTCTCAGTGCCTGAATGCCGGGGTTCTTTCGCACTTTCTCATCTCGTGAGCGATTGCTCAATAAAACAAGCGCCCCTTTCGTTATTATCGCTCCTTCCTTGCCTTGGCCTGACCCCGTTTGGCACCTATCTTTTGTCAATTTTCAGAATGGTGTGCGCATTGCATGGCGTACGACGTACGACTTACTCCGTACTCCGTAGAATATTAGAATATTAAGACGGAGCTTGCATTGTAGGCCTGTAGCTCGGTATTTCCTTGTTCTGTTGTTTCTAACCGCCACCCCTGGCTGAGCCGCCTGGAAAACGACGAGAAACGAAAAAGAATGAAAAGCACATGAAAAATACTGACATGTAATAGTGCCTACCTTCTTTGACGTCTTCCATATCTCACGGCCAAAGTTATCTCACTTTACCAATAGGGCGGTGATATCTCTAGCAGAAGTGTAAAAAACAAAAGTATGTGTTAAATATGTAAAACATAGCGTGGCCGCCTACTCCGTAGGCAAGAAGAGATACGACATACACGCAAGAGAAAGGTGGGCTGCGCTCTCCGAACCCTCAGCCGTCCGAGTCTAAACGGGAAAGAGCACTGCCGAAGGGTAGGCAAGATCAAGGCTTGGACATCTATTGCGTCGTCCGCATTTGCGCCTTCCCTTGCGGTGCAGAATCAATGGAACGGAAGGTGCACATTGCTCATATGCGTTAAGGCAGAAAGTAGTGCTCAGGACAGATGTACGGAGTATCTGCAATGAAAACCTCGCAGGTACGCGAAAGCTTATTAGGTCCGCCCATTTTTGTCGACTTGCGAACCATTTTAGATCAAAAATAGCCTGCGCTTTGCTCCTTCCCTATCAATATCTCTAGTCCACTCGTCCACTCGTCTACTTTCCCATTGTTCTTTCTTGGCTTCTTCGCTGCTCCTTCTTCGTTCCTTCCATTTTTCTTTCTATTTGGCTTCTACGAACGCTCTTTCCCGTCACACATTTCTTCCCCTTTTCTTCTTTCGCCACCCCATTTCATTCTTTCCAATCCACATCGCATTTATCCCTCTGTTTTTGCTCCTTTCTTGGCTTCATTTTATCTCATCGCCGTTGCCGGGTCCAGATCACAGCCGCTTCACACCCTTCTGTCCCCTATCTCGTTTGCATCCCCTCCTCATCCCAACCAACAACGGAGTGCTCTGCCCACCACTGGCGCCTCCTCATCCTTTCCCCAGATACCGAACCTTTTTGGCAATCACTCCAGGAAAAAAAGACGAATTGTTGGTTCGGACATTTTTGCAAAACAGGGCCAATCTCGTCCCTCTGTCTGCCCCTAAAGCGATCGCTGCTCCACGCCCCACCGAGCAAACACGTTTTCTTCCTTCTCTGCGTTCTCTGCGTTCTCTGCGTTCCTTTTTTCTTCTTCAAGTACCTCAGCTTCCTTCGCGTGCTGTCTTGCTTTGGACGATCCACCCACCACGTTTCTGCTTCCCGTCGCTGTTGTGTGCCACACACTCCCGCCCAAAAGCCAGAAGCCAATCCATTATCCCCCCCCAAACCCCCCTCCTCTTCTTCTTGTCCCCCTTTCTTATAAGCAGCCAGCCTCCTCCTCCGGCCTCGACCGCCCGATCTAAGTCAGCCTTCCATCCATCCCGCTTGTCCTTTCTTTTGCTTCCGTTATTCTTTTCAATTTTCGATTCCCCTCCTGCGTTGTCCCGTCTTTGCTGTGCTCCCACCATCGTCGCCAGCTGTTGTTCCCCTATCTCGAATCAGTTTCTGCGCGCCTCGGCTTCTCGATTCCTGGCCCCTCGACTCATACACCCTTTCAACTTCGTGACGTTCTCGACATACGACACCTACCGACACCACGATCAACAGTCGGGTTTGCGTTTCAGCGTTTCAGTCACACACGGAAACAAGCGGCACCATAACCAGGCCACGCCTCCTCGGTCGGAATCGACGCCCTGCAGATCCGTATCACAAGAGTCTGTCGCCCACCGTCGTGCCCTGAAAGAAATATCGTCCCACACGAGAGCGAACAAATCGAGAAAACATAGACAGAACCAGGCATTAGAACAAGACAAGGCGGCAGAACAAAAGAAGCAACAACCTTCCTTTCTCACTCGCCTTTCCCGAATTGCAATATTTGGCGACACACGCGGGCAAATTCCGAATCGACTACCACGAGCTTGACAATGTTTTAGTGCCTTGGTTTGAGCAACACCCAACAAAAAACCTATTTTACGTTGTTGTCGCTCCTGATTGTACGACAACCCCGCCACGTTTCTCACAATCTTCTCCCCCTTCCAACAACGAAACGACGGCCCTCTTCGTGAGCGACCGCGTACCAGCTTCGTTACGCCGCCGTTGCGTGAAACAGCACCATGGGCAACGGCCAGGGGAAAGTGGCCGACCTGAATGGCGAAGGTAAGCTTCGAAGCGAGAGAAGTCCCCTTTTTCTGTCACAAGAGAGGGGACGATGGAACTACATGGATTCTGCTCCTACGGCCGCTTTGGCGAAAGTCCAGTTTTCTAACGTATCTTGCTCTTTACAGTGAATCTCAACCACTTCCGCTTACTTCGAGTCGTCGGCCGCGGTGCATTTGGCAAGGTTCGTATTGTCGAGAGAAAGGACACCAACCTGTCCTTTGCTCTGAAATACATCCGGAAAGATGAAGGTTCGTTGATCCTATGCCACGCGTGTTTTTTAGGGCCTGTTCGAGAGAGAGAGAGAGAGAGAGAGAGAGAGAGAGCCAGGAGCTGACCAGTTTTTTTCTCACCCTTTATACAGTTGTCCGATCCGAAAGTGTCCGCAACATCATTCGCGAACGTCGCATGCTCGAACACGTTAACCACCCGTTCATTTGCAACTTGCGATACAGTTTTCAGGACATCGAGTACATGTACCTTGTTGTTGACTTGATGAGCGGCGGTGATCTTCGATTTCACATCTCGCGGAAAACATTCACAGAGGAGGCTGTGCGGTTCTGGATCGCTGAGCTAGGATGTGCCTTGCGCTACGTTCACGGCCAAGGCATCATCCACCGCGATGTGAAGCCAGACAATGTTCTCCTCGATGCAGACGGCCACGTCCATCTTACAGATTTTGTAAGTACACGATATTCGTCGAACCCACTACACAATTACGAGGACACCGGTTAACAATTTTAGAATGTCGCTTCCGATATTGTTCCAGGCCGGACGTTGACGAGCAAATCCGGAACTCTCGCATACTTGGCACCGGAGGTCTACTCCGGCCGCGGTTACGACTTCCGCGCTGATTGGTGGTCGCTTGGTGTCACTTTCTACGAGTGCATATACAGCAAGGTATGTTCAGACTGAGAAATCCAACTGTATCCCATGGCTTAGGCCACTGCGGTTTCTAACATTACAATTTCCATAGCGCCCATTCGAAGGCAACACTGAATCGTCTCTAGGAGCAACAATCCAGAACGCCCAACCAAACTTCCCTATCACATCACCTCCCGTCAGCCTCCCTTGTCTCTACGCAATCCGCGATGCCCTTCACCCAGACGCCGATAAGCGGCTCGGCGCAACATGGGAGAGCTTCACCCAACACGAGTTCTTTGCCCCTATTGACTTTATTGCACTGGAGCGCAAGGAGATCGAGCCTGTTTTTATCCCATCGGCAGACAAGACCAACTTCGATGCCACGTACGACCTGGAGGAGCTACTTCTGGAGGAGGCGCCATTGGAGGCACGTGCTCGTCGCCAGAAGCCAAGAGAGCGCCTTAAGGACGATGCTACCGACAAGGAGATTCGTGAAGATGAGCTGTACCGTACGATCGAGAGAGACTTCCGTCCGTTCGACTACACACTCGCGGCGTACAAGAAGTTAACTGCCGAGGAGGAGCGGATGGCAAACGGCCAGCCCGTTGTGGTTTCAGATGATGACACCAATGGTGCACAAATGCAACCCCAAGCGATCACAACCGACGAGGCTCTACCCGCATCTCGGGCAAGCAACAGCAACAGCAACACGTCCGACCCGAGAGACTACGACCTCTCCGGCCACCCCAACTCACAGTCCGCAGATAGACGCGCCCCGCCAGGCCGCCCACCCCCATTACCGCCATACCCTAACCCGTACACGAACTCCGCCCGCAACAGCAACAACCGTCAAGGACGCCACCTTGGCCACGTGCCAAGCGGCAGCATTGTTGTTGGCAGCTCCACGGGGGGTGTGCAGGTGCGGCTAGACGGCGCCGGCAACTGGTCTGAGCTGGCAAGACAAGACAACACCCTGCCCACGGATGCAGCTGTTGGTCATCTTCTTGGCGAAGGCGGCGCTGCTGGTGCCGATGGCAAGAACGACGCAAGCGGCAGCGGCGGCGTGTTTGGCTTCTTGAGTCGCAAGAAGGGCCGTGGCAACAGCCCGAAGCCGAAGGAGCGCGGTGTGATTGGCAAAGAGGGTGCCCGTGTGGTAATTGGGTAAGCTCTTTTCTCTGACACGATCATCGACAATACTCTTGAGACTGGTTTTTTTACTCTCTCCTTTTTCTGTTTGGAAGACGATGACTTCCCTTCTGTCTAGGGTGACAGAAGGCTGAAGAAGCAATGCATATATACACTCATACCTGGCGTGCTATTTCTTGTAATATTTTCTGCTTGATTTCTCTTTTCAATTTTTTTTTTTTCGTCCCCATTCTTCTTTTTATTTGCTTTTAGTTTGTCTTGTATATTTCTTTTTCTGTCACATACACCACATAGCTGCACTGCTGGAAGGGGGAGGCTAGTCTGCTTTATATTTGATGTTTACACAGGGGAGAGCGGTAGGATACCCTTGTCAGGCATGCCGGCTTTGCTTTAATACGTTGTTTGGATTTCCTGAAGGATAGCAGCAAATACCAACACATATTGTATATTGAACCTTGTCTATTTTTTGCAAGCGAGTGAAATCAATAGAAAACAGAAAGCTCAAGGTTTTACACTTAGTCGATAAAACCTTGTATAAATATACTTATCGTCGCATCACCTTTCTACTCTTAGGTCAATATTGGCAATCGTGGAGAGTTAGATATAGAGCATATATCAAGTAAAGAAGTAGTCTGCAAAGTACAAAAAGCCCCTACCAACCAGAAGTAAAAGTAAGGCAGACCTATTATTGCTCCGTTTGCTGTCCTCCCAATGCAGTTCAGCGTGTTCCCATTCCAGTTGCTGGTAGTGTGAAAAAATCAGCAATACTGAAGGGACGGAAGAGGTGGCCACATAAGAAAAAAAAAAAGAAAAGGATCGGCGCGTAGCAAAAAAGACGGCCGTCGCCAAACAGAAAAGTAACCTCAAGCCGAATAAATAACGGATAAGATTGAGGGAAAAGACTCAACAGCCAGAAAATGCAACACACAAAGTAGCAAGCAAGGCCGAAGCCTAAATAGCAAGTAAATAGCAGCAAAAAGAAAAAAAGAAAAAGAAAAAAGAAAAGCAAAATGTAAATCAAATAGAACCCCAAAATTGTCGACTAGACAATATATAAAAACGCGCGCGTAGGTGTAACCGGTTGTAAATGAGAATAAAAACTGACCCCCCGTATTTGTTGTTTCCCCTTGTTGATGTGTTGTTGTTCATTGTTTCGTTTCCTCCATCCCAAAATACCCCCTGTAGTTTTTTTGTTGGTTTTAAATGTGATTTTATGTCGTCCAATTGAAGTTGGTATTGATTCGCAAGATTGTTGCTAACCTGGCGCCCGTTCGTACCATCGTATCGCTATGTCGCGGTCTCTTGCCCCAGAAAAAGGTCAAGTCTCGGTAATGTTGGTAATGTTTTTTTCTGTTGTACAAAATCGTGTTGTTCCGTTTTACCCATTCGCCCATTTTGTGCATTTTTAGCTGTTCCATCGTACAGATATTCAGCATCGCCCGACGCGCTCACACGTCCTCTCATGCGACAGGCGCCTTGACGACGTCTGCAAGCAGATCCTTTGTGCAGTCGGACTCGCCATCCTTGTCGAGGTACTTGTTCATGACAAACTTAAAGTCCTTCTCGTCAACGACAGCGCCCGAGCCAGAACACTTGGCCTTCTTCTGCAGATCTGAGCACAGGCCGTCCAGATCGAAATCGCCGTTCTGGACCTTGGGGCAGTTCTGCAGGCGCTCCCAGATCTTGTTGCATGTGAGCATAGCGCCGGCGGCGGGAAGAGCAGTCACAGCCTGGGCGTTGGTGGTGCCTGCAATAGACGACGAGGCAAACTCGCCCTCCTTTGCGGCATCGATCTGGGCAATCAAGTTGCCCTTGCCGTTGACCGTGATTGGGCTGGGAGCCATGTTGAAAGGAGTAGTGAAGTCAATCTCCAGGGCGTCATTGAAGAAGCTGTCGTCGAAACCACCGCTTGACAGGATGTTCTCCTGAGGCTCGCGGTAGTCGCCAAACAGCTGCGGGTCGAACCGGAAGTTTGTCTGGTTCCCCAGCCAGTTCATGTCGTTGATATCAACGTTGGCAAACTGCGAGAAGTCTGTGAAACATGTTAGCCGCGTTCAAGCCACCTCAATCTTTACTCGCACTCCGCGCCTCGGTCTCAGCCTCGTTCTCGCCGTTGATTTCTTACCTTGGTTGTTTGCATTTGTACTTGTGTTGGCAAACATTGTCGCCTGCTCCTCACCAATCGTCGTCATCGTATCCACGGGCTTAAAGCCCATGGGCGACTGTGTGTAGGGCTCGGGCGAGGTTCCGCACGAGGAGCTGGGGGCGGTGTTGGTGTGTGTGGAGGAGGAGGGAGAGCTTGTGGAGGCCGAGTCCATGCTGGACCGAGATGCGTTGGCAACGTTGCCGTTGGTCAGGGGCGGTGTGAAGACGTTGGACAACTTGGACAAATCCTCCTTTGTGTTTGTCTTCTTCAGGCCGTTGACTGAATCTGCGGGGCTGTTGGCGTTGCTGGTCGCGGCCGTGCTCAGGCCGGGCACCTCCTTCGGCGATGGAGAGTTGAGCGTATCAAACGACGACCCCCGCTTGTACGATGACAGTGCGGACGGGCTGCTGCTAACATTGGAGTTGACAGCGGCAGTGCTATTTGATGTGCCGGGCCCTGGCAGCTGGCCGAACTTGGGGAACTCGAACTGGAAGTTGACATCGTTGATGTTGTTGAAAATGGGGTTGCCAAAGACCTGCTGGCCACCGTGGGGGTACGTTGACCGTGATCTTGACATCAGCTCCATGCGCTTCTTGTACTCGTTGAGCTCGACGGTCATCTTATCAATCTGCGCACGCAGGACGCCGTTCTCGCTGTTAGCGGTCTCGGACGCCTTCTCCAGCTCGGCGACCTTGGTCTCCAGGTCCTTGAGGTGCTTCTCCTTCCGCTCGCGGAACGCCCGCTGGGCGGCGCGGTTCTGTGCCTTGCGCTTCTGTGGTAAGAAAGTCTCGTTAGTTCCTGCTTTCTGTCTCTGTCTCTACATTTGCATCTGCATCTGCATCTGCAATTGCGGATGCATTTGTTGCCGATGCTTCATTTCGGAGTTAATGGAGATATGACGTACCGAGCTAGGCTCTGATGTGAGGGGCTTGCGGCCGGGCTTCTTGGGAACCTTTTCTGTGCTTTCGTGACGCTTTGCGGCGCTGGAGTCATCCTCGTCCTCGTCGTCGGGATGGCTTCTCTTGTCTGGCGAGTCGTTGTCAGCGCTGGGGGCCGAGTCTGTCTTGGCATCGTCGCCATCGGCCTCGTCGTTGTCCAGATAAGCGGAGCGGTCGCCCTCCAGCGAGAAATCCAGGCTGGTGTCAGCGCCGTCGAATGAGTAGTCGTAGTCCAAGAATGAGCTGTCGGCGATGCTGTTGATGAGATCGGTCGGCTTTGTCGTGGCGGGTGTATCCGTCACGGCTCCATTGGGAGTCAGGCCGGTCGAGCTACCACCCGGCCGGTTGGCATTGAGTGCAGCGAAAAGCAGTTCCTGCTGCTGAGGGGTGAGGAGGAAGTTCTGGTTGGACGCCATTGGGACGGACTGTGAAGAAGAATCGAGAGATGGAGAGTGATTGATTCGGGATGAGAATGAATGAGAAAGGCAATTGAATTGAGATTGAGACTCAGGTACGAGGCGTCTACCTTCACGCACGGCGGGGCCTCGAATCGTTGAGACGAGAAGATGAAGCCTGAAGCCACAGATCAAGTAGAAATAGGGCGAGACGCAAAGTGACCCGGAGGGAGGCGATGGCCGAGCGATATGTTCGCCTCCCAGAAAATGTGATGATACTCAGTCCTCACTGAGAGTGGAAGCGAGAAGAGCTGTCTGAACGAGGAGACAAATGAGAGGGATGAGTGATGAGAACGATGTCTGATGCTTGATGTTCAATGCACTCAAGTCGTCGATGAGGATGATTGTTCAAGATAGTCAAAGGCGACTCGACTTATGTGAACGAACCCACAAAGATGCTAGGCGAAGGCAAATAGGAACAAATGATGACGACGCTGTCTCGAAGCAAAGCAGCGAAACAAAGTATGCAGGAGTGAGAAGATGGGGATGGGGTGTGAGAGTGAAGGAGGAAAGTTTGTGGCCTGATGCGAAGCGTTTGGTGCCTGGAAAGAAAAAAGAAGGTCTGGGGGGAGACGTTGGGGGAGGGAAGGATAGAGCCAGAAACTGGGGGGCAGGGGGGGAATTGGTAAGAGGCAGATGTAGTTTCAGAGCGGCCAGAGAGCAGAAAACGACTTTGTGAGGGGGTGATAAGAACCGATTGGGCAGGCTTTTCTTTTTCTTCTTTTTCTTTTGTTTTGGAATCTTTTTTTGTTCCGTTTTCTTTTTTCTTCCTTCCTTCCCTTTTTTTTTTTGTCCTCTGGCCTCTTTTTCGTGTCCTTTTGCTGTCTTTCTTTCTTTCTCACTTCTTGGAGTTCCTCTGCTCAGGGTCTGCACTGTGTACTGAATCTTGGGGCGTGCTTGTGTTGAGAGGTGGTGGTGATGAGGCAAACAGGCGCTGTGATGTGGTGGTGGGAAGACAGAATCAGATGGATGGGGTTGGAAAAGAGGGGCTAGAGAAAAGAACAGAATATTCAATTTGTAATCCACCCTGGAGGGCGGGCAGCGGACAAATTGGCTCGACTGGCAACTGGATTGCAAGCACCCCGTCATCCGCCCCTGCCTCTTTGGGTTTCTGCGCCCAGGCCTCGTTAAATTTTGGCCTTCTAGCCTCCCCACCTGGCCTTCCTTCCCGGATACGGTGTCCAAATCACTGTGTACCTGAGGGGCAGGTGCGTTCAGTGGAACACTACAATATCGCTGCCAATTGAACGTGCAGTCCAATCGCGCCAACCTCGATCACACCTGCCGGACAGACCACCCGGGTCATACTGGCAGGGCAAGTGCAGCCCAGGCATTCGGTGCCATATTCAGGCGATGCGCCGTCCGCTCATGGCACGAGCGGACAGTATCGGCATATTTGGAATGCGCGATGCAGGTCAAGAAAGATAAGCAGAGCCTGCCACGGAAGGAACAATCCAGGGACAAAATTAACCAGTGAACCTGCACACCTCCAGCCTACTTCCCGCTGCACATCAACACTACCGTCCGCCTCGCCGAAACGTCCGGACGGCCTTGCCGCAGTAGCGCGGCGTTTAGTGAGCAGGTTTGACACAACAGGTGTTGATAGGATGCTGCTTTTAGCATGCGCCGTGTGTATCTTACAATAGTGAGTCACTGGCATTCTGAACCTGTTTTCTGACGGGCTAGAACAGGCCTGGATCATCGGCGTGAAATTCTCATCAGCTCCTTCTGCACCTGGACATGGAATCTGCTGTTTCTTTTAACGGCTTTTATGTTGTGGCTGGTTGTAGATTGTCTTAATACGGCGGTCATCTGGCAAAATACGTCATTGTGACCCATTGGACAATTGTTCACTTCTCGAGGCAAGACCGAAAAGAGCCCTTATCTCCAGACGTCTAAATATCAGACGTGCTTGACAAACGGCTCCAGGACACTTTAGGTGGTGATAGCGAAAGTAAGCCTATTCCCAGCAACATGGAAGTCGATTCAGCTACCGTTATTACAGTATGCGCCCGCATTTGCACCGTGTGGGTTTGAACAAAGAAGGGCAGGCATGACCGGCCAATAAACTGGTGAGTTTCAGACCACGATTTGGTGGCTGGTTGTTCCTTCATCTGTTCGTGTCAAAAGGCGCGGCCCTGGTTCTAGCCCAATGCAGCATGCAAGAGGCGTATCCAGCCGTTCCTTCTTACTGGGGAATTAAAGCTTGAAAAGGGAGAGAGAAAGAAAGAAAACCCAGTCAGCAGGGCTCGCTCTTGCCGTGAGATGAAGTACGGAGTACGACTTAAATACGACATACACGACTCGACGCTGTTGATTCAGCGAGGAAGGCTGAGTGGGTACGTACCACCTAGCTTCTATCGGTCTTTGCTTTTTGCTCGTGACGCCCAGAAAAGAATTTGCCGGCAGAAAATAGAAGGCGAAATGGATGAAAGGAGGGGACCGCCATCTCGTCATTGTCTGTCTCACCGATACCCGTCGCGCCTGCCGCCGACTGCCTCTCTTTTACTGTGGAGCACAAAGACGCCACATCACGTGATACCGTTGGCTCTCTCGAAATCGGGAGGATGACGCAAACGTTCGGGATTGCAGTGAGGTCCAGAACACGACAAGTGATCGCGTGGTCTGACCAGGATGTTGTGTACTTTGGCCTTTTTTATTTCTCTCTCTCTTTCTTTGCTACGGACTAATTATCGTCGTAGAGATACTGCAAATAAACATGGACCCAAAGCAGTTCATATTATAGGCAAGATGTTGGTTGCAGCCTTCCCCTCAATCCTTCAGATATTTGTGTACTTGGTCTTGCCAAGGGCGGCGTGAGGGGTGGTCTCGGACGAGGTTGTCACCGCCTGAGACAGCTCTTATGGGGCTTTTATTACAGCGTCTCCTTATCTCCTGAATAGCCTGAAACGAGTGAAGATGGGGCCTTCACATGCTGGAACACCTTGTGGCTGCCCCCCGCTGACACACCACAAAAAGTGGGCTCTCAGCCTCACGCAACCCTCAAGACCGCCTGTAAAGAGAACGGCTCAGTGGGCACATGCAGCTGTTAGGCGCTAACCATCCCGCCCAAACCACATGTGGGTAGCCAACCTTGTCTCATCATGCCTCCTCTTTGGACGAGCAACACCGTGACCGCCTCGAACATCTCTGCATCCTCTTATCCAATCGCAGTGCAACATCGACGACCAAATACAGCTCGAAGCAGCTCTCCGTGCATCGATACCCAGAGAGCAGACACGAGCATCAATTCTCCCATCGTCCCAGTCCTACTATTCACAGCCTCGGCATCGATAGCTTTCCCCTTTTCTCGAGCCCCTCCTTTACATATAGTCATCGCCAGCCATGGATCTCGCGTACGACGAGATCGCCAAGGAGTCGCTCCCCGACGACGGCGAAGGCCGTGACCACTCCAAGGACCCGCCGCCAGCAACCATTAACGAGGACCTCCAGGCCGCCGTTACGGCGCTCAGCCCGTGGGCTAGCCGCATTGGCGGGTTCTTTGGCAATGTCGTCAAGCAGGTGTGTAACCGACGATCCATTGATTGCATTTAATGGTGTTTCTGGACACGACTGACCGTCATTTTTTAGGGCGGCTCGGTCGTACGTGAAGCTCAGCAGGAGGTTACGTCCCTCGGACAGGACGCATCGAAGAGCCTGGCAGGCCTTCGCGACAACCTCGTCAACCACACTCGCAACCTGTCTCTCGTGACCGGCCCAGCAGCTTCCGGCTCCAATGCAGAGGCATCTTCGTCGAGAGCAGCCGGCAGCACATCTGAAACGACCCCTACTGCCACCGAGGGCGGTGCCGAAGACTCGACCGTTTTGACCAAGATCAAGGGCGAGGCTGCCAAGCGGCTCCGTGACCTACAGCGGGCCGAGGATGCCGCCGACGAGGCACTGATCAAGTTCGGCACGGGCCTGCGCGACTTCTTGCGTGATGCCATTACCATTGCACCGCCGACGGGTGGAGAGGCCAGCGCCAGCGGTTCCAATGCGACGGGCAGCACTGTGCTCTTTGAGAGCAAGGATGCTCAGGGCAAGCGCGTTATCCACACATCGCGGTTCGACGCACAGCTGCACGTCATCCACACGAGCCCCGGTAGCTTCTCCAAGGACCCCTCTGGCGACGAGTTTGTGACGTTTACCAAGTCATTCGACATTGACTCCAAGACGACCGATATTGCTGCCGACCTGAACAAGTACCCCGAGCTGCGGGCCACCATGGAAAAGCTGGTTCCGGCCACCGTCCCGTACGCCGATTTCTGGAAGCGCTACTACTTCCTCCGCCGTGGTCTTGAGGCTGCCGAGGCCCGCCGTCGTGATCTCTTGAAGGGTGAGCCCCCCCTAAAGTAGTACTTGTTTCCTGCTGCCTACTGACAATATTTAGCTGCCTCTGCTGAGGAGGACGTCGCCTGGGACGAGGACTCGGACGAGGAGGACTCAGAGGAGGATGACTCGGAGGAGGAGGAGGACTCGGAGGAGGACTCGGAGGAGGAAGACTCTGATGAGGAGGAGTCCGACACCGATACCGAATCCAAGAAGACCAAGGCGGCCGGCAAGGCCGTCGGCAAGGCTGCCGGCAAGGCCCCAGCAAAGGCCCCCGCAAAGGCCCCCGCAAAGGGCCCCGCAAAACCGACCGGCTCGGCCGAGTCCTCCAAGACGCTCCATCCGCCGAAGTCTGACAAGAAGACCGCCGCTAAGAAGGTTGCTTCGACGACGTCTGTGGACGGCCTGCTGAAGCCCGGCACACCTCGCAAGTCGGACGAGAAGTCTGTGGCCGACAGTGAGGCCAGCTACGACATTGTCGGCGCCAAGTCGGGCGCCCCCAGCCAAGCGCCTAACAGCCCGCAGCGGGTGGACGAAGACAGTGAAGAGGAGGACTGGGAGTAGAGGGAGAACAAGAGAGAGCGAGTGATATAGTTGGTTTGAATTTTCTGTCACTTTGGAAAACGCGGGCTTTGATCTCGACCGTTTCTTTTTTCGTTGTTTGTTTGCTCGCACGACACAAGGTGGCGTTGCTGCCGTTTAGTACCCCTTCCCACGCCGGATCTTGTTGATTTTCTACTCCAGTATTTGCTTTCGCTCTCCTTGCTTGGGGCATTCGCTATTTACCCCATCTGCTTCTTCGCACTGACAGCAATTCGTATGGCTGCTTGTCTTTGTTTACGCTTCTTTTGGCAGCCGGCGTTTCTTAGGTTGTTTGTACCACTCCTTTTCGGCTCCTTTTGGGTTGTCCTTTCATCTCCATGAACCACACATGCCAATACATTGTTTCCCATTCCCTCCTTAGAATTGTGCGTAAAAAACGTTTCATTGAAACCGAAGCCGAAGCCGAAGCCGAATCTATACAGTAGTTGAAGCTAAAACCAGAAAGACAGAAAAAAGGACAATTATCGTAAAATATGGGGGGCACCTCCTCATAGCAACAATCTCCATCATCCACCATTAATCGATTACCTCTTCTTTCTCGTCACTGTGGTGAAGCCGTCCTCATCCACCTCAGGTTCTGGCTTGGACCGTGAAGCCAGGCCATCAACCAGAGCCGGGGCCTCGTCCATATTGACGTCATCGTCCTCGTCGTCGCCCTCGCTGTCGTCCTCGTCGTCTTCGTCGTCCGTCTGCCACGCCGTGTCCTCATCCGGAGCTTTGCCGGCCTGGAAAGCACCGCGAACCGACTTGCCTCGAGCGTTCTCCCAGCGCTGCCGCAGTGCGTCGGTGCCTGCAAACTGGCCGCGCCGGCACTGCGTCCACAGCGTCACAATGTCGTTGGCCACGTCGTATGCGCTGCCGTCGTCGACAACGGTATCGAACTCGTCGTCCATGATCTGAAGGAGTCGGGCCTCGGTGTCCATCAACAGGTCTTCGGCAACGGTCGACGTGGTGCTGGACGAGAGGGGTGCACCGGTCCAGGCCTCTTCAAACAGCTCGGCAATGGCACCGGCGAACCAGTCGCGCTTGTCGGCACCGTCGCCGCCGCCGAGGTTCGATTCGACGGCAAAGGAAAGGGGCTGCCAGAGATGCAGGCTCATGGCCACGGCGGACTCGAAAGTGTCCTGGCATGTTTCTGTGGGGAGAGAGAAAGAGAGTCAGTGGGCTGCGCCTGCGTTGGGCGAGAGTGGGGGTGAAGCTGGCGAAGACTCACGCCGAGATGGGGCTTGTGCGGCCATGTTGTGTTGGTTTTTGGTTCTTTATCAAAGACTTATCAAAGACTCCCTAGGATGCTTTGAAGTGTGTATTTTCTGGTTGTTCGTGGGGGAAGGTACGGATGGTTGCGGTCGAGCTTGCAGCTGGTCGTTGCTGCCAAAAGATTTTTGAATATTTTAAAGTGGGTCTGTACTTTGCGACCGCTAGTGTAAATAAAGTCAAGGTCATTGAAGAAGGCAAGTACGAACAAGGCTGACCGTTCCCCAGCTTAGGAGGGTCCTGGTGCCGGCCCTGGTTCCGGCCCTTTTCTTTTCAAATAAAACAATAAAAACAGTATAATCCAGATACTTAATGCAGCCTTACTTTTTATGACAAAAATAAGATACAGTTTGCATCTTTCCATTTGCCTTGCCAATTGATGCTGCCTTGTAAGTTGCTGCCATTACGCGGATAGGTTTCTACCTCCAACCACCACTCTTCAGCCTCAACAACACGACATTAGAAACGAAAAACAAGTCATAAAATATAGGGCAAAATACTAAATAATACAGATGATTACCTTAAGCAATATATCCTCTCAAAACAACAATAAGACACCTCTACGTCCACTGCCATCCGCCTTCCGTTCATGCGCCAGGGTCTTTCCCAATTTGGTAGCCGCATGAGGGGTTGACCGATAAGATAAGACGCAAAAATTTGGCAGAGAACTCTCACATGGCGACATCAGGCGGAACGATTATTCATGTGCCGATTCCTGAGCCAGCAAGTCACATCCGACAACGGCACGCACGAAATTACGACGAAGATTCGGCAATTAATATGAGAGATAATTGAGGAATATTTGAGAAATTATTCGATTTTTTTTGTAATATTTCCAGCACCAGGAGTAATAGTCCAGAGTATGCAGCGCTGCCAAAGTATCCAGAAATGAGTATCCAAAACGACTCAGTGGCGAATAGAAGCGGGTGAAAACATAGGAAAAAAAGACACAGTAAAGGAAAAGTAAAAATAAATCGAATAGAAATGCAATTAAAAGCCAACCCATAAACGCCCCGCGAAAAAGAATGTATATGAAAGACAGGATGGAAAATAGCAATGCCTGCCGCCCGTTTTGTAGTTTTCGTTTTCTGTTTTTGTGTATGACCGTCTAGTTATGAACACCGTCTGTATTTTATAGCTTCAATGCCCCGCTGTCTTTAGATCTCATCGATCTGGGGACCCGGGAAGGGGCCAGTGGGATGTGTCTTCTCCAGGTAGGCAGCCAGGTCAGTGATGGTGCACACCTTGAGGCCGTACTTTTGCGCAAAGGCAATGCAGCCGTCGCCGCGCAGCATGCCCGAGCTGCGGTGTAGTGCCTGGCCGGGAACTGGCTCACCGTCGTCGACCAGCTCCGAGATGACAGCCGCACGCCGCTTGCCGGTCAGACGGCAAAAGTCAATGGCGGCCTCAGTGTGGCCGCTGCGCTCGCGGACACCGCCGTGGCGGGCGCGCAGAGGCAGAACATGGCCAGGGCGGCGGAAGGCGGCAATGGCGGAAGCAGGGGTGGTGGGGGTAGCGGAGTGGCCGTTGCCGTTGCCGTTGCCGTTGCCGTTGGCGCTGCCGTTCTGGGCCTCAGCGGCCACGACAGCCGCCAGCTCAGCGTCATCCTGGGCCAGGCGGCGGCAGGTCAGGGCTCGGTCGTGGGCGCTGATGCCGGTAGAAACAATAGAGTCGGCGGCGTCAATGGTGAGGGTGTAGGCGGTACCGCGGGGATCCTCGTTGTTAACGACCATGGGAGGCAGGGCCAGGCGGTCGGCACGCGTGGGCAGGATGGGGGCACAGATGATGCCGGACGAGTGACGAATCAGGAAAGCCATCTGCTCGGTTGTGACGTCCTCGGCGGCGATGATCAGGTCACCCTCGTTCTCGCGGCCGGGGTCGTCCATGACGACAATGAACTGTCCATCACCTGTGGAGTGTTAGCAAGTGTTTCAGGAGTATCTCTGCGCCTCTGTCTCGCCATCTCGGTTCTCGTCTCTGAGCATTGGAATGGGAAACGTACGGAACGCCTCGATGGCCTCCGGGATGGAGTTGAAGCCTTCTAACATGGGACCGGGCATGGTTGAGGAGATTGTGGGAGAAACTGAGTGAAAAAGAAGCAATGTTGTGAGAGAAAGAAAGCCAGCTTCTTTCCTGTTGCCCTCGTAAAACGTGCGCTCAAGTCGTGTAGTCGGAAGTCTGCAGATGATGCGAAGCAATTATGTAGTTCGGGGCCTCGGCAATCGGCGGACGTCGCAATGCGGAAAAAAATATAGTAAATAAAATAGAGGAAGTGTCAATGGCCAATAAACAAGTAGCAATAAGGCCTAGGCGTGAGTCAGGGAGCCGCAGAAAACAACCACCAAAGAATTCCTAGGTACAAGGCCAATATGCAAAAATGGTCAGACGTGACTGCAAAATCGCAAAATATGGGTTGAGGACGTGCAATTGATCCCTGGAAACTGAGATCCAATGTGATTAAGACGGTCCGGTCGGCAAACAACTGCCAGAGAATGTCCAGGAACGGAGTGGGTGATCAAGCAGGGGAAAACGAGAGGAATCAGTCGAGGGTTGTTAGAGTCCGTTGTCGCTAATTCTCAATTCCCTTGTGACAGAGCAGAAATAATGGAGATATAAGGCACGAGGGGTGACTGGGGAGGAATGGGGGGCACTTGGGGGAGGATCAGTCAGAAGAAGTCGCCACAGCGCAAAAACACCAGAGGTTTTTGTAAGACAGGGAAGCGGCGATTGGAGGGTCATTCTTTCCCATTTAGGTGCGCTGTGGGGTGTATTACTGAAAGGGCAGGAGCGCTGGTGCTGGCGGCTTTCGTCCGCAAAGCGGGCGGAGGTTCCCTAAATTACTGTGGTGCTCTGCTCTGTCATAATTGCTAATGATGCATCCAGGTGTGGTGTGGTTTTCTCGTGCTAGCGGCTTTACGGGTTCCCCCCTTTCTTTCTTTCGTCTTCTGTGCATTCGGCATTCTTGGGACGGAGCACCGAACTGCTCTCCGACATTTTGCCGTTGGAGGACAGCGTCAAAAGTCCGCGGCATTAGTGCATTACAGTAACATAGGCGCACCTTCTCAGGGAATTCGGCACAGTCTGACCTTGCCAGGCCAGTCCAGCCATTGCTCGGGAAGGGCAGGAGCCGCCGAGAGCAGACATCCGATGAAAGACGACTTGAAGAGTGCCTTTGTCACGTACTCGAGAATGGGAAGGTGCGATACTTTGGATGGGGTTCTGCAAAGTGGTGCCTTCTCCTCTTTTTTATTCTTCGACGGGGCCAGTCTAAGAGGTTCTTTTGGCTTCCATCTGGCCCTTCCCTATTGTCCCGCCCTGGGGGTACAACGGTAGTAGGACACTTACACAGTAGTTCCAGACAATTATTGCGAGACATTGTGCACCCCAGCACCAGTACTCGGCAGTAGCCCGAAAATCCACCATATGATACAAGACACAGGATATAGAAGGAGGTGTGCCATGCAAAGGAGGCAGGTATTGCAGCGCATCGTAAAGCGGACCCGCTTAGCATGAGAGTAACTTACATGCAATAGGATAAATGGGCTGGCGAAATAGGAAATAGGGAATAGGGAAACGAGGGGAAAGGGCAGCCAGAAAGGGCCGGCAAGTGCGATTGACGGTTCCGCTCAACCAGGCTGTAGATGGGGAGAAAGGGAAAGAAGAAATAAGAAGAGTAAAAGGAAGGCACAGTATTGACATGAAAGTGGAAAGAACAAGTGCCATGACTTGTGTCGGGGACGTCGGCCTTGCGACGCCTTGCGCCTTTCGACTTTGCTCAAAAGGCCACGCCAGACGCATGAGCCAACTCCTCAGAAAAATTAAGAAAAGAGGAAGACGGTTGCAGGGTCTTTGCTCCCTCCTGCGGGCAACCGTCTGACAGTCCCGACGGGGTGGATGACTTGTGGCCGAAAATGACGTACCAGCCCTGGTTTAACGGTTTTGGTCGTGCAAGGGAAGGAGCCAACAAGCCCATACGGAGTATGTGCTGTTCACAGAAGGCGGTCAATATCGGCAGAATCTGTCCTTCTCATGATGGGGTAGCTTCTTCGGAGAAGTAAGCTTTTGCCACGAGCTCATGCCTCAGACTACACACAACACAACTCTCCAAAAATGGCACATCCACGAGCCGCGGCGCCGATACTGCGCCAGGCATGCCGGCTTCGGCCTAGCGCACCGAAGCGCAACAGCACTGCGGCTACAGCCGCAGGCACTGCCCGCAGTTTATCTAGCTCACAATCTCGACCGACTCCCTCGAGAGCTCCGATCGTCTCGGCACAAACAGCCGGCCTGCCACGGCACCACTCGACCGCATCCACATCTACGTCATCCTCCGCTCCCAACTCCTCCTCCTCCCCTTCCTCCGTCAGCCCCGAGGAGGTCGAGCACTTCAATGCCCTCGCCTCCACATGGTGGGACCCTTACGGCCCGTCGCGTCTGCTTCACCAGATGAATCCTCTCCGCCACGACTTTATTCGCGAGTGCGTCCGCGATGGTGCCTTTTTCTCTCCCACTGCCTCTCCCTCACAGTCGATCGAAGACCTTCTCCCACGAACATACCTCGATATTGGCTGTGGCGGCGGCATTTTTGCCGAAAGCGCCGCCAGATTGCCGACGACAACCTCTGTGACGGCCATCGACCCGTCTGCCGAGGTGCTTGCTATTGCCAAGGCACACGCCCGCCGCGATCCCCTCGTCCTTGAGAGGCTACAGTATCGGCAAGCGTCGATTGAGGATTTGTCGGCCTCGGACGAGAAGCTGCAGTATGACATGGTCACGCTATTCGAAGTCATTGAACACGTCGCTACAGATCCCGGTGCGTTTCTCGACCGCTGCGGCCGCCTCCTCAAGCCGGGTGGCTGGCTTGTCATGAGCACTATGGCACGCACATGGACAAGCTGGCTGACGACTGTGGTGGCTGCCGAGGACGTCTTGGGCATTGTTCCGCGCGGCACGCACGACTGGAACAAATACATTAACGCAGACGAGCTCGAGGCCTTTTTTGCTCCAGGAGCACCAGCGTACACAACAGCAACATGGCAAAATGCCCGCTTCCAGGGCGTGGCCTACATGCCCGGGCTTGGCTGGAAGATCGTTCCGGGCGGCGAGAAGCTGGGCAACTACTTTTTTGCCATTCAAAAGGCCGAGACGTCGTAATAATGCGATGCGTCTTGAGTATGGCGGAAGCATCTAGTTTTCGTGTATTATATATGTTTAATAGCCATAAAAGCGGTCCTTTTGCTAATCTATGTTAATTCAATAACTCGGTTATTTTTGTTAAACAAATACAGATATAGTAATGATAAAAATAAAAAAAATAAAGCAGGAAAGCAGGAAAGCAGAAACAAAGAAAAGGGAAGAAAAAGCGAAGCAGGAAAAAGTAAAAGAAACGCATAAAAAACAGCTGTTATAGACCGATGATAAATGCAATAATACGGACATTTGAAATGTGCTTATAACACAAATGTAAACAAGAGACAAGGCCAACATTCAAATCCGAACGAGATAGGATCCAATATAACGACACACAGCAACATAACATCCCTGTCAAGCAATAGATTCAACCGACAATTGATGACGTCGAGCTTCTTTTCATTAAAAAAGCAGATTTAAAATTTTAGAGAATGAGCAAGCAACCAAAAAGTACAGAGCCACAGATCATCGTCAGAATACCAGTTTCATAACCGAGATAGAGAGACAAATAGAGCAGCGAAAAGAAAAAAAAAAGAGAAAGCCCGTCAAATACACCAGAAGGAAGCCAATAATTAAACAAACAAATAAAGAGCGAGGGCCACCCACCACGAGCGTGTCTTGCTGTGGGGATATAATGTATAACATGAAAGACAGAGTGTGGTCTTAAGAAACGAATATAACTGGACTGAGAAAAAATCGTAGAAAGGCAAACCGAGGAAACAGGGCAAGAAAGTGGCCAAATTCCTAACTCTTTAAAAGTGTCAGCGGTCATGGCAAAAAGGAAGAAGAAAAATTATAGAGGAAATCCAAATAGATGAGGGAGATGTTAGTGGAAAAAAAAAAAAAAAAAAACAGAATCGAATTAAAACGAGGGTAATCCACATTCAGGCCAGGATCCAAAGCGAAAATTGTGACAAGTGCACCAGACCATGCGATAGCTGGACTAAAAAAGAGTGCAGTTATGCGTAGACACTGGTGGCGATGCCACAGGCTGGGTGGTGGTCAGGTGGGCCGCCGCTCGTAGCATACGCGGTGTCATACGGCCGCACCATGCTTAGTGTGGAGGGCATGGGACTGGGGTTGTACTCGAAGGCATGTCCCTGGGCCTGCATATCTGCTGGCTCTCTGTTGAGGGATGCCTGGGCAATGATCTCAGGAAGAGACGATGGAGAGGGCGGCAGAGTTCTGGGAGTGGCACTGTGCTCCTCCAGAGCCTTTGTGCCCCTGGGGGACAATGTGTGGGCCTGCGAGTGTGCGGGAGAAGGCAACAAGTGGTAACGATGGGTCTCGTATCCCGGCGCGGAAGTGACCGGGAGTGTCTCAGGGGAAGGCCATGGCCGCGGCTTGGTATCCTGCTCATAGAAGTGGTGGGCTCCATAGTATGGCTTCACATCATGCTGCTGTTCCGAGCTGTAGTCACCAAAGGGCGGCGACGGATGAGTCAAACTCTTGACTGATGGGTAGTGGTACGGACTGTGGCTCGTGTGCAATGTTGGGCTTGCCCGGCTGTCATGCGGAGAACCTGGTCCCTGTTCGGGCGACGACTTGTGATCACTGTGGAGGCCGAGATCAATATTCCCGTTGCGGCCGTTGTTATCCCAGAGATAGGCCGATGGGCTCCGATGGCCTGAGTTCTGGGGCTGCGACGTTTTGGTGACCGTGTTGTTGTCAACAGCTGGAAGACGGAGAGAAGACGCCGGTTCTCTGCCCAAGCTGACCTGGTCCACACCGCCGCCAATAGTGCTGTGGGTTTGTTAGCTAACTGTATCGAATTTTGTCATCTTTACCACCAAGCGTAGAAAGAAAACTCACATCTCGGAGATTTGGGACTTGATGTCCCACGAAGACGCATGGTGTGTATCATGGTGGTACGAGTACTGGTCCCGGCCGTGGCCCATGGAGCTGTCGTCATGGAAATTGGAACTTGGGGTCGGCATTGGAGAGGGATACGGCGATGGCATAACCGCATAGTGAGAGATCATCGGCGGGATGCTGTGCATGGCCTCTGGGCGAACAGTCTGGGCATGAGCCGTCTGAGGAGTGTCCCGGGGAGCCTTTGCAGACCGTGAGTAGTAGATTGACTGGTACGGCGGCATTGTTGTGACGGCATCTTTGCTCTCTGTCTTTGTCGCAAGAATGTGGCTGTCCTTGCGATTGTACTTGAAAACCCCCCAAAGACGGAACTGTTGGCGGTACGCCCGTTGTCTGAATAATAAGAATATATTGTTAGTGAAGGCCCAGCGGATGTAATGCGGCGACGCTGGCAATGGAGGGAGACGTACGATGCGGTGAAGTTGTGATTTTTCTTCATGACAGGTATGACTTGGTTAAGAGGAAGCTTCTTGGCCTGGTAGTAGCCCAGGATGGTATCTTTGTTTTCAGCCCACGCCTTTGTCATTTTTGCTGTGTCAATGACTTGCGTTTGAATACTCGAGATGGCGTATGTAGTCGTTGGTGTTGTGCAGTGTAGGATGACGTGTAGGAGCCTGGAGATATCAAGCCAGAAAATGACTGACTACTGATAGGAAAGTAAATATGGACAGAAGATCTTGGGAAGGAGAGGGAAGGGGCGGGATAAATACTGTCGGGGCAGGAACAGAGGACTGGAGAAGAAAAGGAAGGAGGATGATTGAAGGCTACATATATTATGACTTCAACAAGGGAAAGAGCACTAGATAACAAAAGAAGAAATCAAATGGGGAAGGAAGGAAAAGATCGAGGATGAGAAGGAGATGTCGAACCTATATAGACAGATGTTTGACAGCAAGTAAATACAAAGAAGGACGGCCATGCAAGGAAAGCACAAGACATTTGGTTATTTCTGATGCGAGATCTATGGTAGGTACATGGAGCCTCGGAAAGCCTTCCATTATCATAGATAGATGATGTACTGAGTACATGTTGCACCTGGAGGCTCTTTGTGTTTTGAGGACACTTGCTGTCCCTTGCTCCTTCCTGTACCATACAGTCTTCTCAGGCAGGTACATCCGTGCCAAACCCTCATCCCCTGAAATCACAACCGCCCTCTCCTCTCTTTCTCTCTTCACCACAACTTGACTCTCCTTTTTCGCACATTCCACGACAAGGCGAATTCGCCACGACATACGACACGCATATCGCTCAAGGTCCGTATCGGAGTGTCTAATGATGCATCCTGAGCTAATCTCTGCTGCTCGAGAGCGCCTTTTTTTCATTGTCAACACACGACATTGGCAAGGCCAGGACGACTTATGCAGATGATACCTTCCAAAGTACACTGGGTACGGGGAGACGGCTGTGGTCTCTGGCAAATGCGACCCATTGCGGCCCTCTGGCGGTCTGAGAGCTGCCTTTTCTTGACGCCTGCCCTCAAATGCTTAGCCAACGACAATGCTCAATTTCAGCCTCATCGAATCGATTTCACGCAGGGACTGCGAGCCCGGGACACCCTCCATATGAGAGACGCCCGACCAGGCCCCTGTTCTGTCTGCCTTTTTTATGAGGTAAGGCAGCCAATGATTTTGTGGCCGGAGTGAGCGAATCAGCGCGCAAAAAGGCCCACCGCCTTTTCTTTTGTTCTTGTGGCCTTCCTTCTCTCTTTCTCCCTCTCTTTTGCATCTTCTACTCCGTACGGAGCACGTCGTATGCCACGAACAATTGAAGAAGAGCACTATCTAGGAGCGGACCGAACCTCTATTGGTGCGAACCTGGCTGTGCTGGCAACAGTTTAAAGACGGTGTAGCATGGGGTGTCGACCTGGGGGTGTCGAGGCCCATGTGGGTTGTTTCCAAGACACATACAACGTAGCTGGCCGCACCTGCATCCTCTTGGCCGTCAACGAGTCAAGAACGACACCCCTGGTGGAAGACCGAAAGAAGAATGAATGACAGGCCCAAGGAAACGTGAGCGACAAAATTCCGAACCAAGAGTTTTATGCTTGGACTAGGCCAGGATGAGGCCCCTCCCATTGGTGGGCAAAAGATGCGGATGAGATGTTGACGCCTTATTCGCCCTGTTTTTACCAGGAGCTCTTCTCTCCTTTGCTTTCCTCTCTTTTCCATTTTTCTTTTCTTTTCTTTTTTTTTTTTGTCACGCTCTGTTTCTTTCTTTTTTTTTTTTGTGTCTTCGGCTAGTATGCTCCTGTTACTTTGCCAGGTTCCTTCACACCCTCCCAGGTGATTGCGCTGAGCTGGCCGCTGTGGCCGAGTTTCTGTTTCGGCCCCCATCTTGTCATTGTTTCTTCGGCCTCCATGCCTGTACAAGTACTTTCTATTTCTGTCACTGTCTCCGGCGAGAAGACACGCACACACTGGAATTGCAAGGCCCCTGTCTACCCCTCTTCTGGATGAAATGGGAAAACGAGAAAGCGAGAGACACTCAGACAGAAATGGTCGAGGACGGGTTCTATTTTTTGCCGCGTGCTTTCAGCTTTGCTCTCCTGCATCGACCCTTGTTTCTGTCCTCATCTCTTCTCAGTTTAGTCGCCGCCGGCGACCACCAACAAGCAACGAAAAACAGAAGGAAAAAGAAAATATGATTTTCAGCTCTGAAAGAATCAGGAGGGGGTGCGGCGGGGAGGGTTATTCTTGGGATTCAACCGCCAGCTTTGGCGACAAGGCTACGGTTTGCATGCCACACGGTCGTACGTAACGCGCGATGCGAGCCAATGAGCCGCACTCAAGACACAGGCTTGACGCGGATGCGTCGACAAAGAATCAACCCTGTCCGAAGTCCTGTTCAGAGGGATACCCTGCCATCTGCCAGTCCCGGGTCCCAAGTTGGTGGTCTGAATCCAATCTGATTGTTGCTGTCTCCCGAGCATTTTACGAAGTCGATCGTGGATCAAAAGCATCCAACAGACCCAGAGCATGTACGTCGTACTACTCAAAAGCTCTATTGACGCCCGGCATGGTTGGTGTTGTGCATGGAATAATACATTGTCGAGCCTGTCTACTAACCGATTGATAACTGGACTTTGATGTTGTACCATTCCCTTGCACATGTTTGGGTTTATTTTCTTTCCTTGCGTTTCTCTTCCCGTCCGGGGCATCTCCACATTGCCTTGCTGTTGGACACAATCAACCTTGTCGATAGATCCCGATATCCCGATATATCGGTTCTATCATCATTTTACAAGCCCATCGTTTTTGGCTACAACAGACTGATTTCGCCAATATATCTTATCCAGTACCGGCCGATGCTGCTGACGAACTTTGAGTCTTAACTATTGATTAACACGGCTCTACACACCACCTTAATCTTTTCCCTTTACCGCCTTTTTGATACGCCCGGCAACAACATGAACTGGCTTGGCCGCGAGGCTCACGTTCTCGCATGTATTTACAAAGAAGCATCGATTTAAGAACACCACAGCACACCGCCTTTGTTTTGTTGTGTGCTGTCCACGTATGTAGTCCATACGGATGGTTGGCGCAGTGACGACAACATCGCTTTTGCGGGTGCACCAATCATGGCATAAAGAGAATATCAGACGGTGTGGCTTTGGTGCCCATTCGGCACCTTTTATTCTCGAAAGATAAATAAGGGAAGAACCGAAGAACATATATCAAGCGGTCTGATATTGTGGCCATGCAATGGCTTCCTACCAACGAGAAACCTGGATCTCGAGGAGTGAACTCTGATAGCTTGACGGAAGGCCTCGCAACGTCTTCAACGGCCTTGCTTTGGGGAGTTAGGTGCGTGGCAGAATGGCAACAGAAGGCAGATTATGCACAAATACGGCCGGCACAAATGGCGGTCAAACGAAGAAAGGGAAATGCAGAAGGAAACGGGCCTGGCATGGCTTTGTCTGCAGAGAAGAATCAGAGAAGGTTCGATTGACGATCAAAGGGGGCCCCGAGCAGCCTTGGACTGCTTATGGTTGCATCGCTACTTGCGTTCTCTACGTCGCTAAACGCGGACACGTTGCCCGGAAATCAAAAGATCAACACTCGTGAAGACGGTGTGTGAACAAGGCATACAATTTTAGCCCCATCCCGCACCTGCTGCCCAAGACTTGAGCAAGGTCAAGAAGGCAGACATGTCTATGGCTCAAGGAGAGGCGTCGACGTCGAAATCCAGGGCATCCAATCGTTGACGATTGACGAGATTCCAAGATGGGTGGCTTTGTTTTTAACTAGGCGGGGAAAGGTGAATGAAAAAGAACAAACCGAGGGATATTTTGGTGAGAAAACGGAGCTGGGCGAGCGGGATAAGTCGGTTGCATTGCTGTGTTGGGCGGTCGCAAGGCTGGAGATGTATTGGCTGGAAATCCACCGCATGGGAGAAGTCAAGGAAAATCGCTCACAGGGCCTTTATCAAATAATTAAAACAAAAGAGGAGACCCAAGAGACCAAGCGTTGATTCAAAGCCAACAAAGATCAGAAGATGCTTGGATAATGGCGGCAAAGGCAGCAAGGCGTTGCAAAAGGCATAAAGGCATATGCAGGGGCTGACAACAAGGCTGAGTGAACCCGTGATGGTGTGACACAGAAGGGCGGTATTGCTAGTCTCATGGAAAGATATCAAAAATAAAAATTCGGTCCAAAGTTTGGGTATTTTATGACACGAAACAAGGTAAAATAGAAGACGGTCATAATATTAAAGTGTCGTAGAAATCGAGATATAATCCAAAACGTGATTAAAACAAAACGTAACGCGTGGCAAGGCGTAGAGAAATAATTAAAACCAAGAAAATAGGACTCAACCCCGATGATACTCAGTACTCATTCTGGTCTGTGCCTCGCCAACCACCCACTCAACCAGCCTGTCAACGGCAGCCTCGTTTTCATTTTTGGTGACCTTGTTTCCCCCGGGCGTCGATCGGTTGAACATAATGTCTCGGCCATTTACAGTAAAGCCTTCGTAGCCTCGCCATGTCCGGATGTCTTCCGGAACAGTCCGACGGGGCGCCACTGGACTGCTGGCGTCTAGACATAGGACTCTTGTTTTCCACCTTTCGCCCCATTTCTTGCATTTCTGGCTTGCCTCATTTTTCTTTTCTTCCAACCGTCCTTCACGCCTTTGCCTTCCCGCACATTTGTCACCACACGTTTGGTGACAAGTAATCCTCCATCTCTTCGGCCGAAAGGGGAGAAGCAGCAGGATGCGACGAGCTAGACGAGAAGGGCTCCTAAGCCAGCGCCTTAGTCTGTGCAGGTGCCGAATCCGCCTCAACAGCCTTGGGCGAGGTAGCTGCCGCTGCAGGGGTCACACCGGCCTCCTGAGCCTGGTGAGAAACTACGGGAGGCTTGGTGTCTGGCGAAAAACCAACAGCTGCGTTCGTGCCAGCTATCACAGGAGACGTAACAACAGGAGAGGTGACAGCGGGCGATGTAACCGCAGGAGATGAAGGAGCTGGTGAAGGCGAAGGCGAGACCGAGGCGGCGGCGGCAGCGGCTGCGGGCGGTGCTGCAGCGGCGGCAGCAAGGGGTTTGGGAGAGACTGAGGAGGCGATCGAAGGCGAGGCGGGCGAAGCGACAGTTGGCGATGTCGGAGAGACGGCAGTCTCGGCGTGGCTGGCATTGGCAGAGCCGGCAACGTCTAGGATGATATAGTACCACTTCTCGGCATCGGCCGGGCTGTGGGCCTTGAACTGCAACTCAGAGGTACCGGCCAGACGACTGCCCATGGACTTGCCGCGGTCCTTGCCCTTGACGCTGAACTTGTCGCCGTTGGGCGAGCCGATGGTGGCCTCGGGCAGGTAGATGCTCATCTCGGGAACAGGATCCTTGCGCACGTTGTCCGAGTCCTTGAACTCGTGCAGGAAGCGTGACGGGCTGACGACGTAGTAGCCCGTGCTGGTGCCGAAACTGAGTTTGTTGCGGCTCTTGCGCTCGAGGCTGCCCTCAATGACGGCGTGTGTGCTCTGGTGGTCCTGGTTGGGGAAGGTGATAGCCTCGACAGTCCGGGGAGGCTCGTTGCGGTCGACAAGGATATCGCTGAAGCGGTTGTTGAAGCTCTTCCACTCCATGTCAGGCGGGATGCGTTGGACGGCGCTCAGCATGTCGCCGTACAGAGCGCTGACGCGGTCGGCCTGGCCACCGACAAACATGTTGAAGGCCTCCATGGCCTGCTGCAAGACCTCAATGACGTGGGCCTCGAAGGTTTCAAAGTTGGCCTGGACAGAGATGAGGTCGTTGCGGTGGTTGTTCTCCTCAGCGACCTGCTTGCTCAGGCGGTAGAGGACACCGCGGTTGATCACATAGGGGTCCTGGGCAGACTCCAGCTTGCCGCCAGTGGCCTCGAAGGCAGCCGTCTGCTGGCCCAGCAGCTCGATATGCTTCTGGGTGTTTTGACGGGCCTTCTCGACCTCCTTGGCGCCCTTCTGGGCACCCTGGGCCAGCTCTTTGGCCTTGTTCTTGATCTCCTTGTGCAGGCGCTCGAGCATGGGCAGGACGGAACCCTTGAGGTTCTTCTCGGTCTCGAGGTTGGTGTTGATCAAGGCCTGAGTGTTGGCGCGCATGTTGTCGAAGAAGCCGTTGATGCCGCCGAGCTGGGAGTCGAAGTGCTGGCCCTCGCGCAGGGGCTTGGAGATGGTCTTGAGGACCTTCTCGTACTGACTCGCCGTTTCCTTGTGCACCTTTTCGACTTGGCCAATGTAGTCCTCAAGGTTGCCGCAAACATGCTTCCATGCCTGGATGCGTTCTGCCAGGAGACCGGCGGTCTGGCAAGGGGCTGTTAGTCTCATACAATTTGTCCGAAAATCACGGCAATCTGGCACTATTCTAGATAAAAAAAAGGACGTTTTCTTACGCTGGTCGGGTCGGCATCTGGGACAGCCTCGTCGCCGGCGCTGGTGACGGACGTGAAGCCAGTGCCTTGGCGAATCGGCAGGTCCTGCTTGACGGAAGTCATGGCGGTCTAGCGATTGGGAAACAGTGGGATTGTGAGGGGAATCTGGAGGAAAGGGTGACACAAGTCGCAACGGGTGCCTGCAGAATCGGAGAGGTAACTCGAAAACTCGGCCGTCTGTTGTTTCGACAAGTTCGATTAGTTGCCGGAAACAAACTCAGATAAAAAGATGCAAAATAAAACACGAGCAGACGAAATAGGAAACCAAAGTGTCAGGGCAAAAGGTCAGACGAAAGCCAGGAACTTGAACGACGGGTAAACAGCGGAGAAGACCCAGCTGTCCGCCGCAGCACGAAGCACAAGGGGAACGAAATGGAGCGAGAGCGGGGTCTCGCAAATTCCCAACAATGACGAGTGGTTTAATGAGTTCTCACAGTCGACGTGTGCAACGGTGCCACTGTGAGTGGGGATGTCCACTTTCACAGCTGGACCATCCAACAACGTCACTGCGCGGTGAACGAATGTCCCAAGTGCTCCAGAGTGCCCGACGAAAGCCAAGACAGGGCCCCTGAACAGAACCACTCACTGCCGCGCAAATGCGACGGTAAGGATTCCGGATACGGGGACCAGGGCATGGCCTGACACTATCAAACGCGCCCGACGACAGTCCAGACCCAGAGTATTCAAGACAAAAATGGCTTGAGAACAATAGTCGGACGTGTTGACGTGACAAAGAGGGCGACGAAAAACAACAAAAATTGATTGGAAAACTTGCCGAAAGCGAAACTTGGCCGATGAGCGAACTTACAATAGTGGGGGAAGCCGTCTAGAGCCTCCTCGAGCGGTCGATCCAGGGACTGGAGCGAAAAGCGAAGGGTAGTAGGGACTAGAGGGGGATGGTGGCCTTCGGTCAGGGGAAAACGTCAAAAGTGAAGCCAAAAACTGATGGTTCTTAGTAAAAGGCAGAACTAAAAACTTGGAGAGAAAAAAGGGATCCAGGGGAAAACAGTGAACGCAGCACAGAAAAGGGGGAAGCAAGTGAAGAGGGAAGGAAGGACAGAAAAAAGGGAAACTGCCGGCGCATATATAGGAAACAACGATCGACGCAACAAAACGAAAATGATGCGATGCAATAAAGACAAAAAAGAGGAAAGAGCAATCCGATCAGGGTCTGGGCCAGGACCCACGACCAAAAGGGCCAGAGCGACCGCAAAACAGCTGTGGAACGCACATACTCAAAACTGGCAAGCGCGACCTTTTGCAACACTACGTAGGTAGGGATGGACGGTGCTGGGATGCTTGAGGATGGGGGCATGAGAAAAAAAAATGAGGAGGGAAAGAGCTTATGACGTCAACCTGTGGACACTTGGCGGGGAGGGAAAAGGGGAGACTACGTCGTAGATAAAAAAGACAGGACGACAAGGGAAGGAGGACACCATTTTGCAGCGCTGAGACCACCCCCCAAATCTTCTCCATTCCTCGATCCCTTCTGAAAATTCGTCACAATGACGGCTGAGGCGCTCGGATGGCACGAATGCCGGCGAGACTGTGCAAGCATGTTTTGGAGCATGTTCCACGGTAAACCCTGCAAATGAAGATGAGAAAATGGGGATCAGAAAGAAACAAACGATCCAAAAGAAGCCTATCGGGACCCCGATATACCAGGACCCTTGGCTGAGCCTTTCTGCCCATCCGATCTTGTTTGGGACGAAATATCGATTTTTTTTTTTTTTAAATTCTCCGACGGAGGCCTTCGTGGTGTCTTGTTTTCTATTCTCACTGTGATCTGATTTATATTGAGTTTTTGATATATTCAGGATCCAGATATCGTCCTGAACTGCACGTCACGATGTTGGAAGGTACGCCATGATTCGGGCTCATCCGATGACCGCCCATCGCTCCTTCCTCTACTGTTAGCCCCCTTAAACAAAATACCGCCTGCCTAGCACACCACCCTCCATTTGCCTTGATCCTCCTCTTATCATCCTCTTGTCTTTTGCGCTCACTGTCCTGCCTGACCCTTTTCATCCTCTTTTGCAGCCCACAGCGCGCATCCACTAACCTGAGTCGGGGATGGTCCCGGTCTAGACGACAATGGCCTATCATTTTCCTTTCTGAGCATGCAAAAGAGGGCGCAGTACTCCGTAGAGGGGCAGAAAATAGAAAAGACGAGTGTGGGATGCGCATTCAAAAGTATTGGAAGAGGAAAAACTCACACAGAGAAGGTGAAAGAAGAATTGCCAGCGTTGAAGGGTCAAAGGGATCGCCGATGACCTGTGGTAAGGCCGTGGCCAGCTGATCAGGCTGGTCTGGCATTTGAGTGCTATCTGAATCTGCCCGCCCACCATTTTCTGCAGTCTCTTTTGTCTGCACGACACACTCACTTGATATTGGGCCGCCATGGGTTCCACGATATTCTGCCACTTGTGCGAACGTCCACCATTGCGGGCCAAAGTCGTATACTTGTTCCATTACGTTAAGGGTCACTGTAACATGGTTGTTTGCCAATGGATAAGTTCTCATAAAAGTAAAGGGGTATAATATATACTTGAAGAGAAGAAAGAAAAAAAAGATGAAAAATAAGACGAGCAAATAAAGAAAAGAAAAGGGAAGGAAAGTAAATATGATGTGTGGTTGTCTCCCATCATGAAAAGCAAGAAACTCCTGCATGCAATCCTGAAACAAAAGAAAAAGGCCGCCAAAAATCGTTCCCAAAGGTCTAGTAATGCGAATAAGAATGGAAGAAAATGAAAAGAGATGAGACATGAAAATACGTGGAAACTCCGTTGAACTCCTGATAGAACCAATTCCCAGATCGTGTTTGATATTAGTCGTACGCCATCGGTGATGCGTGGCACAGTTGGCTATGCACACCATTACTTCTCGAGGGCTTCTGTGTTGCGCCACCCGAGCGGTGAAAAGAATGGTATGCATGATATACGAGAGTGAGGAGAGGGACACTCTAGGTGGCAACGCGGCCGCGTGCCTGCAACAAGTGCAGCCAGCTGCGCTCGTCGGAGTCACCATTGGGGGGCTGGTTGTGCCGAGAGTGGAGGAAAGACACGCTGCTCGATAGGGGCCGTCGGCGACCACTTCTGTTTCCTGAGGCAGCGCCCGAAGCGGCAGATGTAACGGCTTGCTCCGGCTGGAAGCCAGCTGTGCGGCTGCGCTGATGCACGCGCTGCGGGCTTGCGATGGTAATGCCATCACCACTGTCGCTGCCGTTGCTGTTGGAGCGGCTGACAGGGGCGCTTGTGACTTCAAGCGCTGCCGCCGACTCATGTGGCGCCTCGTGTATGAGCGACAAAGGCTCGCTGGTTTGGCCGTGACCAGCCGCCAGACCGCTGCTGCTGCTGTTGCTGGTGATGCTGCTGCTGGCAAAGTTGGCTGGCAGTGACGCGGTAGATGATGTGCGAGATGCAGCAGGACGAGACGCGGCAGTGATATAATCGGGCAGCTGGGAGTCGCCGCCGACGGTGATTTTGTTCACACGCGTAGTCTTCATGGCCGTAGCGTATGATGGCACCTTGCTGAGCTCTTGCAGATCGGCAAAGTCAACGTGCTCAGGGTCGCTGTTATCGCTGTTGCTGCCGTCGCTGTGGCCCGACTCGCCGCTATTGCGCCGGGACACAGACTCGGACTGAGGCTGGCTGTGCGGGCCGCTGGCTGTGCCACTGGCCGGAACATTGTTGTTGTTGCTGCTGTTGTTGCTGTTATTACTATTGTTGGCAAGTGTGCCAATATCGGCTGCTTGTGACTGCGACCGTTGCATAAAAGAGTGAGGAAGATGCATGGGGGTGAAGGGAGTGGGCATGTCCGAAGACGTGCCCGGCGGGGTGAGAATGGTGGAGCTGCGGTTGTTGCGACGAAGTGCCATTTCGCGGGCAGATACGTCCTGCAAGCGCGAGGTGAGTGCGCCCGGATGGACAGGAATGCTGGGGTTGGCCATAGACGCCAGGTTCTCACTAGAACCAGCGCGCGACATGCCATAGACGGGACTGTGCACGGCGGACATAGGGGCAGGTGTCTGCAGGTTGTGGATATCCACATCATCATAAAGCTGGTCCAGAACGTGCTCGCCGTAGCCAGGTGGTGCGATTGTGCTCAGGCCCGCCGCGTTTGTGGATGCAGAGCCGGTAGGGGCAGTCAGGTTGCCATGCTCGTCGAGTGGAATGTTGGGCGAGATGAAGATGGTCAAGGGGAGGGTAGCGCGCAGCTCCGAGATGTGGCCGTCGGGGTTCTTCAGGGCCACGACCATCTTGAGCTTATGGCGGACCTTAATACCGTGGACGTTGACGTCCTGGACGCATCTGCCGAGCTTGCGGGGCAGATCGAGCGAGGTGTTGACGACCCAGCCCTCCTGACCAGTGTCCTCAATCATCTCCTGCCAGTGGTCCTCACGGTTGACGGAGACGGTCCAACTCTGGACAGACTTCTCGTTCTTGAACTCGCGCATTACTTGATGATAGTTGCTGGAACCGGAAGGTGGCGAAGACAGAAGCTCGTGGATCTCCATGAGGCGGATGGTGATGTCACCAAGCTCAAGGCCTTTGAGCAGCGGTGTGAATCTGCATTCTAACGGAATATGGCTGCCAAAGACAACGGCTTTCTGCGGGATGACAATGGAGTACTCGACTTTGTTCGGCCAGATGTTCTCGACGCTCATGGCGTGCAGGAACTCGAGAGCAGACGACTCAAGGGTGCGGACAATGCGGACATGTTTGTAGGCGTGCAGATCGTAGGCGAGCTTGCCGCGGGCAATGGTGGCCTTGAGCTTGTAGGTGATGCTGGCCTCGTGCAGGCCCTCGACGCTCTCGGTGGTGTTTCCAGGCAACATAAGCTCAAAAGGAAACTCGTAGTTGCCCTTTTCGAGCACGGCACTCTTGCCGGGGGTGCCCCAAAATGGTGCCCACTGGTGATGGAGGATGTTGTGTGTGCGGTCGACCTTTGTCGAGGCGAGTCCGGAAGGTGTGACTTTGGGGTCGGTCCAGGCGAGTCGCTGGGTGCCAGTTAGGCGCATGTGGATGTCTTCGATCTTGATGCTGGACGGGACGCAAATGGCGAGGACGCCCTTGAGGAGCTGGCCGCTGGCCTCGTGCTCGTTGCCGCGGAACACAATGAAGTCATTCTCGAGGCTGCAGCGCAGTGTTAGTACAAGTCAAGAAAAAAGAAAAGTCATTACAGCCAATAATTAGCTGGGAAACTCACCGAATGTCAAACAACGTCAGGGCATGGCGTCCAGTCACCGACGTAAACGGATTGAAAGGCATTGCTCCGGCGGACGTGGTCTTCTCTGGGAGATGTCTAGGCAGTGGAGATTCTGCCCAAACGAGAAGAAATTGAGGAAAAAGTGAAAGAGAAAAGCTGGTCAAGCGATCAACGAAATAGATCAGAAAAACGAAAACCAGTAATATGAAGTTGAAATAGCAAGACGTCGAAAAGATAGACGAACGGCAGTCGAAAGTGACGAAAGAAGGCTTTTGCCGTATATATAAATAGCAGGGACGTATCTGGCCGGGGTTCGGAGAAGGCGATCGAAAACGGCTTCTAGTGAGGTACACTGCAAAGACCCTTGGCCGCTATAAGTGATGTGCGGCTGTTATGCCTTTGTAACGTATTCTGGTACATCCGTTCACGACGGGCGCACACGGTAAAGTCGAGTATCGTTACTTGTCGCCTTGGGGCTTTATCGGGCGAGCAATGACTCCTTCAAGTGCGAACGGGCGTAAATAGAGCAAATGAAGACGTTTGTCACAGGCGGCGCGGGAGTGACTAGTGGGCGGTGTTGGCGGTTTTGGAGAGTACTGTCGGTAGCTGGCTGGCCAGAGGCGAAAGGGTGAAAAGCTAGAATGGCGCTGTTGGATCCAAAGGAGGCGAGTTTCAAGGTACCGACAGCTGGCTTTGTTGATGTCCACAAAAAAATAGATTGCGTCAAGACGTGAAAGGCGAGGTGGAGGATGTTTTGGAAACAGCCTTCAAGATTCCTGCAAGGGAGGAGGAGGTGCCAATAATACTTCAAGAGGGAAAGAACGTCACAGAGTTCTTTCACAGAGTCGCTTTGTTGGAGGGGTCGCAGCACGCCAAGGCACATGCCAGATCGGGACACTGACGATATAGATTGGGGTTGTAGCAAGAGAGGCAGGAGCGAGGCAGTGACGGGTAACGTGATTGTATGCCCAGGCGTGCCGAGTGTTGTCTCTGGTTCGAGTGTTGTTGGCTGTCCCTGCGAGGCGGGCAAAAATAGCAATGGCGACAGAGAGGGTTGCGTGATGCGAGCCGAGTTGGGAAAGAGACGAGGACAAGACGCGCAATGTCCTAGTAGGCAGGAGGAAAGAGCGAGGGTAAGGTGAAGTAAGGAAGACGGAAGCGAAAGGAAGGAGTAGCAGAAGAAAATTATGTAAAAGGAAAAGAAGCAGCAAGAGCAGCCAAGTGCACGAAGCAAGTATGGAAGGAGAATGACTGACTACAATTTAAAGGGAAGGAGAAGCAAAAGAGCGAACAGAGGAGAGAGGCAGAAAAGAGAAACGAGAAACGAGAAACACCGAAATCCGAGTATCTGGGAACAACGAGGTCTAAGTAAAATCGTACCAGTCTCCGAGCCAGGGACAGGAGCGAATGCGCGCCTCGACCGGCCAAAAGCCTGTTGTACGATATGGTGTTCCCGGTCAATCGACCCTCTTTGTTCCAGAATTCCTCATTATGGCTATTTTTTATTTTTCGCAATGGATCGGTGACGAGCACGAACGCCAGGCAATTCGTCTTCCTGGCGTCGTGCTGGCGTCTTTCAGTCTTATTTCCTTTTACTTTTTTTATTTTATCATTTTAGCATTTTACCTTTCTGTACCTATTTTTTCGCGCCTGAACGATACGATAGATAAGTATCTTGTACCATGCCCGGTGCAGTCTAGCCCGAGGCAGGGGACGGAGAGGGGGCGTGCGAAAGAAAATCGGCGGGAAGGCGCCCAGCCATCTGTTTGGCAGCCGCATATTCGGCTTTTCTTTAGGCCTAAGCTCATATTTCCGTTGTTGCTTTGGTTTTATCTTGTCAGAAACACGCACTTGCCACTGTCCTCGTTATTCCCTGGAGAGCACCTACAAGTCCAGACAGGTTCCTTCCTTGTCAATTGCAGCATTATTTGAGGCAAGTGGTACCCCCAGACGACAAGAGGCCCAAGAACTGCCAAAGCACAAGTTGTGGGTTGTGAGATATCCTGAGAGATATCATTGACGAACACAACATGACAACACAGCCAGGGCTGAATATGTGCACATTCATCATCCTGTCGTTCCCCGTTTGCTAGTGCTGAGCAGTGCACTGCGAACGACGAGCGAGACCGCGGAGGACACGAATCACGATAGGAATCATGAAAAGAACAGCTGTCAGACGAGATCCGCCAAGATGTCAACAACTGTCGCAACAAGACGTGACGAACGTGCTGTCATCGTTGCTCTCGCAGGGGCTGCGAGAGCGGCCTGGGTGGGGGTTTGCCCAGTGCTGGTGCTGTCCTTCAACCGAAAATGCTCCTGCTTGTTTTGCTGCTTGGAGGGGAGGCATCTACGACGTATGTGATGAAAAAAATCTCGCTGTTTGATTCCCTAGCCCTGTCTCGGTGGCTCACACCACCCCTCTATTAGGCCTAGACCGCGGCCGCCGGGTACAGGGAGCGGGGGGTGTACACAACGTCCGGTCTCCTCGCCTCGCATTCTGTTACCTTGTTCTTTGGTCGCAACAGAAAAAAAAGCATATTGGCAGAAGGACCCCACCCACTGCGCTAGGTGACGCCTTGTTACGCTGAGAATGTGCCACAGCATTTCATGTCCACCATACGTCAGGGCGTTACAGGCGTCACAGGCTTTACGGGCGCTACAGACTTGCTATTCCATGGTGGCCTGGAGTTACGAAGAGGGCCTCCCTATTGGTGGGGATGGTCTGAAGATCAGGACTCAAACAGGCAATAGGGGATTGCGATTGCGGTGCGGTTGCGGTCGCTTGGCCTCCGTGAACGGTCCTGCACTGGAGGCTTGCAACATCCATTGACCGTTATGATAGCTCAGACGATGCTGGACAGGAGTTGCTTTGAAGTGAAACTAGGAGAAAAGGGAGCAGGATGCAGGCGTGGGGGACACCCCTTCATTCCTCCTTCCCTTTCATGGACAACAAAGCGCTCTTTCCCTGGACAGAAATGGCTGCTTGTTCCTGCCTGTTTCAGCCTTAACTCCCTTCCTTCACCCGTTGCCGACGAGCCCCGTAATGCTCTGTACAAGTAAACAAATCCTCGGGGGAAGGCCGAGGAGAGCCTGCATTTATGACCGTGATCTGGTCTGCTGCCCTGCAAGAGCGGCATTCGCCGTCCGCATAGCATGAGATTCTGAGTGGACTGAGAAAAAGGGTACGATTTCATGGGAAGGTGGTATGTTGCGTGCAGTTCATTGCTCACAGGGACAAGGACAAAAAGTGACAGAATGCCCGAAAGCCTGGTAACCGGCACAGGAATAGGAGAATCCAGTGAAGGAAGGCACACTGGTTCCATGGATAGGCCTTTAGTGGATTTAAGGCCCTGGGAGGAGGACAAAGAGCAAGAGACGTAAGACACAAGCACCCATAGCATTAAAAGTACCTCGGCGCCAATTTAACGCTTGCGAGTACAAGTATCTCTTTTGCCTTGCTTATTCACGATACCGAGGAACCAGACCAGACCGAGAAAACAGCGAGGAGAGGGAGACAGAAGGAAAAGCTTCTGACTGCTAGATATCGGAGCCGCTATCGAGCCGCCGGTCAAACAGTGACGGCTGACATGGACTGTTTGGATGCTGTCTTACATTCAGGTTGGCGTCACCGACAGGCTTCCATTTTTCGATTTTACACGAGTTTTTTTTCTGAATATTTTATCATTCTCGACCATTCACTTAAGAAAAAGATCCTTCCAACAAGGCCCCGTGCTTGCTTTCGCTTTGCTCCGGCTTGACGGCCAATGAATGCGTTAGCGCAAAGCCATTCTGTGACAAGGAGGGTGCCTCTCTTCAGCTTGAGAAGAGCCCAGGACTGTCCAAGAGCGCGGTTTTCAAAATGTTGCTTGTTGAAGGTGTGCAGCATCTATGTATGCAACGGCAGCTAACTCAGAGTCCAAGACTGCAAGCCCCTCGAGCGTGCATCCCGGCCCATTTTGCATCATCCAGCGTAATGGGAAACTCCGATTTTTCTTTTTCTTTGCAAGACTTACTTTTACATGGTAGTGATTCAGTGCGTACGCAGTAAAGCGTCTGTGGCGGCAAGGGGTGGAGAGGGTGGAAGGTATCACCAGGAAGGAAGCAAATGCTGGGCGCTACTCGCTCCTTCCTTCTTGTCTCTCTTCTTGCATCTTGTCGTCCAGGCTGAAAGAGGAAGTTGCAAGTGGGGGGACGGGACAAGCCTCCAACAAAACGGTCACCGACGATGCGCCAGAATTAGAAAGTACGAGAGAGGGAGGATGTCGTCTTCAGGCTGAGGCTCTCGGCCACCAATATCTGTCCAAATCAGATTATGCCAAGCTGCTCAAGTCTTGCTGGCATGCGCAGTCAGCAATACTGCGGCTGCCATCTCACTTGTTCCGTTTGAACGGTGTATTGGCATGAGAGAAGAGCTGCAACCTCTGATCTCGAGCCCGAGTTCGAGGTCGAGATACAATATATATACGAAAGCGGAATGCTCCGTCGCACAGAGTTCCCGTTTACAAAATACGAGTACACGGTTCAGATGGGCACGACTTTGCGGGGGACGGCCTGGAACAGGGTCATCGGGGAGTTTTGCGAAGCAGGCAAGTAAAATACCTTTTGCAGCATTGTGTAGCAGTTATCAACAAGTACACAGACACAGGGACAAGAAGGGAAGGACCTACCGTGCCGCTTTCCCCTCAATTCTTACCATCCCATATCCTCGTCCCCGTGTCTCAGTTGCTGTTCTTCGTGCATCTATTTTCTTGCATCCCGTGTCTTGTTTTTCGTGTATTGTGTGCCCATTACTTGGTTTTTGGGTCATGCAGACAGACGTGCAGCAATGTGCAAGACGACGTCTATTCAGTATCCGTTGCAGGGCTCGCAACACCCTTTTAAACCTGTTGATGGTGCTCGCTTCCCCTTTTGTTTTGTTTCTGTGTCGTAATGGGAACTATTTGTGAAGTTTTAATGATCAGGGGGTTCCCTTTTTTAAGCAGTCGTTTTCTTTTTCTCTCCTTTTTGGCTTGAGAAGGCGGTCTAGAAATGGTGCCTCTCCGACGGAAGGAGAGACAAGGTTGAGCGTCAACGTTACGCTGCCCTGTGGGTTGGCGTCCTGCCTCATCTGCCCCTCCTTCCCAAAACGGTGGGACATGGTGACAGTTTTGTAAGCAATGTATCGGGGAAGGCGGCACCCCATGTTACTCCTGCCCATTACGACCTTCCCTGAGAACTTATCTTATGAGCGGATTAAAAAGGATGAACGAAAGGAAGGAACGAACTGAGGATGGCCTGAGCACGTATCCCGAGTTCCCTTCACATCACCCATGTTAATTATTCTCATCTAGATGAAAGCAAAGACCGCGAGCACAACTGGCTGATACAAGTGCGTGAGCCTCGTTTCCTTTCCACTTTATGCCCGGCTCACATGCAAGTCGACGTATGCTCGTTCCATTGCTGAGTGTAAGGTAAAGCTGGTGAGCGATGACATCCGCGCCTTCCTTACGAAGCTCGTGTTGAGCAGAGCCGTTGTCAGCGGGCTGCGTCAGACGAGGCAGGCGCATTGGTGAATACAAAGTGTCTTTGCCAAGTCGAGACAGTTGCGCTTATTGTCTTCATATCGGCAATACGAACCTTGATTTCAGGCATCGCAGATGCCCTGGAGTTGAATGAGAAGAGTTCCAGAAGCTACAGCGAATTTAACATAGCCGCACCAAAACGGCTTAGGCTGACTTACACTCAAAGAAGGCTGGATTAAGGGAACATACCGGAGCAACAAGCTGATTAAAAAAGCGGGAGCCTTGCTCATACCGCTGCAAAACTCGCACAAAACCTCGCCACCGTCTTTTGCTCTTTAACTCTGCTATTTGATTTCGATCAGTCGCTTTTTTTTGCAAATTTCATACTCACAATTAAGAGCTTAATGCCCGCCTTTCTTTCCGAATGTGGCCATACAAATTTGGACAGCCGAAAATACCACAGATAGCTATGGTTCAGCTGCAGTTGTTTTTGGGCCTTACTGAAAGCGTGACCAAGAGCGATGACGCGATAGGAAGAATGTTTGGCCCATTTTTTGCTTTTTTCTGCCCCTTGCTCACCCATTTTGCTATCGCCGGCCCATTCTTTTATTTTCCGTGTCAAAACTTGTAGGTGGGAAACATACGGCGAGCAACTCAGCAAAGATTAATCGCAGCGAGAGAAACAACGAAGGTATGAGAAGATGAGGCAGAAAAACTCTTGGACGTGGCCCTCGACTCGGTGGCATCGGCGGCGAGATGAAAAAGGGCAAAAAATGTAAATTCACTGAAGAATGTCTCAATTTCGGCAGTCAACCCACTAAATCACGGACAAACATGATTGATCAACCGTTGGGAAGGGGGACTTTGATTGACCCAACCGTGTTACCCCTTTGCCGTATTCTAAAGCACTAATCGGGGATAGGCTCGCCAGGGTGTGGCATCTTGCATGTGGACGCGAGGTAAAGGTGATGAGGTGAGGATCAAAATAAAGGGCGCAAGAAAATTCGAAGCAGGCAATCGACGGTAAGGTGAGAATATGAATCGGCTTGCATCTCGGCCGAGACGATCGTAAATAAGGTAAATTAATAGAAACCCAGGGGAAAAAAAAGAGTCACAGGAGGCAGAAGATTTTATGAGATATTAACAGCTTCCTTGGACCTCGGAAACGAGTGGTAAACAACCACTGTGAAGACAACCTTCGACGATTGTCCGGCAGCGACTTGAGGCTGTCACAGGCAAATCGACTGAAAAGAAACGACAATAATGGAAGAAGCCGTACTTCAAAAAGGGTTGTAACGACAGCTTCCTCGGTCCAAAATAGCTCCCGCCGGTGTGCGAATAGCCTGGCTAACGCTCTGTTTTTGTTTCGATCGCCGGGGTCCACGACAAGTTCCACGGTGAAGTCTCGGAAGGGCCAATGAACGGGCATATGTATGTACTTGGCCTGGTCGCAAAATGTAAATGAATAGCTGGGTAGATTGGCAAAAAGTACCATGGAAAACGTGGCAGGTGAAGAAAATTCATGATTTGCGCCGGCGGTGGCGAAAGAAGCTCGGGAAGAAAAGAAGAGACCAGAGAAGGCACACAAGTACATGTACTACCAGTAAGATGACGAAATCAGAGGGCAGAGCTAAGACGAGCACCAGCATTTTAAAAAAAGAAAGCAGCAGAAGCACGAGAGAAATTCAAAAGGACCAGACAATGGCCATCCCGATATTATGCCGGCATTGACTCAAAACATCGCCATGGGCTGACCAAATCCTGTGCTTAAAGCAACAAACCCAATACTAAACAACAGGAGGCCTGGCCAGATCGCCCGGGAAAAATTAAACAGGGCATTATTAAAACTGGGCGTTATTTCTTTGCAATAAGTCGTATTGCAGGGCTGACTGAGTGCATCCTGCGAACTCTCAAGATCTCGGGTTATCGGTTAATGGCACCACAGGGGTACTGTGTAGGCTTGCCGATATGGTCCCGTATCTTTTGCTGGAACCGATATTTGGCCACCTTCGTCGCCTGTCGATTGTAAAAAAAAGAGAAGATCGAGAACAAGCCGCAATTGTCATATGCGCGTGTAGGTCCACACACCGGAGAAATACCATTCCTTGGCAGTGTTTTGTCTTTTGTTCGCCTACCCAGTTGTATGAGCTCATGAACCCACGATGCGCACGTTTCGGTACTTTGTACATGTACATATAAATGGCGTTATCTCTTTGATATTTCTTGGTCTCTTGTCCTCATTCCTCCAGCCCTTGCTGACAAGATATCAAAACTTCGCTGACTCTGCCACAAGCCGTTCGTATACTGCATAGGATTGCATTTTTATCGCCCACGCATGTCCACTCATCCACTCTTCCATCTGTTTATCTCTGAAGAGGATCCTGAGGAGCCCTCTTTTGTGCGTTTGATTGACACGAAAACTCAAAAAAAATCAAAAGAGGAAAGGCCCACAGCCCTGCGGGAAGAAGTGGACTCGGGTCCAGAAGCGACAGCTGGTATCCACATTGTGGAAACATCATGCTCGAGTAATACCGTAAAGGGAAGGGGTGAGGGGGGTGCGTTTTAGATAAAGAAGGAACGAACTGAGATTTTTCACTCGTGCGTTCTTTCCCTGTGAAGGCGTGCTCGCAACGACTGGTGCTGAATGATACCGGAGCTGATAGGGCTCCATTGTATTTGCAAGGCTGTGGATGTTTCGTTGGGAAAGAGCGAAGAGAGAGGCTGGCCTGGCCCCCAAGGCCCATTCTTTTCTCGTCTACTCCGTATTTTTCTCTCTGACAAGAGAAGCCGTGCTTTCTTGTGAGTGCTTTTCTTCTCGCACTTTTGCCTCTTGCCTCTCTGATAACTGGAGATGCGAGAGGGTATTACTCCCTTCGTTCCTGATTTTCTGCGTCTTTTTGAGCGAGATGCGGGTTTCTCTTCACCGTCTGTTTTGTGATATCCAAGTCTCTTCAAATCATGCAACAGGCATAGACCGTACTTTCGTGTTAGTTGCGGACACTCGGAAAATGCCAATCTTGAGACCGTTGAAACGCGCTGATATCCCCGTTGCTGACAGTTTAGTTTCGGGCTTGCGCCCGAGACCTTCACCTTGAAGAGATAACCAACGATTAGTCGTGCTTGTCCAATAGAAAGGGCTTTATCAAAACTTCGACCGCCTACCCTCCTTGTAAAAATAGAACTGGGTGGTTCTAGGGCACATACCAACGCTGGCCAAAGACCATCAAAGCTCTCGTCTAGGGCATTGTTAGTGATCGAACTAGACTACCCTTTGCCTCACCAAAGCAGCCTTCTGAGATTGTGAGCGGTTTCGAAGCCGTCATCGACCACCTTCGCCGCCCTGGCCTTCCTGTGTTTCGGATCTCGGGCTCTGTCTTGCGAGATGGGCCTTTATCGACGTGATCTGTAACTACGAGCTGTGATTCGTTCTCGGATTCGCTGCGAGTCCCTCGTGTCGATCATCACTGCCTCGCGACTGCCTGCATGCCTTTGATACACAAACACCCGCAGCTCTCCCGACGCGCGGCGCGCGGGTTCTAGAACTTCGGCCTGCACTTTGTACCTGACAGCACATAACACTATGTATAGGTCTTGACAGGGCTGGACAGTGAGTATCAGGGCATTTCCGCTGGTAATCCGCGGGACGGAGCTGCATGCAGTTCGGCCAGAGTGCGAGTTCCTGAACAGGTCCAGTCGTGTACTCTGATTGGCGGGAGCTGTCCTATGGAACTTGCTTTCACATGCAAGTCCCTTGTTGGCCAGCCGTTTTGGGCTTTGCCGTGTGAACTTGATCGACGGGTGGTACCTGGACAAGGCTGGGAACTGCTAAGCATAGTCAATGTGCAATCTGATCTGTTGTATCAACACATATAAGTCGTCATCGATCACATCCGTTCCGTCGCAATGTGCGCATATCGGCAGTTCGAGCACTTCAAACAGTTGGACAGCACTTGCGCCTTTATCTCTCCGCGTATATGGCTTTGGAAGTAAAAAAATGTCAAAGAAAGTGTGGTTCTTTTCTGAAACTTGCCGTGGATAATACCGTTGCATAATACAAGTTAAACCAGAAATGGAAGAGCGAATTAAATCCAATAGATGATGACAGCAAACCCCCCCCCCCACCAAAAAAAAAAAAAAACAGATAATTTTATACAGGTAGTGAGCGGCAAGATGGTTGAATCCAAGACGTGGAGAGTATGACGTGAAGCAAAACAAGGTAAGCATAACAGAAGACCAACAGGAAAATCAATGTCAGGAACGCAGTTCGTGCAGGCGCACAATTATCCAAAATGACAAAGCAGTCATAAACAGGTTGCGGTTATGTACTTTTCGTGAGTCGAAAGATGGGCCTGAGCACCCACATTATGCTGCCGGTGCAGCGTTGTCGGTCGGGCGCTTCCATGTGCGGATGTGGCCTGTCTTGCTGCTGATCATAATGGAGCTTTCGGTAAAGTCGAGCCAGCAGAGAGGGTCCTTGTCGACCACCTGAGACTGTTGCTTGTCAGTAATCAAATCATGATGCATGATGCATTGGGAGTGGTGACTTACACAAACAGGCGGCAGGATGGCTGTCCGTGCCCGGGGTTCGACAGGATGCACATGCACGTCACCGCCGTTGGACCCATCCACCATCACAAAGCCATCTGTGTCTTCCTCGCTGCCGTCTGCACCTGCAGCCTCGGCATCCTTGCTGCTGCCACCAACCGCAGTACCAGTCGAGGTTGCTGTGTGGATGTTGGAGCTGCTCGTCGCTGTTGCTGCCTTGGGCCGGATCAGCATGCTGACGCTGAAATCCCACAGACACAAACGGCTGTCCTCGCCAACACTGCCGATACGGTAGACACGGTCGTCACAGCGCCATGGGTCGAACGCGACGGACGTAACCCATGAATGGTGACCCTGACAACGGGCCACAAGGGTCTGGTCGGCCACACGCCAGATGGACAGGAGGTCGTCCTGGCCGCCCGTCACAACGTACTTGCCGTCAGGCGACCAGCAAACGCATGTAAGGCCGCCATAGTACGAGTAGAAGAGACCCAGCAGCTCTTCACGCAAAATGTCGATAATGCGCAGTGAGCCGTCCTCTGACACAACTGCAATGAGATTGGCCTGTGGCGAGAAAGCGAATGCGTTGATGCGCTGGTTGGACAGTTTCCAAAAGGCGAATGGGTTGCTCTTCTGGCCCTTGGTGTGAATCGAGCGCTCGACCTGGATGTGTGTGCGTGCCTCGGTGCTGTTGGACAGCCGCTGGCGGTTGGCCTCATCCTCGTCAAACACAAAAGCTGCGTCTTCCTTCTCCTTGTCGAACACGACCAGCGAGCCGTCCATAAAGGCCGCGATAAACAGGTTCTCGGACCCGGGGACCCAGCGCACATCGGACACGGGTGTGCCACGGATGATGCCGTTCTTGTTGAGGCGCATGTAGCGCTGCGAGAAAGGTTCCCACCAGATCAGCTCGCCGGTCGAGAAGCCCATGATGACGTCAATGTGTGATGAGCTCTTGGTAACTGGGTTGGTATCGTGGCACAGGCAGTGCGCCTTGGTGAACAGAATCTTGGTGAAGTAGTCCTTCTTGGTCTCCGAGGACATGTCGACCCACTGGAAAGCGCGGTTGATGTTGGCAAAGACAAAAATTCCGTTTGCCGGGCGATCCTGGAGGCGCTTGGTCAGGTTATCGTTGACAATCACACGGGAGATGAACGATGAGTTGCTCTTAGTGACGTTGTTCTTGGGTTTGCGCTGCTTGGCACCACTGGCCTTGTTGCCTCCCATTCCTGTCAGACTGGCAAGCGTGCTGGTGGCCGAGGGTGCGGCATTGTTCAAGTTGTTGGCCAACAACGGGTTGGCGATGGCGTCAGCCCCGGGTGCCGTTGTCGCTCCGGGAGTAGCGCCGCCTGCAAGCGCAGTGTCGCTGCCGCCCGAGATGGCGCTGTTCGTGTTGAAACTGAGCCGGCCGGTCGCCGAATCCCCCGTGGTTGTGCCGGTGGGCGCGCTTCCGCTGGACTCGCCATCCGGGTGCTCTTCGACTGTCGCAAAGGGGACTGAAGACGATCCTGCGTCGTCAGCAGGGGGAGGAGCACTGCTGGCACCCGAAAGCAACAAGGCCAGTGCCGGAGGCGGGGGAGGGTCGACCAAAGCGATCATAGAGATCTTGGTGCCAGCAGTGGCGGGCAAAGGTGTCGTCGCAAGAGGATTAGGGTTGACGACGGGTGCTTCGGAAGGGTGTGGTGGAGGTGTGGCGAGTAGGAGATCCTCCTCGAGAACATAGAGGCCTAAAAAGATAGGTTAGAATGTCACGATACCATATCTGGTGCACAACGGCACAAGATTGAACGCCTTGCCAGGCCATACCTTCACCGACGAGGAACTGGCAGTCGGGGCCAGTCGGGTGGGTCAAGATGTTGTTGGTCTCGATCATGGGGACCATCTGGCCGCTGAGGTAGGCGCCATTGTACAGCATCTGAGTTGGATACCGTGGCGGGGGCGGTAGGACGCTGACGAGAAAGTAGGGTTAGACGGAGGCAGAGTGCTTGGGGGAGGGTAACAGGAGGACAACGTACAACATGGTTGCGACTGTGGCACTGGCGGTCCCAGTTGACTGTCGTTGCTGTCGCTTTTGTCTCGGGTAGTCGACTCGAGTAAGTCTGTTTTCTCGGACAATTATCGTGTGAGGCAGACGGTCGAAGTTGCCTCGTGAGACGGTTCAAGTACGGTCAAACACAACGTCGCTCAAATTTTGAACTCTTCGAAAGACAGGGCTGTCTGTGTATGCCGTGCGTATTGTGTCTGTTCAAAAGCCGTCCAGACGTCGTTGGTTCGCTGCAGATCACTGCGATTTCGCTTCCACTAATTGTTGGCGATTGCGAACACTTTGATTTGGAATGGCCGGTTTGTCGGATACTGCACTGCAGCAAGGCTGTCCTGCAGTCGCTGTCTCGTCACACAAACGGAGAATTGTTGTCGCTTTCGATTTGGTAATCTCGAGGTACCGACGAGACTGCTCGAGTCGTCTGTCGTCGATTAAATTTCGGCTGCAATTCGCCCGTCGGTGGGTGATGCCGAAACGTCTCCGCACCCAAGTGAGACCTTTGATAGGCGTTTGCCCAGGCTATCAATCACCAGATGTCGTCGGTAAAACCTATGGGGTAGCGGGGAGGTAGTGCTGCTGGAGAGTACTTTCGACAAATGAGGCCAAAATAGAGGGATCACGATGGAGAGGAATGGATAATTTGGTGACAAGAGGAAAAGAGAAGGAGAGAGGAAAGAAAGGTGGTGAGGAAGGAAGGCCCCTCCGCCGTTCGTTGCTACTTACCCCGTCCGTGTTGGCGGCTGGTTTTAGGAATTGTCCACATGGGTTGCGCCTGCCTCGCTGCGGATAGCGGGCTTTCTGACGCTGTCGAACAGGGCAAGGCGTGAGGAGTTGGGTCGTTCGTTACCCCACAAAAAGTGCAGGCGCGGACCAGTCAGGCGCAGCCATTCATTGGCCATTGGGACTTGTTGGTTCCTTTTGGTGGGTGGCTGGCTGTCTGGGCCGTGCCTTCCCCTCTTTCCCACACCTGGGCCTGGCCTTGTGCTGCTCCTTGCCTCTTAACGATCCCCGCAAAATGCGAGCTAGGGGTAGCACAAATTCAGGGTTTTTGGCAGGAGACACATGTCAATGCAGGCTTGGACTGGCCGGTTTTCCGCTAGGAAGGGACCACCTGCAGGTGCCATGCGGTCCTTCCACAGCGTTGACAATCTCCATAGGAACATCTCGTAGGAAAGAAAACGTATTAAATTTGATATTGTAAAGCGGATGCTACTGTTGTGCTATGCCGGGAGGTAGAATTACAAGTACATGACGGTGAAGATTGCGTCAGGGATAAAAAAGACAAAGGAGCTGGGTATCATGAGAAGCATCCGGGTGAGGAGAGGCGATGTGAGGGGGGCGGAATTTGTGACAGAAGAAAAAGCAACGGTTTGGTTATGGCCTCATGGTTGACTGGTCGATCTTCGCCATCTGTTGGCATAGTTAGCAACATACAGGGACATAAGACACATGCTTGCGTTGTAATCGAGCAACATACATAATAAAGGCCGCAGCAGCAGCGCAGGCGACGGCACCGAGGGCCACGTAGAGACTCGTGCGGTCGGCGGCCGGCTCTTCGCTCTTGGGGAATGCCAGGCTGGGCGTGGTGGCAGCCTCGGCCAGAGACACAAACAGCTCGCTGATGCTCTCCCAGGTGGCACTGACGTGCAGCGGGGCGCTCATGCGCAGAGCAGTCGTGTAAGTGTCGGGCTGTTGCTCGCTGCGCTGAGTTGTCTTGTCGCGGTCAGCTTTAAGAGCAGCATAGACAGCTGGAAGCTCGTCGAGCAAATGACCGTTGCGGTTGCGCAGGTCGACCAAGTGACTAAACGAGTCCGGGTCGGATGAGTCGTAGGCAAAGCACAGCAGATCACACTGGTCGAGACGGGCCTGGTTTTCGAGAACAGCCGGCTCGAGTTCACCAAGTTCTTCAAGAATCAGATAGCACTGCTTGCCGCCCTCGAGCTCGACACTGTTGACGGCGCGTCGTGGTCGGATAGTAGGGCGGTGCAATGGGTCAAAAGGACGGCCCAAAAAGGCATCGAGCAACGACGACTTGCCGGCACCAGGTGCACCAACAATGTAGCACAGCACGACGTTGCGGTCGACGCGGCCTGGGCGCCGACGACGCTTGCGGGGCTTGGTGATCTTGAATGCGGCCGTGGGGCCGGCAGCAGGGCCCTTGGCACCGGGTGCCTCAAAACCGAGGTATGCCAGGTACTCGAGGGTGGTCTTGGGCTCAAGGAATGTCGTCATACTCCATTGGGCCAGCCAGCCTTGCAGAGTAATATGGCCGGCCTCGTTCCGCACAGTTGACGCAGGAAAGCCGGCTTCAACCCACGACGCGGGAAGGCCAGGGGTTGGGGCGAAAAGAGCAGCCAGTTCGTCATCATTGAGACCACCATCATTGTCCTTGTCGAAGAGCAAGAACAGGTCCATGAAGAAACGGTAGCCGGCAGGGCTGAGTTCGGCAGAAGCAGACTCGGGGATGTCGAAGCGAGGGTGCAGGAAGCTGTCCGCCAGACTGAGGCTATCAGTATAGTGGAACTTGCGCAGGATAACCCAGATTGTCTCGTGACGGCCCTTTTCGGCGTAGATGCGGTTAAGCTGCAGGAATCCTGCGAGATCAATGCCACGGTCGACGAGGTCAGAGGCAGATGCTGACGCCGAAGCAGCTGCCGCATTGCGGCCAGGTGCACTGCTACTGCCGTTGCTCGATACAGGGCGGCTGCCCGTAGCAGCAGTAGATGATGTTCCCCGCGCAGGACCACCACCACGTCGAGAGCCCGAAACAGTGTCACCACGGCCGCTACCGTCAGCACCTCCACCTCGTGCTGCTTTGGCTAGAGTCAGCTTGATACTGGCCAGATCCTCGGGCGACAGTGCCTTGTTGAAGGCTGTCTCCTGAAAGGCGTGCATCTCGCGGTCGTTGAGGTAGCCGTCCTGGTCCTTGTCGCACAGGTAAAAGATGCGGCGAAGAGCAGCAACACAGGCTGGCTTGAGGTTGCCCTCTTTGTAATCAAAGAGCGGGGCGATTGGATGTGTGACGGCCTTTTGGCACAGGAAGAACACCTCGTTGACATTGCGGTGCTCGCGGGCACTGGCACGGATGCACGAGTCGATCTCACGGAACTCCTGCATGACAGGGACCATCTCCTCCTCGAGAACCTGGGCCAACTGGTCGTCGCTCCCAGGGCTGTTTCCGCCCGAAGACATTATTCCGGCAGAGGGCGTTGCTGGAGCTGTGGCCGACGTCCCCGTGGCGGTAGCGGCCAGGTCGGACTTGTTGGCGCACAGGACCACGGGGACATTAACGCCGAGGGAGCGGAAGTAGGGCATCCAGAAGAGGGCGACGCGTTCGTAGCTGTAGTGGTCGGCGTAGACGAGCAGGATGACGTTGCACTTGCGGATCTCCTTGCGCAGGGTCGTACGGTCCTGCGGGCGGGCGGACGTGTCGACAATGGTGGTCGTTACATTCTCGGGGGTGCCAATGTTGGGCGGGATAGTGATCTGAGGCAGTACGGCCTGGATCTTGTTCGTGATGAAGACATCCTTGACGAGCGACGCGACCAGGCTGGACTTGCCGGTGCCCTCGTCGCCGCAGACGCAGATGCGGACTTCTTGCGCCATTGTAAGGGTATGGAGGGCCGCGAGCGGGCGCGGAGGTCAAAGGGAGTGGTCGCTTGTTCGTTGTGCGTGGAAGGGGGTGTCGCAATAGGAGAAAAATAAGTGGCAGAAGAGCCAAAAGAGGCGGAAATCCGGCGATGTTGACCAGCTGGAGCTGGGAAGGCCAGAAATTGGAGATGTGGGCAGATGCGGGCGGGTTGGCAGGGGTGGACCTGCCAGGTAATTACAGGCAATTTAGCGCCCTTATCGGTGTGTTGCGGGGCCTTATCGGGGGAGCACTTGCCAGCTGAGCACTTTTAGCGCGATCAAGGGCTTCAGCGTGCGGTGATCTTAAAGCTCTCTTCGTGCCTTCTTGATACGTCACATGGTAGCATCGTAAGCAGAAAAGAAAAAAAAAAAATTAAAAAAAGTCGTGAAGTAAATGTGCCGTCAGGACACAGTTCGCGTCTTACTCTACGAATATTGTAAACTTGATAGATAATTTTACTGAATTTTGTCATTTTGCAAATGGGTTCTGCCCTCCATGTGATTTTTATATTTTAATTCATTTCTCATTATGGCATGCTCGTGCTTTTATCTTATGAAATCTAATTGCCATATCCATACGCCATATTCGATCTTATGACCGGTTGAAGCGCTCACGCTTGACAGTCCGGAGTTCACTCTCGGCTCTGTTCATACGGCGGAACTGGCTGCTATCCACGATATCGTCTACGTCCTGGGCATGGTCTGGGCCGTTGTTCCCATTTCCGTCCTCTCCCTCAACGTCTGACGTGGCAGTCGCGGCATCCTGACGGCGTCTCTCGCGCTTGGCGGCCTGCTGAATGCGGCGGCGCATGGCGGTGTCAGGCACGAGATCGGCGGCCGTGAAGGCCTTGTCGCAGCCAGTTTGCGGGCACTTTTTGGGTATAGTTCCAGCATTGCGGGGACCGCCGGCAGGCCGCAGGTACTCGATAATGGCGTTGTGCTCAAAGGTGTGTTTGCAAACGGTGCTGCGGTAGGGGTCTACCATGGTGACGAGGGACAGCGGGCACAAGAAGCTGATAACTTCGCGCTGTACAACCAGATCGTCGCCGTATTCGTTAGACTCGTTTATGGAATTAATATGGCCGTTGGGTCCAGCCTCGCCTGCATTGGGTCCGTACGGCACAGGCTCGCCAGCTGCATCAAACCAGAGTGAGGCATCGGGTAGCAGCACGTCCTCGTCGGGGTACATGCTGACGTGCAGCATCTGCTTGAAAGCAATGTAGTCGTTGTTGAGGCCGTATTTTTGGTGGGCGCTCATCTCGGCGTAGCTTGCAGCCCGAATGGCGCGTTCTTCTGTCAAAATGAGCCGCGCACTGGCCGCTGGCGGGCCTTGGTATGTGTGTGTGATATCTTCGTCATCGTCGTCGTCCTCATCATCGCCCTCTTCGTCTTCTCCTCCATCATCGCCTTCTTCATCGTCACCTTCTCGTTTCGGGTCACCCTCAGTTCTCCTCCGCTTCCGACGCCGACGCTGTGATCCATTGGCGCGCCCTGCCGCCCGCTCCACTCGCTCTAGCTCTTTTTCTTGTTGCCGCTGCTTGTCCTCTCGCAGGCGTTCATCCAGCCGTGATGCCAGGGCCGTCAGGGCCTGCCGCTCATCTTCGAGCTCCATTTGCAGATCAATTGTTTTGCGCGCACCCCGCTCGGCTTGTGTCGTAAGGCCGCCCACACTGTCTTTGAGCTTTGCGACAGACTCTGCTAGAGCCTCCTCGCCGTCGCGTGGCTTGTCAACGCCACGTTCACGCCGCCGTTCGGCCGTTGCCTCGAGCTGTGCGGAGCGGTCGGCCAAGGTCTCGTTCATATTGCCAACAGTTTCGCGCAACAATTCAGCCGATTTCTTGAGATGGTTTTCGTAGACGCGCAGGGTCGCCGAGCGGTTTGAGATCTCTGTGATCTTGCGCACAGAGGCCTCAGACAGCGGCAGTTCAAGCGTCTGATGTACTGGAAGGTCGTCGGGGGCGAGACGCGTCAAAGGGACTGAAGCCGAGGAGGGTCTGCCATTTGTAGACGGGCCGCTGCTACGGCGTGCAGGCTGCTGCACGAGCAATCCTCGCCGATGATTCATTGCGGATGGTTGATATCATTTGTGATAATTGAGGGGCTCACTGTACAGTCAACAGTGGTGATATGAAGAAAACGCGTCGAGCGCGTTCTCATTTACTCCAGTGCCTGGGACTCGTTGCTAGCGGGGCGCTTGCGGGGAATTATGCCAGTATGCGGATCTGAGATTTCCGTTTTGAAGAATACAATGTTACATCAGCCCCGATAGTTCCACTTGGCCGCAAATCGCCAATATAGGAAATCGCGAGCCCTGGCCATCATGGTCAGAACTCCAGCTTCATTGTGAATGCTCATTTTTCGATCGCAAGAAAGTCTCGCGTGCTTATCGTGTCGCACTGAGCGATAAGACCTTAACTTGAAGAATGGAGACCGTACTTTGTGCCAGATACTCCTCTAGTCCCAACTGCGACCGAAAAAAGGCTCATACGACTGGATAGACGCCGTTCACTGTACGAGAGTCTGACGATGCAAGAAACACATGTCTAATACGAGAATCGTTGCTGCATCCGAAATGGCCTGTCGAAGGTTTGAAGTCAAGGTTTGGCTAATGGGACCATCCATGCAGACTACTCTGCGCTCGCTTGCCTTGTTTGTCTCTTCGGTCCATTTTGTGACTTTTCTTTCATTTCTCACTGGTATTGATGCCCTCTTTTGATACTAATTATCACAGCCTACATGTCAGCCATGCCGGGCTCTTCGATATCCCTGCTTTGTGTGCTTAGCCAGCCGATCGTGCGTGGGCTGCTGCAAAACAGACATCGCCCCGATCTATAAGACATTCTCGATCGCGCGAATTTTGACTGTGAGCTGCGATCAGAGGCGCATATTAGGTTGGGTCACGTGGCGAATTACACGCTATCAGAAAGGGACCAGCAACCGCCAACTATATACGGACAACAGACGGACAAATTAGGGGCACAAAACAGGGACAGCGTTGCTTTGTCCTATTTGTGGCCTCGTAAAGCCTTTGACTAAGGCGATCTCTAACAAGCAAGGCTCTTCTCGACTATTTCGATGATCACCTCACAAGTTCAACGGGATCGTATACTGTGTAATTGTGTCACTCGGACATTTCTTTCGTTCCAGCCTCTTTCGGCACATCGTCAGCTCATCTCTGTGTCTTCCGTTGGTTCCCTCATACCAGGTCTCTCTCGCTTAGCTTTCCTCTGCATTCATCCGCACTTATCTGCCGGTCTCTCCTGTCTTCTTTGTGATCTTTGTGATCCAATTCCGGCAATCACAAGAGTGCCCGATCGTCTCGACCTGGACGAGTCTGCCTCGATCAGATGTCCCTGGCTGACATCTGTGCTTTTTTGGTGGTTCTGTAGCTCATTGTAGACCCTGTTTCGTCATCTGTCCCCACAGACGCAGCAGCAGAAGCAGCCAAACGGCACGCTTTTGTGCCTGCTTTGCACGCTCGTCCAGGATTTTCGTCTAGATTTGCGCCTGAATTTTGCGTTCCTTGGTTGACCCTGCATCCCACTAGCCCGCACCGTGTCCAGATGTACCCAGAATATGCCCAGACTGCATCCAGCAGTGTCCTATGGGCTTCCTGTGTCGGTCAATTTCAAGCCAAGAACAGATTGAGTCGACGGGGTCGAGCGACACGGGCCAGAAATGGATCCGTTGGTCTGCACATTGTCAGGCCGCAAGAGAAGAACGAATGATGAAAAAAAATAGAAGAAAAAAGAAAAAAAGATTTAAAAAGATAGAATAAATTCTCCGGTTGGAGCTCGCATTCGAGGCTCCATAATTTTGTGCCAGCCCAAAGCTGTTCGTTAGTATGCGAGATGTACCTGTAGACTTGTAGACTTGTAGAAATGCAGAATCGTGTCCGTTCCAAGAAACAGACAGGTGAAGAGAACTTTGAAGGAGGGTGGACCAGTCAGATATTCAAAATCAGACGGGATGTTTGGTAATATCTGCATCAATTTTCTGGTCATGATATCGAATGCAAATAGACACGAAGCCTCTTCATGATGGCATTTGTAAATATTCAAAAGATTGTATGCAAAAACGCAATTCAAACGGCCCAACAAGCATATACACAGCTTAGTACACAGACCCAAACCCCAAAAAAGGTGTGCTTGTTTCTCAGCCCATTTATTACGTCCACACAGGTGCAGCCCAGTAGCCCCAAATCGCAGAGAGGCGTCATCGACGATCGCTCTCTGCCTGTCCGGCGATCTGGATCGAAATTCAGAATCAGGATCCAGGTACTTGCGGAGGACGCTTGCAGCACTACCAATAAATAGGCCGCCGGGTCACGCAAAATATACGTCGTATAAGCGTTTTCTTGGTCTTTTGCAATTTTGGTCTTTTGCAATTTCGGTCTTTTGCAATTTTGGCCGTTTGGCCGTTCTGACTATAATCAACCATTATAACTGGACAGAATCACGGATCAGGCAAACTGTTTTGTCCCCCAAAATCCAGAGGAGCCCAACCGACCTACAACGGCAATGGACGTGCCAATCCCGGGTTTTTATTAAGCAGAGTACTGCATCGAGATTCAACCTGCATTGGGAGAGGGGTCATGGAATGAAAAAAAGGAGAAGGGGATAAGAGAAATATCACGAGAGCAAAAAAGGAACACATTCTCGTTATTTTAAACTACTTTGCCATTATTGGCCTCAAGTTTTCTCATTTTTATTGAAATACATACACCCTATCGAGGCAACCCGGCGCATTCACGATTTTGTCTCGTCACTTACCCACTTATCAATCGCCAATAGTCCGGCAAGGGTCCAATATTTACATCATCGGAAGAGCCCACTTCGATGACATTAACGAGTTCAACGGCATCAACGACATCAGCGCCAACATCACCAACGTCGACAACAGCCTCGATAAACACAAACATTACCACCTCCACCTCACAGGCCTCGCCAGACAATATGGTGGCGGCCCTGATGCCTACGGCATTCGACCTCGGGGCAACCGCCCAGGATATCGTCGAGCAGGCAAGCGATGCCGACTACGACACGAACCTATTTTTCTTCCCGGGCATGTACTGTCCGAGCGGATTTGATTTAATGAAGATTTTAGTGAGTCGAGAAGACATCCGTCTATACAACGCATTTCATTTCTAACAGCTCCAGTACTGCGTCGCAACACGCCCCCATCCGACCATTGATCTCGGCCCCGTCGACGCTTCCTGCCCGATCGTCCTCTGCGATTTGTTTCTGCCAGACACTCCCATCGTCTACGCCTCCAGTTCCTTCCTCACACTCACGGGCTATACCCTCGACGAAGTTCTCGGCAGAAACTGCCGCTTCTTGCAGTGGCCCGGCCAAGTCCACCTCGAACACGCCACATCTCCGACTGCGCCGAGTCCCTATGTCCAACCACGCGTCCGCCAGACATTGCACCAGTCTGTCAAGCACAGCCGTGAAGTGCAGGTCGAGGTGACCAATTTCCGCAAAGACGGCACGCCGTTTGTCAACTACCTGTCTATGGTTCCCATCTACTGGGACGACGATAACAGCGGCCAGCAGAACGGCCTCGCTGACCGGAAACGGCACGCAAGGCGGCATCGCTTCTCTGTGGGCTTTCTCTGCGATAAGAGTGCCATGGAGTCATAAAGGACGAACTGTAGAGGCAACTTCCCGGTTTCTTTCTTTTTTCCTTCTGCTTTCTTGCTTGTCTTTTTCATTTGTCCCTCCATTGTTTGCCTTTTACTGCTTGCTTTATCAGATTTGTCACCCTACGGGCTTGGGTATTTTTAGGCCCAAAGTTATGAAAAAGATACACGAACAACACAACTATGCAGATAGGCGATACCCATGAATAATTAGATTTTTTTGTATTTTACTTCAGCTGCGTTTTATCTCTAGTCACAAAAAAAGAAAAAAAAGAAAAAAAGAAAATTTTCCTGTAATAAGCAACCTTCAAATAGAAGTGCAGACACTGTCCGGATGAACGACTACATTTACCGTCGGCTCGTAAAAGCCCGTCTTCTCTATCCGGCTCAATGCAAGCCTCATGCCGATGCCGGCTGTCTTTCATGTCCTTTTTTTATTATATGTTTTGGTCTCTTAGTCCAACCGCTAACACAATCCATTGCTCCACGCATTTGGGTCTATGGTTGCTTTTATTTTGTCGCTACAAGGGGGAGAAGACTGGCAAAACTAGAAAAAGATGCCCACGATGCCCGCCATGTTTTCTAAAACTTTCTGTCGCACACAGTCATCAGCCCTATGAAAAAAGCGCGAGTGCAGCATATATCGTAGGACCGAATCCACTCCGGTGGAAGAGAGAACGAGGAATGTGAGAAAAGAGGTAGGCAAAAGACCTTTTCCACCGTTTCTTCGCCTGTCTCTTATCGTCCGTCCATACCCAAGTGCGTCGCTTAATGGCCGGCGGCGAAGGTCGAGTTGATGGGACCGAACTTGATGTTGGCTGCAGAGAGTTAGTATTGTCGAGTGATGACAAAAATAGAGAGAAAATTCTTTTCATATGATACATACAGTAGATGACGGTGTCGCTGGCCTGCTTCGACTCGACGTCGGCGGGGACACCGGACGAGGTCTCGCACGAACCACGGCCCTTGCCGGGGGTAGCCGGGTCGGCATCGGTGGGGTAGGTCGAGTCCAGCCACAGCATGTTGGAGTAGTGCTGAGAGAGTGAGAGTTAGCAGTTCGATTTCACCTTCCTTCCATTCTTTTTTCCCCTTCTCTTCTTTTCTCCTTTTGAAGGCATAAAGTTACTTACGTCGTCCCACAGAGACATGACCAGGACCATGGGGGCAGCAACAGCCTTGGTGAACTGGACGAGACCGCCCTTCTCGCTGAAGTGGTCGTCGTCGCCGAAAGCAACCTTCTGGGCCTTGCAGAAAGCAGTGTCGATCTGGTTGCCCGAGGTACCAGCAATGGTAGACTGCGAGTTGGGGATGACCTTGCCGCCCTGGACGTAGAAACGGCGGATCGACTCGAGGTTGCCGTCCGAGCCCTTGATGAACTGCGTCACGACAGTGAACTTGCTCTTGGTGTCGACAGTCATGCCGGGGCCGTAGAAGTCCTTGACACCCTGGCGGTACGAGTTGAAATCACAACCATCAGGATCGCATGTACCGGCGTAACGAGTGGCCGAGTAAGTACCACCGCAGCCGTCGCCCTCGCAACGGCTCTGGCCGACCTCCGTGCAGGGGTGCGGCGTGTAAGCAGTCGCGATCGAGTTGGCCTCCCAGATATCCATCTCCGAGCAGCACGAGCCGTAGCCACCGACACCGGCGTTTTTGTCGTTGGACGATGGGCTCCAGCTGGCCGAGTTGGCCTCGCCGTTGATGAACTTGAGATCACGGGGGCACTGGGCATCGCAGTAACCAGTACCGTACTTAGCACCGGCCTTGTTGGTGGGGTACTTGCTCATGCCACCATCCTCGTCCATGGAGACAAAGTACAGAGCGCCGTTGAGACCGCAGCCCAGCTTCGAAACATCGACATCGAAAGTGAACTCGTTGCCCAGAAGGGTGAACATCTGGTATTTGCTGGCGCTGGCCATGAGGTAGAAGCGCGAGCCGATGTTGGTGGCGTACTCGCCCTTGGTGACGAAGCCAATGGTCAGGGCATTGCCGCTGGTCGAGGCACCGTAGGTGGCCTTGTAGTCGGCGCCTAGATTTATTAGTATCGGAAAAGAGCCTGACGTTCTAAAGAGTCCCTCTCCAACCCACCATCAAGAGCGCAGTTAGCAGCGCAGCTCTTAGCATCCTTGCAAACAGTGGTGTTCCAGGCGTTGCCGGTGTAGCAGTTGGTGTAACCGCCCTTGTCGTGCAGCCAGCGCCAGTTGGCGTCGATGGTGACCTCACCCTGCACAGTCGTGCAGGAGCCGGCACCAGAGCACTTCTGCCACGACATCTTGGGATGCGTCTCAGTGGTCTGGGTGCCGACCTGCTGGCCCGCAACGAGGGCCAGGAAGGTCGAGAAAGCGGCAATGCTGGTGTACATTGTGGCGGCTGTTGAGAAAACAAAGTATAATAGAGTGTAGGAAGCGGGCTTGGAAACGGCGAATGCTCTGCTGCGGATTGCGGGGCCCCGGATCTTGGAGATGGAGACAGAGACACAAGAGAAGAGGAGAGAGAGAAAGGGACAAGAAATCGAGGAGGAAAGGCGAGAACCTCTCTTTATAGAGAATATGAAAGGATGAGACGGATTGGCGAAAAAGAGAGCAAAGACCAAAAGACGTCGAACAAGGTTTACTCGGCCGAGCTTCCAGCAATGAAGGCTGTTCTAGAAGGTATGCCGTTCGAAACTGCAGAGCCCGACATGGCTGCCCGTGCCTGGCATTGCGTGGCATCTCTGAGCTCTTTGCGCTCATTGTCATTTGTGATTTCTGATGTACTCTCTCACAACGGTAATGAGGGCCCGAAAGGCCGCGAGAAAAGACCTGTTGCGGTAAATGAAGTTAGATGGGCGGGTGTCAACAGCCTGGACGGTGCATAGCCGGTCCCGGGGACAAATATTACCTTTAGATGGAGAGAAACGGGGGCCATATGATTGTCGCAGCCACAAAATAAGAAAATGAAATAAGGGGTATGAGCTAGGAGCAGGTTCAATCACGGAGTGCATATTAAGAAACAATCAAACGAGTATCAGAGCCGTACACAGAGCCCACGGCACTGCATGATCTGGAGTCTGGACTCATGTCCTGAGATTGAGGTGGTCCTCATAAGGTATGCGTACCTGACAGACAAGGGGAAGGTCCATCCTCCAGCCAAACTTGAGCCAGTTCGGTCTTCCTTCTGCTTGGATAGTCACAGGACGCCATTGTGACGTGTTTAATCAAAGTGCCACACACTTGCAGAGCATCTACTTGCTCCACTGTCCCTCAAACCTGCCATAGAGCACTTTGAAGTCTTCTCGGCGGTCCTGTATCTTGGGTCACGCAAGGTCCTGCCCTCATTTTTTTTTTCTGGAAGTAGAGCGCCTGTGGGTAACTACCCGGATCGAGGGCTCCGAAAAACGCGCACCTAGGCAGGTGTATCCTTGTGCTGGACAATGGCAAGGCACAGTATTGGGAGCCAAGAGATGTGGAGGTGGATGGAGGTGGAGAGATTCGTCGTTCTTGTTCCCTAGGTTGAGACTGGGCCCGTTTCTGGCCGGTTTGGCCGTGTCTGGTTCTCTTGCAGTCGTTCTCTGCTGCGGCTAGTTTAAACGGGAAATAGGAAAAGACGGGGAGACGGGGTGGGATGAGAAGGGTTTGAGATGGAGAAGCACGGCGAATGGTGGAGGACAAGGGAAAAGGAGGGGAAAGGAGGGAAAAGGAAGAATATGAGTGCAAAGTGGCCAGCCGCTTGAGCGTTGATAGTGAGTCGAGGTAAGAACAAAAGGCGGCTGATTGCGAGGAAACTGGGGGTGGGCTGTTCCTTCCTCTGTTGAAATGCAATCCAGGATATCCAAAGAGGGGAGGACCGATGGTAGCAAGGGAAGGAAGAAACAATCGAGAAACATGGAATGTGTAAGAGGAAAGAGATCCACCACCAAGCTGCCTCAGTCGCTCTTTCTCGTTTCGACGTTTCCTTGCTTCACCTGAGAGAATCGAAACAATTACCTTTTTGGGAAGCCGCTCGATATCCAACACCGTCCGGCCACTTGGGAGCCGCAAGCTTCTCCACTTGGAAAAGCAACAGGGCGGAAAGAACGACTTGGTTCTGGACGCACTGCGTTGTTTCCATCCGATAGTTGCTTAGACTGCATGCGACTGCCGCTAATTCAGGGGCTTGTCAACAATGACATCTCGAGTCAGACGTCCATCGCATATTCAAGAAATGACGCAAACACAAACAGCAGCACCCTCTTCTGCTGCTCTTTACCTTCGTGATTGACCATTGATCGTGTTGTAGACTTCTTGAGTCTCTCCTCATACGACCCATACTGCCCTCGCCAAGAATGCCCCTCTTATCTTCCATTGCCTTGCATCTTTCTTTCTCTTTTTCTTCCTCATTTTTCTTTCTTTTCATCACACCCCTTCCTTTCACTTGTCGTCTTACCGCGTCTTGCCCCATCGCATTCGCCAAAGCATTGGCGTGAAAAGTGCGGGCGTGACGGTTGCAAAGTGCAAGAGTGGATCCTCTTGTGATTCTCCAGGCCGTGTTTTGCATCCAAAGACGGGAGTCGTGGGTGTTGAGCTGCGAGAAACGTTAGAGACATACACAAAATATCGACGAAAGGGGCATACCAAGACCAGAAAAATGGAGAAGAAAAGGCACAGAATTTAAGTTGAGCGGAGCCCATTCTTTCTACGCCCATGTGTTTATTTCGGCCTGCTTTGGCGAGAAACGGGGTGACATTGGATACGCCCTCGAGTCTTGTCTTTCTTGTGCTCGCTCTTGCCAACCAGACCCACTCACAGGGCATCACGGTAAGCAAAGCCGGGTGCGTGCTGAATAGAAGGACGCCGGTTAAACAGATTTCATTCTGAAAGGTGGACATCCCAAGAAAATGGGAGTGCAAAGAAGCTGGAAGCCAAGTGAAATCGTGCAAAGCGGGCATGATGCAATGCAAATGCAAAAACAGTCGTTGTGTTGCTGTACCAGAAACCGGCGGCGATGGTGGGAGAAAAAAGAAAAGAAAAGGAAGAAGGGTATCATTCAAATCTACAACAAAGTTTGATCTTCCGAGCTGGGGAACTGCTGGAGAAATACTCCGCAGACGACAAAAAAAACAACATGAGGCCCCAAACAGAATCATAGAGAGGGGATGGTGAGGAGAGAGAGGAAAGGCCAGGACCTCTAAACAGCTCGTCAAAGACAAATTAAGTTTTGACAGATGTTTGCTGCTTCTCGAATGGCAGATCACACCACGACACCATCACTCTGCCAGTCATTATGAGAAAATATCCCTGATCTCAGAGTTAAAATAAGAAGCACAGGGATGAAGTACGAACGGTTTTGGACCGTCGATGTATGCATCGATACTTTTATCCTACAAGACGTCGCAAAACCATCGACAAAAGGAACGTCAAGATGGCCAACCTAGACTTTCTCGCTTCCCCGCTCGCTCACCTCCCTTCCACCCCCCATTTCCATTTTGGGAAACACAATGTGCTCGGCAGTCACAGATCCTACTGGGGAAGCCTGGGGAAGCCTGTCAACAGTGACCGGTATTGGCGGATAAACGTACTGACTTATGTTAGGAGAGGTCGAGATATGATCTGCGATATGTCTTGTTGCTTAATCGGCCTCGAACGCAGCTACAGGCCATATAAATGGAAGGAAAAAGCGAGTCGCCCGACCGTTCGGCGTAATGGTCGATCAAGGGACCGAGGAGAAGGGACGAAATAGTGCGAGATGGCGGTATATTGGATGCTGTTTAGCAAAAGGGGAAAGAGGACGAGACAGAGAAACATCCGAACATGACATAAAGAGCGTGAGTATGAATGTGAGAGGGAAAAAAGCGGAGGCTAATGGCCCATTTCCCGTTCGAGATATATTAACCAGACGACTAACAGCGCCCAGCTTTAGGCAGATGGAAATGGAAAGACGCCGAAGCGAGCGGGAGCCGGCCGAATAAACGGCCGAATAAACATTGATGAGAAGCAGTGAAAATTAATGAGACTTTTTGAGAATATATGAGGTGCCATGGAAATTTATGAGTGCTGAGAAATTTAAGACTTTTAAATGGCATTTGATGAAGAACTGCTTTGTGGGGAAGACGGGCGGTAGATCAAGCCACCGTGCTTCGGAAAGGCTGTCCGGCGAGTCGTTGGTGCCAGATGACAGAAGAGGAAGAGAAGGAAAGGAAAAAATGAGGAAGAAACTAAAAAAGTAAATAGAAAATAAAAAAGAAACCACAGCGATAATGACGGCACTTGACGGATGGTTCCTAGACCGAATGTCGACGTCTGCTACAACAGCTAGGTTTAATTATCCATAGCATCGGCACGAGTCAGTCGTTCTGCAGTTTTGTGTTTGTTGCGATTGCTTGGAAATAAACTTGAATTGCATTTAGCACATCTTTTCGAAAAATCATGGAAAAAAAACCCAATAAGTTATATCTTTCAAAACAGAGCTACACAAGAGCTGGCCCTACTTCGTCTCCTTCTTTTCGCCATCTTCCTTGGACGGCACCACGTTGTCCCGGATGAACTTGCCGTCTGGGCCCTGGACGCCTAGCCGCATGACATGCTCCTTGACCCAGGCAAGACGTCCGTCGTCAGCAACCTCCGCAAACAGGTATGTCTCGGCGCCGCGCACTTTGCCGTCCGGCATCTTGGTCGTCGAGCTGTGCCGGTCAGCTCGCTGGTTGCCATCCACCAAAAACTGAGTGATGGTCAGCGATATGGCGTTGGGCGGAAGGTTCTCTCGCAGCCATGTCATGTGCTTGACCATGGCCGGAAAGTCCATGTCCTCGTTTTCGGCCGTCAAACGGAAGGACGGGTGGCAGATGCGCGCCAAGTCGGCCTCAGTGTCTTCTGGCTTGCCGTTGAACATGCTTCTGAGGGCGGCCTGGAAGGTGTCCTTCTGGTCGGTGAACGTAGCTCTGTTGGAAGCCATGGTGACTAACGTAGACGTGGTGTTTGATAGATATGGTAATTGCGTCTATTCTTGACGGGGTCTAGGTTGGGTTGATTCCTTTTCGATGCTTATTGACTGATTTCGTCGGTTCAACATTGGGTCTTGCCCTGTCTTTTATATCGCGAAATCCAGCTGCCTAACTCGTTAGGCGACAACATTTTTACTTCTTTCTTGAATCCATAATACCGTTTCTCCGTCACCATGGCCAAGATGCTGGCCAGGGTCGCTGGATGTCCAATCTTTGAGCTTAATCCCGGCGCCTGATTGCGTGATCGACAATGCTTGTTGCCTGATGTAGGAGCTATGATCTCACCAGTATGAGCCCCAGTTTGTAGTGGAATAGCACTAGATCCATTCATGTCGTCGAGGTCGTATTTTCGGGGTAAGAAAAGGAGGTAGACTCAAGGCAGAGGCTGGCAAACGTGAGAAAATGATGGAATCATTCATATTTCGTAAAAAAGGACGGTATGGCCAATAAAACAAAAAAAACGGTGTAAACCAAGCAAACAAGACCAAAAAATTATGAGAATAAGAATGAGAATGAAACGCCCCCGACATCATCACGGTCTTCAGTTTGTGCTCAGCCTTGAAGATCGCCGGCGGCCCGTATTAGCAGCGGGTGTCTCCTTGGCGGCAGACTTCGGGGTCGGCTTTGCGGCAGTCTTTACGGCTGGTGCAGGCTCTGTCTTGGTCTTTTTGCTGGCAGCGACCTTTTTCGGGATAGACTTCGAAGCCGGCTTCTGGTCCTCATCCCCACCGTCTTCGTCGATCTCCTCTTTGACTGCGCCTCTCTTGCGTTTCTGAGCGGTGGTCTCCCTTTTCTCTGGAGCAGCAGCAGTCACCTTCTTTTCTGGCTCTTTCTTCACCACCGCGCCCTTCTTCGGTTTCTCTTCTTTGACCACAACAGGCTCCTCCTTGACACCCGGCGCCACGTTACCGCTCTTCTTTTGCAGGCCTGGCGCAAAGCAGCTTGTGCGGCCACCGACAGTCAAAAACGCTAGCTTCTCACCGCTAGGTAGCTGTGCCACAGAATCTTTCCCGCCCTTGCCCCACCGGTGCTTGAAGAGCCAGTCGGCTGGAAACTTGTCCGAGTCGCCCAGCAGGTCAACGGCCGTGCGACAAACGTACCGGATCGACTTGTAGAGCGCCTTCATCTGCGCATCGCTGAACTCGTCGCAGTACTGTTCCGGGTGGAGACGGGCGTTGAACAAAACCTCGTCGCCGACCCAGTTGCCAATGCCGCTAATAAATGCCTGGTCGAGAAGGAGTGCCTTAATGGGCACGTGGCGCTTGCGAAGTGTTGACAAGAAATAATCCTCGGTGAACGTAGTCTCTGCGTCGACGACGGGGTCCGGGCCGTTTTCGACAAGCGGCGAGAACTTGCGGATGGATGCACCAGGGCAGTCGACGAGGCGAACACGGCCAAAGCGGCGCGGGTCCGTATATGCCACCTCAACCTTGGGGTTCGAGTCCGTCTCAAACTGGAACTTCCAGTACTTGGGCGGCCAGGCATCAGCCTCGTCTTTCTTGAGCTTGTTGTAGTAGTTTGTGTAGCCTGTGCGCATGCCGCGGATGTGCATCCAGCCCGTCATGCCAAAGTGCATCACCGGGTGTGGGGAGCTGTCCAGGACCAACCAAAAGTATTTGCCCTGACTGCCTGCGCCAATCACTTTTTTGCCCTGGAGAGCGCTGGCAACGGCATCGCCTGTGGTGCCGACCTTGCCAAAGACGCTCGCATCTTCAACAGCCTTGGCAGTATTGATGCGTTTGCCGACCAGATGAGTTTTGAGAAAATGCACGATGCGTGCGGCTGTCGATTGAATGTTAGAGCTCCGAAAACTGTCCTGTCTCTGGCCACGCCCTGCAAATCTCGTCAAGCTCACCTTCTGCGATCTCAGGCATGTTGAGCAGTGTCTGTTTGAGGTCCGGGTTTTTGGATGAATGCAATGTTTTGGAGTTGGAGCAAGAAGACAAGCGCAAGAAAACACGCAGAAAGGAAAAGAAGATGCAAAGATCAAGGCCAGCTGAAATGTTGCTCTGAATGTGACTCCTGCCAGCAAAATCGGCACGCCAATCGCCTCCACGCCCCTGCCTGCTCCTGAGCTGCCTGCTCCTTCTCTACCACACAGGGAAGCGAAACCGACGCGCAGTCCCGTGACCGAGTTTCATCTCACACATGCGGAATATCACATGACTCTGTCACCGAAATGTTTGTTCTTCCGTTCCTCACCGCTTTTGACCCATTTCCCCACTCTTTCTGCCCACGACAAAAGCTCCAGCTCTGAAATTTTTTTACGCTTTGCTCTCTTCTCTTCTTCTCTCTTCGTCTTGTCTCAATATTTCCGCAAACACGACTGTCGAGTCGCGTTGCAACCTCGACAATGCAGAGGGTAAGTTTCATCTTCCATCGGATATTTCTAGAACACCACAACGCACTGCTTCCGCTGTCTCCTGATGACACTCAACAAACCGCATACAAACTAGAGTCTTTGACCTTAGGAATGAAACTGCTTTTGTCACGTCAGTCTGAAATACATCTAGCGGAAGCAGCTGCTTTTCATTGTCGCGAACCATTCTTGGTATTCTTTCGAGGATAACCGCTAACTCGCAAACAGAGTGGTTGTCGCAATCGCCGTCAATCGAGGTCGAATTGGGGTCGACAGAATGGGTTGAGGATGGGCATCTGACAACGCGTGGTCGAGTCGTGTCCCTCCTCTTCCCTCTGCTTTGCAAATGGTACGACAATCCGTCCTTTCTCGTTTTCTTATGTTCTTTCTATCCATCTACACGTCTCTCTTCCCATTATGCACTATATGATGATTTTTAATTTGCTTCGGCAAGTTGGAATTACCGACTGAGTAGCCTACCTGGCTCTTGAGGAAAACAACTGGCTGTTTCTGATTGTGCACTTTCCATTCCTTTTCTTTTCAATGCTCCTACAGTATACACAGTGGTTTGAAGCGAGCTCTGTCTCTAACAATGGAATAGCAGATGATCAAGAGATCATAAGGTACGAACGCAATGTTCAGCCGTCCCCTCCACTCCCTCCGTGGCATCCTTTACCTACATGATGAAACGGCACTGGGCTCCGACTCAAGTATGAGCTAGATATGCCACTTTTGCGACAGGCCTAGAAAACCTCGTCCACTGATCCAAGTCTATTGCAAAATGGACATGTGATGCCACGGCAGGAGGGAGTCTAATGGCGACACCAGCGGGCAACAGTCTAGAACAAGGACTAACGTCTTGTCAGTTGATGTGGACGATGAGATAAGCAGACGATGGTTGCTCAGAAAGGCGACAAGGTAAGCTTGATAGCACGGCTCCAATGCCACCGCATTTGCACTGCACCACACAATACCCCCCACATCCAATATGATGATTTTTTTAGATGACGAGTCTTATCCGCGTTAGCGATGCAGACACCATAAAACTAATTCCATTCATGCATTTCTGATCTTGGATCCCATACCATTTCTTGTTCTTATTTCTTTTCGTCTCGAATTGACCAAAAGCTAATATATTGCAGTGTCGTTTCTTCTCTTTTGCCCAGCAAACAAAACACGTCAATGACTGCCTGCAGTACAGGTGTGTATTTGCCGACTCCTTGTCCCTGTCTTTCCTTCACACCACCAACACAACCACATAATTCCAGCATCTCTGCCTCCCAATGATGATCTGACTTTACCAAATGACAAGCATATGTCAGAGCCTAACGGCACAGATGAGAATTGTCCTGTCTGAGTTGGCCATTGCTGTTTTCCTTTACTCCATTACCCATTACCATGACATTTTATTGGCTTCGTGTGATTGCAGTAGGCTAACCGTCTGCAGTGCCTTGATTCGTTCTCATCTTGAAGCAGCATCATTGCTCGCCTCAACCAACACTGTTGCGTAAGTTGTCTTCTCCTGCGCCCACGCTTTGCCCTTTCAGAACAACACAATCACAAACACAACAAAAACACAACTCCCCTGCTTTGATGATGATCATAAATATATATCACGACGGTCTACATAGCTTATGCCTTGATGATAATTGCCTGTGACAAGGCACGATATCTGATATAAAGCACATATCCTTCTCCTCTTTTCACTATTTGGCGACCGATTTGTTCAAGAGCTTTTGCTAACTAGCTCTCAGGTTTCCTAACAGATTCATACCATGCAACATGGCAGGTAAGTCGTAAGCGTACTTGTACGTGGGTGTCTTCCCTTCTATATATTTTGAATATTTATCTTTCGGATATCTTTTTGAATACAATATATTATTTTGGAATATCGCTGTTGCATCTTGAACCCGCGTGCCTGAACCCAAATTTTGACGATTGACACTGGACGATCGATCCACATGCTTTTGCCTGGCTTTGAAAAAGTTCCTAGGCTACGGGATGTGATTCAATGTCTGCTGAAGAGATGGCACTTTGATTTGCCTCGTTCTTTTCTTCATCTTCTTCTTTTCTCTCCATTGACAATTCTGATTCTCGTTTTGTTGTATATTTGATTGTGAAATAAACCGCCAATATTCAGCACAGTTTTCTCAAAAATGCCGGCAAAAACTAACATTCAATATCAGAGCCCACAACTTCACGTCCCACGATCTCATCCTTCAGTGGATATTCAACGGCCACTTTGTCAACTTCCAGCATCGCTACCACAAATTTGCATTGAAATGAGGACTGCCGCCACCGTTTGGCTTTGTACCAAGTCCGGGCGACGCCATTCCGCGTGCAGCTAGTGCGCAGGCGCAATGTTAGGCAGTTGGCACTGACGGCTCGCTGTGCCTGGCTGGTCCCACGCTTTTTCAGCTGGACTGCAGGGGACGACAGGGGGTGTTGACGAATCTGAGATCGGCGTTCATTTGGGACTCTGGACATTTGACACTTTCTCTTTCCATTTGTTTTCCGACAAACAAGCTTTTTATTTTTCGAGTGTGGTCTCAACGGTCACTCGATCTTCCCTCCCCGGGGCCGACTTTTGCCTGGGACGGACTCGCAGATATCTCTCTGGTCGAACGTCACGCTCATCACAAGTCTTCGTCTTACTCGTTCACTTCACCCACTCACACTCACACTCACTTGGACGACACAGCCCGCCAAGATGTCGGACAACGGGCGGTCGGCGACGGACATCATCACGTACATTGGTGTGCCGCTGGCCGTGCTCGGTGTGCTGCCGATCATGTACAACACATTTTTCACGCTTGTAAACGCGTCCAAGATCAAGCGCATGCTGCGGCACAGCCGTCTGACAGCGCTGACCCGCAGCGATGTCGTGAACCGTATCATAGAAATCGAGTTGCCACGATACGCCGTCACGCCTTGGGACCGGTTCCAGCACCGCCAGGAATACTGGTCCTTGTCTCGCAACCCCAGCTCGATCCCCGGCGGCTCTTGGACGACGTTCAACTGGAAGACGAACGCGATCGGCTTCAAAACACAGCGTGTGGAGTACGCCGACCAGCTGCGACAGCCCCAGGTCGACATCAGCTTTGAGGAGCTCATCTCGTACCTGCTGGACCTGGGCGCTGTCCCCGACCCTCACGGCTGGCGGCTTCTGCGATCAACAGGTCTTTGGACGCCCGTGGGCTGTGCGCTCATGAAGTCGCCTGACGGACACCACAATGCCTTGACACTTGCACCGCTCGACGACTCTGACGGCAATTTGTCACTCAGTGTAACGTGGGAGCCCTCGTGGATCAGCCGCAGCTTCTCGGACCTGCCGCCCTACTGGGTCAGTTTGCCAGCGCCGCCACCCGAGTACAAGCCAGAAGAGGCGCCGGCAGCAGAAGCCAAGGATGCGTCCAACAATGCCGCCACTAGAAACGAAGAGATAGTGGGCGCTGCTTCGTCGTTGACTTCTTCCCGTCCCGCCACAGCCCATGCCAAAGATGCCGAAGATGCCAAAGGCAGCCAGCGGAACTCTCTCGATTCGACGGCCCGTGCCGGTGCCGCTGCTGCGACAACGCCCATAACCTGCCAGATCTCTGTAGACGGAATCATCACTGCGCTCACAGAAGAAAAGCGCCGTGCTGGCGGTATTGCGCGCAACAACACGATGGGCGGCGCAACGGCTCCCGGAGGACCAGCCGGTACGAGTTTCCCGCTCACGAGCACCGTCAACCTCGACAGCCTGTACATTGAGCACATCCGCCTGCGGCCGGGCAACAGCGACGGCGTGTGGTTTGCGAGCGCCGCGACGGCCTATGGCACCACCAGCCAGACGATCCTGTGGAACTACCGCATCCCGGAGGAGATTCTGGCCTTTGCGCGCCGCGAGACTGTTCCCTGCGGCGTGCTCGTGCTTCTGGGCGCCGCCGACGAGAGCGAGACGCCCGAGTGGGCCACGCAGCACTCGTCCGACCTCAACTACAGCCACAACCTGTTTGTGCAGCGGATGAACGAGCAGCGCATGGCCCAGCAGGCCGAGATGCGCCTGCCCCAACACCAGCGCGAAGCGGCGGCACGCGACCGTCGCCAGCGCGAGAGCATGCAGCGCTTCGAGGACATGCGGGCGAGCGCACAGCGGGACCAGGAGCGGCGCGAGCAGCGCGAGATGGAGGCGCTGCACAGTGCCCGGTGGGACAACCGGTTGGTGGCCGAGCACGCGCTGCGGTGGCTGCTAAAGGAGAAGAAGCGGCGGGCGGGCGAGCATGCAGAGGGCGTCGAGCAGCCTGACCCGCAGCAGGCGAACGTCGACATGAAGGAGATGGCCGGCCACATTCTGCACCGCATGGTCCGAGACGGCGAGTTTGCACGGAATCTCTGCCAGATGCTGGACCGCTGGAAGTCGTGGGCCGATCTGGGCGGCATGAAAAAGACAGATCTACAGGCGCTGCGGTCGGATATGGAGATGTTTGTCAACGCGACGCTGCTTGTCTCTCTGATTAAAGACTCGACAACGGCTGTCGACGGTACTCTGTCTGTTGACCTTCAGGAATGTATGCGCATGTGGCGCAAGGTGCGGTTGGGTTAGATCTTGGAACATTTTGGATTTCATACCCTTTCCTTTTTTTTTTTTTTTTTTTTGTATATCCTTTTTGGCATATATAGCGGGCAGCCGCCATTTATTTATTTTCTATTTGAAATTATATTTAAAATTATATCTTCTTTTTCTTGTTTTATATTGATACACCTGGAAATTTAAATCAAACAAATTCGCTTTTGAAAACGCCCGACTAAACGCCCGCCTTACAGATGCCCATCGTATTTTACACCCTTTCATACACCCTTATCACTTGGTCCCTCTGCTCTACACCTTGTAGAAGCAGAACGCGACATAGAAGCCCGCGGCCTCCATCTCCTCCTTGCTGACCAACAAATCGCCCGTGTTCCGGTCACGCACGCCCATGCGCTCGCTCAACGGACCCAGCGTGCGGTCGTCCTTCTCGCTCTCCCAGACCTCGTTAAAGGTCTTGTGGTACTGCAGCTCCAGGTTGTAGTCCTCCGCCAACGCACGGAACGCGTGCCATGGAACAACGTACTCGGGCACCTCTTCGACGGCCTCGTTGAGGAAGAAGTTGTATTTCCAGCCAAACGGCGGCCGGAAGACACCATCGGCTGGCGTATCACCGGGGAACCGCACGCGGTAGATGCTGTTGCCCCACTCCGCCGTCCGCTTGACCTCCTCTGGCTTGATCTCGCCATCCTCACCGGCCTCTTCTGTCTTGCCGGCCTTTCCATCAGCTCCCTCGGGTGCCTCCGCCGCCTTGACTTGCTCTGCCTTCTTCTTCTCGGCCTGCTGGATGTGGAACCGCTCGACACGGTCGCCCAGAACGTCCGAGTTGGGAATGCAGCCGATAAAGCGGCCGCCCTTCTTCAGCGCCGACGCCACGTTCTTGAGCATGGTGCGCGCCTTCTGTTCCGTCTCAAACGCATAGTGCATGCAGAACATCATGCTGACAACGTCAAAGCCACGGCGCGACAGCGGGTTCTGGTCGAAGCCCACATCCTGGATAATGTTGATGTCGCCAATGCTCTCGCCAAAGCAGTCCTTGACCACGAAACGAGCGTCAAACACGCGCGGCGGGCCCCGGTTGTTATGATATCCGCCACGACCACCGCGTCCGCCGCCGCCGCGGCTCGTCATCTCCCGGTAACGGTCACGCGCCTGCTCGATACTGACATCCGCCGGGTCCAGCCCGACGTACAGCTGCACCTTTTGCGGCGCCTGGTTCCACTTGCCGAGATCACCGCCCTTGCCGCAGCCAATATCAAGCACCAGCAGCTCGTGCTGCCCTGCACCGCCAATGCCGTTGCGCGTGCGCTCTTCAAACTCCTCGTCAGGTGCAAATTTCTGGATAATGCAGCTCTTCACCCAGTTGTTCATGGACCGCAGGCCCTTGATTGTACTGGCCGTCTTGCGCCACTCGCGGCCACGCTCGGGGACGGCGTTGTAGTGCGAGCGGACCACGTCGTCAATCACCGCCCGCTGTGCCTGCCGCTCCATCGCCTCCTTTTGGAGCCGCTCACGCTCGAGAGCTCTCTGACGAATGGCCTCACGTTCGGCGTCTGTGATGCGAGCACGCTGGCCTGGCCGTTTTGGTTTGCGAGGCAAGTCTGCACCGCCGCCGCCACCACCACCACCAGCCCCCGACCCAGACCCAGAACCGCCGCCCGGAGATCTCGACCGGGCCCGTCTCTTGGCGGGCTCGAGAGCCCGTGCGTCAAAGGGTTGTGGAAGTTCATCGTTGGCTCGGCGGTCGTAGTCGCTGTCGTCACGGTTGCGATTGCGGTCGTGGTAGTCTCTGTGGCTGCGTTCTTCCTCGTTGCGTCGTGAAGCGTACGACTGGAGTCGGCGTTTGGGCTGGTGGTCGTCTCTCCGCTCGTCTCTGCGCTCGTCTCTGCGATCGTCTCTGCGATCGTCTCTGCGATCGTCTCTGCGATCGTCTCTGTGGCCATCTCTTCGGTCGTCTCTGTAGTCTCGACGGTTGCGCTGGTCAGGCGAGCGCGAACGCTGCCGCTTGTTTGAATGCTCGTCACGTCTGTCGGAGTCGCCGTGGCTACGCCGTGACTCGCCCTCATAGTTGTCGGCCATATTGAGCGGTATGAAGAGAGAAAGCGAGGGAGAGGAGAGGGTAGAAATGAGAAAAAGGAGAGAAGAGAAGAAAAGGACAAGTCGAGACGAAACCGAAGCTCCTCAAATGCCGCTCATGTGATGAAATGTGGATGTGAATAGATACAAAGTAAATGGCAAGTCTGGAATTCGCATATGGTAAATAAATGACAAAAGTAGAGGTTGTGCTACCTGAATGCAGGTAGTCTTTCGTGTGATGATTTGAGGATTGTTGATTTTGTGATGATTTTGCCATGGTTCTAGCCCGGGAGACGATGATTTGCAGGTGCGACGTACTTTTGCGGGTAGCACTTGCTGTGTCGCACGGAGCTCGGCTGCTTACCTAACTAGCGTTGCTGGGTGGCCCATATCGTCTGAGTGCCCTGGCTGGCTCTTGCCTGCTGGCGCTGCTCTGGAACGCGTGCCTTGTCTGCCGCCTAGCACTGTTGCCCCAATTCCCAATCCAACTGTCACCAGCCGCCTCTCTGTCCCTCCAAAAAGCTTCATCGAGCTGGAGCTGCATATCCACACAAACCACACCAAACACCACCACAACCCGCCCCCGTCGCATTCTGCATTCGAAGTGACGATCCTGGCGCATCAATCGAGCATCGAACGTCGCATCGCATCGAATCGCATCGCATTTGCATCGAATTCCCCTCCCACTAGCGAACACACAGCCAGAGCTGGTCCTCGTCATCACGACATTTTGACAAACGACGACTCTCTTCCATCGCCACATTTACCTCACCTTCCCCTCCTCTTTCACCGACACTATGGGCTCCGACCCGCAATACACAAAGTGGCCCCTGCTGCCGCTGGCACAGCAGGTCTTTGCCCTCACCAACCCGTATGCCGGCCGCACTGCCCAGCAAGCCGCCGCCAAGGCCGTCCAGGAGGCCATTAGCGAGCACAAGATGGCACCGCTTTACCGGTACCTGGCACATCCCGTCGAGGGTGTTTTGAACGCTGTCGGCGATATTTCCTCGTCATCTTCGACCTCCAAGTCCACATCTTCTTCCGGCACGACCGCCCCGCACATTCCGCCTGGCAAGCCGTTGAGCCGCAAATCGAGCGCTGTAGGCATGATCGCCAACAAGAACCCCACCGCCACGGCCGCCCTCGCCTGGGACGAATCTCTGTACCAGACGCTGCAGACGGCTAACGAGGCCGAGCTGGCGGGCCTGCAGACCGAGGAGGACGAGGCTGTCGAGCAGGCCGGCGAGACAGAGATTCAGGCTGTTCGTGGCAAGCGTGCCGAGTTCTGGGCGCGTGTTGGCGACAAGGACAAGGCGCTGGCTGCGTACGAGGCCGTCTTTGAGAACACGGGCATCCTGGGTGCCAAGATCGATGTTGTCCTGGCCATGGTCCGTGTCGGCCTCTTCTTTGGCGACAAGTTTTTGGTGAAGCGCCTGATCGAACGTGCCACAGCTCTTGTCGACGCTGGCGGTGACTGGGACCGCCGCAACCGTCTCAAGGCCTACGAGGGCCTGTCGCTGCTGACTGTGCGCAACTACAACGTGGCCGCCCCGCTGCTGCTCGACAGCTTGTCCACTTTCACGAGCTACGAGCTGTGCACCTACAGCCAGCTTGTGGTCTACGCTGTTCTGGCCGGCTCTGTCAGCCTCAAGCGTGTCGACTTCAAGGCCAAGGTTGTCGACGCTCCCGAGATCAAGGCCATTCTGGGCGACGGCGAGGACAAGCTGCTGGCGCTGTCTGGTGTCATTTCGGCTGGCCCCGGCGCAGAATCGGATGCCAGTGCGGCGGCAGCGTCTACAGCGGCGTCTGGCTCGTCTGGCACCGCTGGCCCCTCCAAGGGCGTTGTCAACCTGACGACGCTGGGCACGGGTCTTGAGCAGCCCGAGGCCGAGATGTCCGTCGACTTCTCGCCCCTGGCTCAGCTTGTTGCCAGCCTCTACATGGGCCGCTACAAGCAGTTCTTCCAGGCTCTGGCCCAGGTCGAGGAGCAGTTCCTTAACCAGGACCGCTATCTCCACGAGCACAAGAGCTGGTTCATCCGCGAGATGCGCCTGCGCGCCTACCAGCAGCTGCTGCAGTCGTACCGTGTCGTCGGCCTCGATAGCATGGCCCAGGACTTTGGCGTTACTGTCGATTTCCTCGACCGCGATCTGGCCAAGTTTATCGCCGCTGGCCGCATCCCCTGCACGATCGACCGCGTGTCTGGCAAGGGTGTTATCGAGACGAACCGCCCAGACGACAAGAACAAGCAGTACCAGGACGTTGTGCGGCAGGGCGACCAGCTGATTACGAAGCTGCAAAAGTACGGCCAGGCGGTGCGGCTGCGGGGAAGTGAGCGGGCATAGTACCGGTTCGTCGGAAGGGGATTGTTTGTATCATAGTTCAGGGGGTTGAGTTACGGACGGGTCTTGTTTTAGTCGCATTTTATAAACATAAATCAAGATACATTTGAGATCCATTTGAGATACTCCGTACATGAACACTATTGCTTCAAGTCGCACTGACAATTGAAATTAAAGCTAGCCAATTGCAGTCGTAAATGTCGAGTGAGATCGTCAAGTATATCAGTGCCCGATAACCATAAATTTAACCAATAGTGAGTGAGTAGCGATGCTATTCCAGCAAAGACCTCTTCCCCGTTGTATATTGTATATCCCAACGCTTCCAGGGAATAATATGAAATGTAAATGAAATGAATCGCATATATCGCGCAAGCAGAATGCCATCTCCCCTTTTATCGCTTCTTTACCGCGTTAATCCATCCATCTATCTGTAGGTATCCATAAACTCCTTGTGGAACTTGATAATGCTGCCCACCCACTCCGTGCCGGGCGCAAGGAATGTCGTGCGGAAGTGCAGCGTGTTGGGCTTCTGGCCGAAACCGCTGCCGGCAACAACACAGACGCCAGTTGCCTCGAGCATCTTGAGGCAGTAGAACTCGTCGGGCTCGCGGCCCTCGGCGGCGGCAGCAGCAGCGGCTTTCTCCGACAGCTGGATTGTCGGGAACAGGTACATGCTGCCCTGCGGCTCGCCGCACTCGACGCCCTCCATCTGGTCAAACGCCTTGTGCAGAGCAACTGCACGCTCGCGCAGACCGTTGTAGATGCCGTTGTACTCCTTGTCGTACAGCTCGTAGCTTGGCTCGCCCGGCTTGGGCGGGTTCACCATCAGCTCGACCAGGCACTGGCCGACCACGGGCGCGCATAGCATAATGCTGACAAACTTGTAGATCTCAGCCTGCACCGCAGGATCGAAGCCAACAAGCTCAAAGTAACCACCACGGTGGCCACACTCGCCGACCATGCCCTTGGAGACCGAGTGCAGCGACGCAAGCTCGATATTGTCGTACTTGCCAGGGTTCTGCTCCTGCAGGCGGCGCAGGACGCCCTTGAAGGAGTGGAACTTGCCAACAAAGACGTTGGTCTGGTAGACCTCGTCGGCAATGATCACGAGACGCTCCGCACGCGCCAGCTCGATAACGGCCTCCACATCCTGCTCCGACAGCGACGCACCGGTAGGGTTACCGGGGTTAATGACAACAATGCACCGGACGTCAACGTCGTTCTTGCGGGCCTCCTGCAGCGATGTGCGCACCGCCTCCATATCTGTGGCCCAATTGTGTGCCTCGTCGAGGTAGTACGGCACGCACTGTGCGTTCAGCAGCGACAGAGATGCCGTGTACAGCGGGTACTGCGGGATTGGCACAAGAACACCGGACGACGGGCCGGCGCAGATCACGTGCAGCAACGTGTTAACACCGGACGAAGCACCTGCCGACATGTAGATGTCCGCCTGGCTTGCCGGGTAGCCATCACGACGCTCTAAGAACTCTGCGATGCTCTGGCGGATTGCAGGCGCACCGTTGCTCGCGCTGTATGCACCGACCGAGCCGACCTTCTCCAGCAGCCACTTGGCACGTGCAATGACGTCCGTCTTGTAGCCGAGCTGGTTGATCAGGACATCCTCGTTCTGCAGCAGAAGTGGGTTCTCGACGAGACTCAGGACTTGGCGGAAGAATGTGATGGGCTTCTGGTCGAGCTGCTGCGGGTTGCCGATGTTGGCGGAGATGATCTGCTTGAAGGGGAGCGAGGTGTCGTTCTTGGCGAGGCGGGCGCGGTATTCTTCAGAGCGCACGGCAAGCTCGCCTCTCACGGCGTACTTGGCGGCCTTGACATGGGGGTTGATGTTGTCGTGATTTAAACACCGTTGCGATGAGGCAGACATGGTGACGGTAGGGGACGACGAAAAGGTTCTGGTTTGGCGGGTTGTCGGCGAGACTGTTGAAGTCGTAGAGCTGGTGTTAGCAACAGATGGAACCGTGCATAAAGCGTGTGACGTGTGTAAAGTGTGCGAAGTGTGAAAGATAAAAAATAACGGAGACGGGACGGAAGACGAGAACGGGGGAGCCGTAGGAAAATAACGGAAACACGGCTGCAGGCACTGAAGGAGTCACAGTTGCGACACCCAGTTGCTGGCGGGGTCGGCGTCGGGTTAGGGTGCGATTGAGGGGGAGCTAGGCGTGCGGAAAGCTGCGCTGGAGCGGCAAAAGGCGAAGATTGTCCCTCGTGCCGAACAAAAGCAAAGGTGGAAGGATTGCCGAAACAGGCAAGAAACTAACACCAAGCTAGGGTGCACAGTGACGTGAGTGGTGTGGAGGGAGTTGGAGTTTGGGGAAGAGAGTGTGGAAAAGCTCTTACACGGCTGGCCAGAGATGGAATCGTGAAAATGAGGAGGAAAATCGATGGTAATACAGTTCGTGAGAAGATGCAGAAAGAAAGGGTGAAGATGAAAGGAAGCAAAGGAAAGAGCCCGGCAGTGGAAAACAAGCCACCAAGGCCGTTGCTCTTATATGGAGGAAGCCGCCAAAATAAGGCAGGGGGACGCAAACAACCGAAGGGAAGGAACGATGCGGACAGGGCCATCAGGTGAGGCAATTAGAGGCGACCTGTGGAGGGAAAGAGCAACAGACGAAACTTTTCCAAACATGCAGCAAATCAGACAGAGGTGCAATATGCATGTTGTTTTGCGGTGCTGTTTGCACCTGCCTTGTCATGTATCGTCTGACTGATGCTATGGCATGGCATGGTCTTGCCAACCTGAGCAACTGGGGCTTTGAAATACCCTAGCGGATCGTACCTCAGACACACTGGTACAGTAGGCCATTCCCTGTAAGTAATACCTCACACCTTGTCACCATATTTACCTATCGACAAAATTTATGAGCGACAGGGGAATATGAGAAGGTGCGAGTCACACATCTCAATCTTGTTTCCCAAATGGGAATCAACGCCTCCTTTCACTTGGTTGGTCCTTCCGTCGCTTGTTGTTTATTCCCTCGTCTTTCCACTTGGAAGGAGAGAGATAAAGCAAACCCAGGAAGGCGGGAGCCAAAAGAAAAGAAGGGTGTCCGAAACCGGCAACTTCAGCCTATGGGAGGAGAAGAGAGCGGCCATAGACGGTGATGGGATATGCAGGAGGCAGGGAGTGGGAGGTATATTCGACAAAATGTCGCATAGAAGGAAACAAATCAAAGTAAACACTCGTGTTTACAGCGCAGTAGACGAGTGTATACAAAGTAAGGCTTGCAGCCTAGGCAATGAGCGTATTATGTGCTGAGAGCTGTCGAGAAAGGAAAGAGCAACCAAGGAAGAAAATACACTGAAAAAAACTCACCTGATGAGAAGAAGGCCAGAAGTGGGTCGACTCGTGGGGGGGAAAATACCATACGAGTCATTGCAGTCGCGCCTGCTGCCACTCGTCGGGCCTGCACGGCTCTGCTCTGGGTAGAGCTCAGCGCGCCAGGCGCCCTGTAAACGGCGGAAAGCATATTGAAGTGGCGAACAACAGGCGACACTTCTGGGGAGGAAGTTGCGATGGACGGGCGACGGGATGAGGGGACGGAGGGCTCACGATCTTGTTTTACACTCCTCCTTTTTGTTCTCATCCATGGGGGGAAGGAAAGACTGGCAGGCTTCCCTATTTATAATGTTACCATACCGCCAACTGCGATTCGCTGACCGCCTCAAGATAGCACAAGACAGGGCGCTGAAATAAACGGAGAATAAATTTACAAGGAGAATAATCCCAAAATAAACGTAAAAGAGGGGAGTTCTATGAGAGAACGGACCTCCGTTACCGCCCAACTGGAAAAGTATGGCAGAAATGGGCGAAAAATGCCAGTAGTAAAAAGGAACGGTCGAGTAGCAAGAGTCAGGTGAGCGGGGAAAGCAAATCAGGAAGGCGCGAAGAGCGCGAGAATTCAGAGCCGAGATGGTAGCATAAGGACGCTGTGTAAGTGAAGAAAGACCCTGGCTCGTCAAAATGTATATAATTTACGGTATTTTACGATGAAAACGCCCACCAAATGGCGTCCTTTTACTACCCAAAAAAGACTTGTGTTCCGAGCCCGCACAGATTGTCAAAGACAAAAATTGAGAATGAGGGACAAAAGTTGCGGGCATTCAATGCAAAAGTACTACAAAATAAGTAATAAGTAATACGGCGTAACACTGGAAGGTGGTAGTCACGCGATAAGATAAGAGCTGCCCCCTGTTTTTTTTTGGTGGTCACGATATGTCATCTATGATTGGCCAGAAGGATGTCCTCAGAGACCCACTATTTACTGTTCGACGTTGTCCGAGGGTTTGGCGCAAAAGCTTTTTCGCGAATTGCTTCACTTTTGCTGGTGATTGATCCCTCCCCAGCACACATCCAAGCCCACGAGACAACCAAGCCGCAAACATGGCAAAGAAACGTACGATCAACCAAACTTTGCGTTATATGTCAACACAGCAATACAGCCAATGCTAACTGCCCGCAGCGAGAAAAAGCGTCATCTCCGTGCGCCTCATTTCGATGGCCATGACCGGCTTCTTCTACCAGTTCACCCGGCCCCGCACGTCAACGCCGCTCAGCATGCTCAAATACGATCCCATCGGTGAGTTCATATGTGTTTGTACCAGTTGCAGCACCACCAGCAAGGTACTAACTCCTACCCTCTATTTAGTCCGCCGAAAGGTTCTCTTCCTGGAACAGAAGCGCAAAGGCAAATAGACGATCGGCCAACATTGCAATGGATGATATACGATACCGAAAAGCATGAAATGTGTCGATACAAGCCGAAGATATGGGAAACGTCACGATGCCGCGACCTGCACCTCCGCCTTGGCCCTCGGCAGCAACTTGTACAAAACGCATACTTGTTATTTTATATTGGCGTTAGGGGAACTGGGACTACTACAAACGCATCTTGTCAAATATACACTTTTGATTGCTAAAAGGAGCATAAAAATCTACACGTACAATATACATACGGTGTCCATACAGGCGACTCATTCCCCTTACGAGTCCTCGATCTTGATGAAAAGGGACGGAGAATTGGCCATATTGCCAGCAGAAGGCTCGTTCTTGTCATTTGTGGGCAATAGCTTGCCCTTCTCGGTGCTTTGAAAGTATGCAGAGGTCTCTGTGTGCAGCTTCCTTGCCTTCGTTTCTTTGTTGCCTACATGGGATGTGGCTGCCGGTCGTTTTCTTTTGGCCCGCAGCGCCATCTTCATGTCGGTTGGACTGACTGGATTGCGCATTGCAGCTTTATTTGCGGCGGAAGCTCGTGTCTCTCGTCGAGGCCGCTTGGGCATGGGACTGAGAACCATCGGAGAGCTCATACCCGCCCCCATACCGCCCTTCGGGTCAGGTGCCACGTTGACGACACGATCTTTGAGCAACGGAGGCGGTTTCATGCCCGAACTTTGCTCTGTGAAGATGTTTGCAGGCGTTTTCAACGAATCAGGACCATTGCCCAAGATAGCGGCTGCAACCTCGGCATCCAGAAAGGCGGACAGGTCGGAGATGTGCTGATCGTGGTCCTCGTGGTCGTCATCGTCCTCGTCGGAAGGGCAATGGGATAACGCAACCGATGCTGCTTGGCTCTGTCCCACTGCAAAGTCCAGTTTTCCATCTCGTTCGTTCTGACGAGCGTAGTATTGACGCAACTGGGCGAGGACGTTGTCGATCTGTTCGGCCTCTCTGATACGTGCAGTTGCAGCACAAGACTGGTCGATTTGACTGAGCATCTCAAGACGCGAGCGGATGGCGCCTATGTGTGTGTAGTCCTGAGCCCAACCTCGCAGATGTTCTATGAGGACGCGAACTTTTTCATCGTATGCCTCCATGCTGCTTCGCAGATTGACATAGTCCATCTCCTTGTCTGCGAGTGCAGCCTTAAGCTGTGTTATCAACGTGGCATCGTGGTCCACGCGGTGCTCGAGAGTTCGTGTTTTCTCCTCCAGATGAGCAGTGACAGCCTGGTTCCCGAGTTTTGCTGTGACTAGCTCGCTTTGGAGCACTTCGTTCGACTGCTCGCTCCGTTTACCCTTTTCCTCGATAACAGATAGGTCTTCTTTAACTTGCCGCAGTTCCTTCTCCAAGCTTTGGCGTCTGGTTCGCTCTTGCTGTAGCTCTCTCGTTGTCTCCTGTTTGTTCTCTTCAGAGACCCTCTTGGCTTCTTTAACGGCAAGTTCCGAAACTTGATCCACGGAACGGCGATACTCCTCCTCCCGCTTATGAAATGTGTTGTTGAGTTGCTGGATATCTGATGCAAACTTCTCTGATGCCGAAATAAGTTCCTTTGTTCTCTCCTTATATCTCTCTTCCAGCCTGGTGATAAGGACCTCTTTATCTCTCAGCTCGCCCTCACAATAGCGGTTCTGTTCTTGTAAGGCAGCGATTTTTGCAATCAACCTGGGATCTTCACGAGGAGCCTCGTGGAGTTCGCGGAGTGTATTGTGCAGCCCACGGATCTCGTGCAGCTGGTTTTGTAGAACGTGGCGCTGCTCTGACAGTTGACTTGAGATACTTTCACTGTCTTCTTTACGTTGTTGACAAAAGCCTGCCAAAGTGTCACTTTCCCGAATCTTGGCAGCAAAAGTCTTGTCAAGCGATGCTTGGTAGGTATCCATGCACTTGCGCAGACCACCAATTCCGTCTGTGATATCTGCACGCAAAGACACAGAAGCCTCTTTTTCACTGCAATTATATTCTTGAACTTGGTCCAAGAGCCTGCAAAGTGTTAGAGCGTGTTATCGACAATCCATCCGCCCAATAATAGACTTACCGCTTGGAAAGTGCCTCGTTCTCCTGTTGCGATATTGCGAGAGTCTCAACGTGTTGTTGCGAGGCTGTCAGCAGGCCCTTTAGGCAGTCGACCATCGCAGCGTGTCTATTCTGTCAGTGAATTTGTACAATATAAATTGATAAAACATCACCAAGCCACTCACTGTTCCTGATGCTGCTTGTTATTGGCCTTGCCATCTGCTAAGATCTGAGATCTCGAGTCATCCAGCTTGTCAACGATCTTCTTGACACAGGCAGTCAGCGCCTGAAAGTTGCGCTCGGGGATTGTATCGAGCTTCTTGGTCAGTTGCTCATTTGCGTCTTTGTTGGCTTGGAAGTCTGCATCACGTCCTTGCAGTTGCTTGGCTAGGTCTTTAATCCTTAAGTCGGCTATAGCCAGTCAGATATGATGCTCCCTATAGTTATGGACGATCAAAGTACTTACCTCGTTCTTCGACCTGCTTGACTTTCTCCCTGAAATAGACTTCAGCCTCTCGTGATTCTCTTTGGGTGGCTTCGAGCTGGGCTCGAACCACGCTTGTTGTCTTCCTGGCATCTAGGAGAGCCTCGTGTTCTTGCACGGCTCGTTTCTGGCTTTTTTCGACCTCCAGCTTAAGCTGTTTCTGCTCGGTCAGCGCGTCTCGAAGCTCTTCCCTCGTCTTTCGAAGCTCACCCCGTAGCTTGTCAGACACCCTATCACTATTTGCAATCTTCCGCTCGAGCTCCTCGTTCTTTTGCTTGAGCTGCCGTTTGTCTGCCTCCAACAGGTCTGCAGTTACGCTGGCATCGTTGAGCGAAAAGCGGAGTTCAGTGACTTCTTGCTCTTGCAAATGAAGTTTCTGTTCGAGGTCCTGAAATCTGGTAGCAATGGCATCCTGGATTCCACGAAAGCCAGCATCGACATCAGTGGGCTGGACGTGGTCATTTTGTTGTGTGTTTCGGGCCGGTTGGTCACTGTCCCATGGCTGGCTACCTGGACGGCCATGTCTAGTGGCCCGCTCGGGATACGAAACAACCTCTCCGGGGTGTCGCGCTGAATTTCGGGAAACAGATGTTCGAGTGTGCGTTGACGATGCGATTGTCGGTTGGCCGTCGTTGCTGTTTTGCTGAAACCTTTGTGTGAGGGCAGAGAAGTAGTTGGGCCGAGGGGGCCTCTTGTCAATCTGCCGGGTCTTGGAGGCCGATCCGGGGAGTTTACTTGGGGCCGGAGGGGCACACTCGTCTATATTCAGGAAGGTCAGTCGATGGGATATAAATAACCCAGGTCTGTTTCGAGTAACTTACCACCAGTACCAGGGCTGGCTCTTGTCTCAACTTCCAGCTCGCGAGGCCTCGGTCTCGATGCAACGAAACGCTTCGACGAGGCCAGTTGAGCATTAAGGCCGAGGCCTGCAATGCCGGAAGAAGATGGTGCGCTTCTGGGAGCCTGGAGAGCGTCGGTTCTCCGTGCCAACTGAGGCGCATCCGGACTTCTAAAGTCATCCAGATCCATCGCGGCGGAACGTGGAGGCCCAGCCTTGTCCATATTGTTGGTGTCTCGCGTCCATGGAGACAACAAAAGGGGACAATACCTTCGAGATAGGGGATATTAGGCAAGAATTGAAATTCAGTGTAATTAGGAAAGAACGACTGTCTCTGTGCTCCCTACGTTTACAAGAGGGAATACGTGCCTTCCGGATAGAATGGACATTTTACAAAGAAAGAGCAAGTGGTAGCATGAGAATAATACAAACGGAAGGAGCGACGACCATCAGGCAAGTCTTCAACTAAGCCATAAAGCTCGTTTTCCATAGGTCTCTGTTTAAGGCATAATGTTATCACGAAATATGTGAAACTTGTACTTGTGCTTGATGGTGATTTGCTGAGGGTAAGCAACATTAGCACTTCGACATACTATGTGAAGACGAGAATATAATTTTGTCTGAGTTTGAAATCTATCCAGAATACTCTTTTGTAATAGATAATTTGACTTCATTTTTTTTTTAATTTGCATATTCTCAAGAATTGGTTTTCTTAAAAAAAAAAGGTATTTTGTCTCTACGTCTCACAATTATTGGAAGAGATATAAGAAAACCAGATAAACAAACACAATAGAGAAATTATACAGCCATTGATAGGGTGTACCCAAATAATTATTCTCAATATATAACGTCCATTCGTCTTCCTCGGGATAAGTTAGATGAATAAAAAATACCAGATTGGAAAAAAGACAACAGACTTCATCCCCAGCATGACTTTGAGGTGCATTTTGTTCGAGAAAATTGCGAAACGGCCATTTTTCACGCCTGTCGCGGCCCATTTGAGGGTCAAAGATGAAGCATTTTCAATTAAAAAAAGGAGCATTTAACTTTCAACCCGACAAGCGAGAACGATGCAAAAGAAACGAACGGAAAAGAACAGAAAAGGATGTTCTCCGTGCCAAAAGCGACACCAGAAGCTGTCACCTCGTAGCCGCCGAGCGAAAAGTGGCACCCTTGCGTCGTGTACTGTGATTGGCTGGATTACAGTGTTCACCACACACGAGCCCTTCCCGCTTTCTGTGAGGAAGGAACGTGCATGATGAGCCCGCCAAAAAAGGTCGGCGCTTGAGGAGTGAAGCACAGAAGGGAACCGAGAAAGACGGCCGGGATCACCGCCGAGCACCAATCAGGCAGCCTGGCCCCCATTTTTTTTTGTCTGTTCTCGAGCGAAACACAGTTGTACCTTGCGTGTGCAGTGCCGAGCCTAGCACGGCATCCCCTGCACACAGCACAGCGGCTGTCCAATGATGTAAGACAAGGGAGGATTTGAAAAAGATGCCTTGGACGACAAGGCCAGTCACATCACGCTGCGTCGTAAAGAGGCCGCAGAGATATCACACGAAACGACACAATGGCCCTCCAGTGACTGCGTAGTGCGACTTGGCGATGCACGACGCCGGCGGTTTGGTCACAGTGAAACTGTTTCCTGGGGTGGTGGGCGCAAAGATGGACGGTTGAAGGAGGAAAAGAGACAGATCCCTGTCCATATGCAAGACAGATTGTATGCTGGAGAACTATGCTACTAATGAAATGTGAAAGTGTACGGCAGACTCCCAAAGACTGACCCAACGCCCTCAATGATGTACAAAAAAAGGGAAAATAAGCAAAAGGAATTAAGGAGAATAGACAACAAAAACAACAGTCATTCCGCTTGGCCTATATACTAGACTGCTTGGCCCCTCTCCCTCCTTCATCTCTTGGCCCAACCTTTTCTCGATCTCCCATCTGTTGCTTTTCATCTTCATTTCGCCGCTGGACGAGCCCAACTTGACGTTCTGGAAACTGTCTTTTCAAATAACAAGCCCGACTTACGACAACAAATACACACCGAATCGCCCCTCGACGCCATGGCAGACACCACACAGACAGCTGCGTTCCCGCTGGGCACCGTCAGCTATTCGGACGGCGGCGGCAGCGGAGATGGATCTGGGGTCGATAATGCTGGCGGCGCATCCGGCTCGTCTTCGGGCGGCATCGGTATCTCGCACGGCGCCTTTGTTGCCATTATCATCGTGGTTGTTCTCGTGGCCGTTTTTGGAAGTAGGTGACAACTGATTGGAACCAGTCTGTCTTTATAAGCTAACGTTGTTCATAGTCGCTTCTGCCGTCCTCTTCTACCTCGCCAAGAAGCGCGAGTGGAAGGTCCGCGAAAACATCCGCAAGTCGGCCCGTCGTGTCGTGGAAGCACTGACGCCGCGCCGCTCCGAGTTCCCCAAGTCGGTCAAGGACGGGCCGCGGACTGGCGGCCGTGGCGTTCGGATCGACGATGTGCCGCCAACGCCGCGTCTGTCCAGGGATTTGGAAAAGGGATTTGGTGGTGGCGATAGAAGTCGGTCGCCCAGCATCCCAAAGAAGTCGAGCAAGTCGGGTATGAAGATCAAGCTCTCGAGCTTTGGTCAGAAGTGAGGAGGGAAGATGGCAAAATGGTATCGTGGATGGCGGTGATCCGGGGAGTAGAGCGGCAGATTGATTTTACACCAACCTCGAAATGATTGATGAGCAGAGTGGATCTCTCGATGAGTACACTCTCCCCTTGTAATATTAGATGTGTGTCCATAGCTTCGTGTCGTGTCGTTTGTTTTTTTGCCTTGTTCTTGTCCATATTAGAATGCCAAACTGTTTAATGCCTGTCCATCTCTCCTTTATTTCTTCATGTTGCGGAAGGTGTTGCCACTGGCGCTTCTCCGCTCCCGGTTATCGCGCTTTGGTGCCGGACGCTCCTCTTCCTCAGGCTTCTTCTTGGTCGACTCGGGCACAAACGTCACCGACCGCTCGCCGACAACCTTGCCCTTGCGGGCCTGGCCGAGAATGCCGCTGTTCTTGCTGCTGTTGGCGGCAATCTTCTGTGCGCGAGCACCAATTGTGCCACGCGAGCCAAACTGCGGCGCCGACGATGTCATGCGCATAACCACGCCGCCATCGCCATCGCCGCCAGAGCGGATAGGGCCGCCTTCTTCTTCGTCCGAGTCGGAGCCGTCCATGCCGCTGCGCATCGGCTGCCACGCCGGCTTCCCTTCGGGTTTACCAGCGGCATCCACACGTGTGCTGGGGTTGAGGGCGCGGAACTCGGCGGTGTTCTCGTCGATGGCCAGCTGCTCGTCCTCGAAGAAGGCATTGAGACGCTCGTCGCCCATGATGCCAGCCTCCGCATCCACCTTTTCGCGCTTCTCCTGCTTCTTGAGCAGCGCATCCACCGTCTTCTGGTTGACCTTGACCTTCTTGGTCTCGCGTATGCGCGTCGCGCGCTCCTTTTCGATCTTGTCCTTGACCCGCTTCATGCGCTCTTCCTCGTAGACGTGCGGGTTGGCAATCAGGCGCGCCTGGTCGTACAGCTTGCTGGCTACGAAGAAACCGTGCATGTACGGGCGCAGCAAATTCGTCTTGCCGACCAAATGCGACAGGCTGAGTGCGCGCAGCTCGGGTAGCGTCAGGAACTTGTAGTTGTCGTATGTCGTTGTCGATACCTCCTCAGCCATTTCGTCCACCAGGCGCTCGAGGAATGTGCACCACTTGGGTGCGGGACCCAGCATCGGGATGAACCATGCGTGCTGCTGGCGGCCTTCGTTGGCGCTCAGAATCATGCCCGAGTCTGGGCAGTGTGCCACCGAGTTGATGTCGACCTCGGGCTCAATAGTCGCCCATGGGTCGCCCTTGACCACGTCAAAGATCTTGATAGCACGCTTGTCCGACGCCAGCAGCATCTTCTCGTCCGACGACGTCGTCATGTGGATCAGGTTGTTGACAGGCGAGCCGAAGCCCAAGTCCTTGGTTAGCAGTGGTGCCGGTCGACGCAAATCGTAAATCTGGACAATGCCTGTGCTAGAGCCCGTGGCCAGCGACAGGCCCGAGCGGGAGAAATCGAGGGCCGTGATCTCGCCATCGTGCGACTGAAGTGTTGCAACGCGTGCCCGACTCCGTGTATCCCAGAACTCGACGGTGCCAACCGATGTGCCGAAAGCCGACAGACCGTGCGACTGCTCGGCGATCGCCGCTGTGTTGACGCAGCCAACGCCAATGCTACCCTGAAGGCCACGCTCGACGCCGTCGTCCGAGCCAACATCGATCTGGTACGATCTTTGGAAACGTCCCAGTTCCTGCAACGTGTTAGACAAGATGAACGCCGCAAAACTTCAAAGAAAAATAGTCCCGTGACGGGAAACTCACCAGGTTCAACCGGAACACCTCGCCGAGTCCATCTTCATCCAGACCGACTGCTGGCACCAAAACTTCTGTTGACCGGCGGTCGTAGACAATATCGCGGCCGAATCGGGGGATACGAACATGGTAATGGCAGCCGTTGGGGGTGTGGAACTCGATTCTGCGGTCTTCCTGGAGGTGAACTACATATGGTCAGTAAGTTAGGGGGAAGATGGCGGGAAGGGTGCTGTGCCGCCACTTACTCGACTTTGAATAGTCCGTCGAGCAGAGGACGAATTTGTTGTTTAAGGAGACGGTATGGCGAGAAAACGAGAGCGACATCTGGTACAAGTTGTGCACGTGTATTTGAGGCTGAAACGTTAGCAAAATGCATAGCCGGAAACAACATACAACGACGAGACTTGACGTACAGGAAATGTGCCTGTGGACATGACCCATTCGCCATCTTCCGAGACGCGGATACAGCTGCTCGCGCCGGTAAACTCAAAGTCCTGCAGAAGCTCGACACGGTTCGAGAACTCGGGGTCATTCTTGAGGCTCTGCTTCTTTTTCTTTGCCAGCCAGTCGGGCAGCGACCGCAGCGACGGGCCCGACACCGTATAGACCGGCGCCGTGCCGACATTGGAGAGCTTCATCGTGCTCGTCGAGTGGCTCGAAAAGGGAGTGAAAACGGTCGATTGAAAGGGTATAAATTCGGCAAATGGTAGAAAATCGGTACAGTGACTCGAGAAGATGCGAAATGGGCGCTGTCGTCGGGTATCGTGGGTGCGCAGCGAAAAGACGTTTTCTGCCGTGCAAAAACAGTTGACAGGAGACAGAATGAGGCCGATTTGGGGCGGTTTGGCGCTAAGAAAAATGTTGGCGATCCAGAGAAAAAAAAGTCCGCCAGCTCTTATCGATAGAGATAGGACCCCTGATAAGACTGCCCTTTCATTATAGTTCCTTACCTAATCCTGTGGAGAACTATGATGTACCCAGGTACAGTCGCACTTGCCGCGTGAGGCCAACCCCACACTGTACAAAGGAAGCTACCTTCTTGCCCCTCCGAATGCATTTCAACCTCACTCCTTCCAAACATAAATATTAGCCCACCTCGTGACGTTACACTCTTTTTCAAACCCGTTGTTGTCTTTCTTGTCATATTTTGATTCGTCCCAATATCCATGCATTCGTTTAAAATCATCATCCACACCACTTATCATTGATATCTGCGCTTTACCTTACGACAACCCCGCAAACCGCCCACCATGTCGCGGCATCGGCTCGTCCGCAACTACAACTATGAGGAGGACATGGACGAATATGACGGCGATGAGTATGACGAAAACGACCAGTTCTACGATGGCACAGAAGAGCCTGCAGCGGAGTATACCGAGGAGGAGGAGCGGGCCTTTCTCGAGCAGTCGAAAAAGAACGTCGAGGACATGCTGGGCGCCGAGAATGCAGCAAAACTCGCAAAAGGAAAGGTCGAAGAGGCCATCTTATATTACGACTACGACGAGGCAAAGGTAGTGTCGTATCTAATGCGCACATACATCGACCCACCAAAACCGGTCGAGAAGAAGCCAAAGGCTGCACCCCAACAAGCACAAGGTTCGTCTCTTTTTGATTTCTCTGCATTTGGCAAACGCTTCCCATCTTGCCCTGTGCCATCTTCTCCCACTCCTAGTTTATTTTCTTCGTGGGAGTCATCTATGCCTTCGTCTTCTGTCTACCGAAGCGCAACAACACATTCGTTGACGGTCGACCACCCAAAAGGATGCCAAGCATATTCTCTCTATCCTCTGCCGCCCATGACAAAACTGCAGCCTTCTGCGTCCACGCCTCCACGAATGGATAGCGCCTCTTTCGCCGCCTTTTTCAGCGATATGCCTTGGCTGAACGTGCCACAGTCACGTATGGCCGAGCTTGCGCCGCCGCCGCGGCGTCCTGGTGGACTACTTGGCGGCTCGAGTAGTGCAGGCGCGCCCAAGATGTCTAAACTGCAGGCACTTGCCGCTCAACGCAAGAGAAAGGCCGAAGAGGCGAAGAAGTCCAAAGAGGCCGGCGGCAGCGGACCCACGGGCGGCGAACAGGCGGATGAGGATGTGCGCGAGCTCCGAAACAAGGCAGCGAAGCTGGCCATCGACGGCCCAGCGCAGGGATCGCCAGGAGAGACAACGAGTCCAGCCAGCAGCCGCAGCAAATCCAGAGAAGCCGTCACAAACACGCCAGCAACACCAGCCAAAGAAAGCTCGCCACCACCGCCAGGGCCTTCCTCTTCAATGGAGGAAGTTCGCCAGGAGGTGCCGGTCCCAGCGCAAAAGGAGCCCGCCATGATCGCACAGCCCTCTGCGTTTGCCCAGGCTTTATTTGGTCCTAAGAAACACAAACACAAACCAACCCCATCCCACGATGAAACCTCTCTGCTGGCTGTTCCCTCGCTGTCTCGTGCTCCACCCTCTGCGTTTGACGCCTTTTTGGAGCCGTCGCCCGACGACGTCGTGTTGACCGCGCAGGCCAAAGGTTGGCGCCATGGCCAGACCAAGAAATGAAGCGCAATTGTATTTTTACTGGCGCTTTATTACCATAAAAGTATCGACAGCTAACACATGTTGTGGCTTGTTTCGTTGCTTCCTACGCACCTGCAGCCTTTAAAAACCCCAGCAAAGCATCTAGTAAAGTGTCCACCCCAAAAGGCACGCCAAAGGCAGCGCCCAAGCCAGAGGAACTTGTGGAAGGAGTCAAGAACCTCAAGCTTGACTTTGCGCCCACAAAAAAGAGTAAGAAGCTCAATGTTCTGGAGGAGTACAGCAAGGCCAACCTGAAGCGCAGTACAAGCTTTGTCGTCGTCGGCCATGTCGATGCAGGCAAGAGTACGATGATGGCTCGCCTGTTGCTGGACCTCGAGTACGTCGAGAAGCGGACAATCAACAAGTACGAGAAGGAGGCCAAGATTCTAGGCAAGTCGTCGTTTGCACTCGCATGGGTGTTTGACGACAACGAGGACGAGCGGACACACGGTGTGACGATCAACGTGACAGCACGTCACTTTGATACGGAACGAACGGCCTTCACAATTCTCGATGCCCCCGGCCATCGCGACTTTGTGCCCAACATGATTGCGGGCTCCTCGCGTGCCGACTTTGCCGTCCTTGTCGTCGACGCCAAAACCGGTGCCTTTGAGTCTGGTCTCCGTGGCCAAACGCACCAACACGCACTGATTTTGCGCAGCATGACTGTGATGCGCATCGTTGTCGCCGTCAACAAGCTTGACACTGTCGATTGGTCGCAGGAGCGGTACAACCAGATTGTTGACCAGACTAAGGGCTTCCTGCGGGCAACGGGCTTCCACATGTCGCAAATCACGTTTATTCCAGTGGCAGGCAAGACGGGCGACAACATGACCACACGCGTGAAGCTGCCGGCTGCATCGTGGTACAAGGGAAATTCTTTGATCGAAGAACTGGAGACATGCGAGCCTCTACCACGATCCATCGAAAAGCCACTGCGACTGCCCATTTTCGAGACATTAAAGACCGCCGGCAGCGCCATCACCATTTCTGGCCTAATCGATGCTGGATCGGTGCAAGTTGGCGACGCACTGCTTGCACTTCCAGGCAACGCCCGAGCATACGTCAAGAGCATTCTGCGCAACGGCGAACCGGCTGACTGGGCAGTGGCAGGCCAGAACGTCACACTCGACCTGACGCACATTGATCCCCTGAATGTGCGGCCGGGCGTACTCCTCTGTGATCCGGCCAAGCCTGCGCCGGTTGTCGACAATGTGACGATGAAGGTCATGGCATTTGAGCCGCTGATCCCTCAGCCTCTAGAGGTGCACCGCGGTCGTCTTGAGAGGGCCGCTACGATCAAGGAGCTGTTGTCGATTATCGATCTGAAGACGGGCGCTGTTGTGCGGGAGCATCCATTTGTGGTCACGGCATGTCGTGTGGCGCGAATCAAGGTCGAGCTGGAGAAGAAGGTGCCTCTCGAGGCCGGCCAGCGGGTTGTCCTGCGATCCGAGGGCAAGATCATTGGAGCGGGTCTTTTGGAATAAGAAGCATTTTGGTTGGACCTTTTCTTTTCATTTTTGTATTTAATTTGGCATGGCATGCGCTGGAGACAGCAAAACGAAAACACCGAGATACCACATACACGATACACAAATCATGGCACCAGTCCCGAATCCAGCTTCAAATACATAAGCACCGCCGTCTACAACGGCACCGTCGAGTTGTATGGGATGCACTTTCCAAGGAACGTGGCTGATAGCGCGGCCGTGCTGTTCAGCGTCGCTTTGCCCAAGTCACTGGTGCCACAAGTGAGGCCCAGCACAAATGCACCAGACATGACATCGGCCAGGTATGGCGAAGTGTGCGTGTGGTCCTGTGGATAGTTCTTGCGAACTACATCCGAACCAAGCGCCTTCATGGCCTGTGCAGCATAGGCACCGTGGGGCACAAAATATACGCCAGCGTTGGTGCCGCCGAGCTCCTGGGCTGCCAGCATTGCATAGTATGCAAACCGGTCTGGACCCCACGAATAAGTGCCCGAGTCGCTCCACACGTCGTTCGGTGTCGGCGCCGACAGGATCAGCTTGGCACCAGCTTTGAGGAAGGCCGTTCCGGCCTGCTTGAGGTATGCTGGGTACGTTAGGACGGTCTCTGCCTTGCCGTCGTATGTGGTCTGGCACGTCTCGTCGCCGGCGCCGTAGCAGTCGGAGCGGCCATTGTCTTTGCTCAGACCGCCGCCGTCGTTGTGGCCAAACTCGATCACGACCCAGTCGCCCGGCTGAACCAGTTTGAGGACTGCTGCAAAACGGCCTTCGCGGGTGTAGCTGCGAGCCGAGCGGCCGGCAATGGCCGAGTTGAGGACGGTGTACTTTGCCGGATCGAAGCTGTAGTGCAGATACTGGCCCCAGCCCTGGATGGCGCCGTTCATGCTGGCCATAGTACTGTCACCGCAAAGGTGGACGGTCGGGACATTGGCCGCAGCAGACGAAGGAACGGCAACTGCGATGGCCAAAGAGGCCTGTGCGAGGGCGAGAGCTGCGGTCCTCATGGTGATAGCGATGTATGTAAAAATGGGTGAACTAAAACACTACGGAGTTTAAATACACGATGATAGAGAATGGGACATGGCCTTTTATATGAATTACGCACGCCTGCAGTCTTTTTGTTCCGTGCGAATCTGGCAAGACAGGAACAGCACTCTGCTCGAGTCAGCCGTTCCCAGGTATATTTGGTGTATAATATGGGGCATTCAATTTACATGCTTTCCGCGGTCGGCTCCACGGGAAGCAATATAAATCGTGACGATGGAAATGTAATCCGCCAATCATTGATTTTATACTTGTATTTCATAAATAGGACCAATAATGTGCTTGTTAGATGACCTGCAATTTGTTGATAATGTTTAGACATTTCTTTATTTTCACTGCAATCAATTTAATGTTGTCTTTTTGTAAAAATAAATTTGCAAAAACTCATCTCATAAATTCATATAAGTCCCCATGACTCCTAACTCTCCAAAATGCTATTATCGTCATTTCATCGCCCCCAACCACTCGTTATATATATCAATAATACATCATCGTCACGCCAAAAATGCCCCAAAAATCCAACACAAAACAATACACCTGCCTATCACGTTTAGGCCTTGCTGGTGGCACCACCGGCATCCTTGGCCGCTGCTGCCTCATCCTCAGCAGAAAACTTGAGGCTGACACTGTTCACACAGTGGCGCTCGTCGGTCGGCGTTGCATAACCCTCGCCCTTGAAAACATGGCCCAGATGGCCACCGCAGTTGGCGCACACAATCTCGGTGCGCTCCATGCCGAGCGAGTTGTCGACGTTGCGCTTGACGGCGCCAGGAAGACTGTCAAAGTAGGCAGGCCAGCCGCAACCCGACTTGAACTTGTGCGACGCCTTGTAGAGCGGTGCCTGGCAGCCGGCACAGCGGTAGACGCCGGCGTCGGCAAAGTGCTGGTCGTACTCGCCAGTGAATGGGGCCTCAGTGCCCTTTTCACGTAGGATGCGGAATTGTTCTACGTTGTTAGAAGGGGGACAATATCACATTAGTGTTGACAGTGGGAGAGAGACATACCAGGGTTCAGAACGGCCTGCCATTCCGAGTCAGGACGGCTGTCGGGGAAAGACATGTTGTCTTGCTGGGTTGTTGAGGACGAGAAGAAGCTGCTGAGGAACGGGATAATGGGCATCGACCGCAAAACGGTGCGCGAAGTGACCGAAGGCGGAGGAGGAGGAGCAACGGGAAGACGCTGAAGAACAGTTCGGCTGGATGCAATGGAGCGTGCAGAGACGGCAGAGACGGTGCGCAGGAGAGTGGTGAAGCGTTGCGAGAGCATGAAGAGTGAGCTGTGTGTGTGGTCGGCGTAAAATATTGAAGCGAATCTCTTGCTGTGAGAGCTTGGTGATGTTTATATAGAGTTGGAAAGTCGATGAGGCACTCTGTACGAGTGAGTGATGTATTGCAAGGAAGGAGGCAATGAGGCAATGAGTGGCAATATGCATGTATGCAGCCAGCTTTGCTGGTGATTTGAGTTATTACAGCGTGAGGACCCACTCTGTTGGAATCTGCTGGGGGAGCCGATGTGGAATCGCGGGCAGCCCTTCACTAGCACCTGCCGCCAGAAAACACAAATACCTCCGCGCGGAGGGGCGCCTTCCCGTTGGAGATCGCCCTGATGACGCCAGTTTCAGGCGGCTGAGCACCCCGCTAGATGCATACAAAGAAATACAGCGAGGCAGAAGCCGACAAAAAAGCTGTAATACGACCAAGCACCCTTCGTATTTTTTGATTAGACATCGTGCATGACATGTGCCAGGCATCTCGGGCGCTACAATGTGCCGGCCTGGCGTCGTATTGGCAGCCTTGTCGCGCACTCACGTGCTGGGCATTGGATCAATGTTGAGGTAATCCAAAGTCAAAAGATAAATTTATATATCCACTTTGTCAAACAGCGATTCTAACAAGTCTTTTATCTAATGAGTCTGTTTCTACGAAGTATCTTACTGCAAATGGATGGATGAATACGAAACTAAAAGCACACAAAAATACAGACACAGAGAGACGGTATTCCGCATCTCAACCTTTCATCTCCTGACTTCACCACTCGTCATGCCTTGGCTGCCTGGTCTGGCTGGTCGCTATCCTTGCCCCATCGCCGTGTCTCGTCGCCGTCCTCCCAATCCTTCTCGACGTAGCCCAACTCGCGCTTAACGCGGTCGACCGTAGCCTTGTCGCCTGTGTTCTTGCCGATATTGTCGCTAATCTTGACGGCCGGGCGGCCATTAGCCGAGCTCAGCTTGATGACAATGTTGAGCGGCGTAGACTTGAGTCCTGTCTTGAGGTTGACAAAGTCGTTTGTCAAGAAGGTGCCGACACCAAACGTTGGCTGGAAACCAGCCGCCTCAGACACCTCCTTGTACTGCAAACACCGCTCGAGGTTCAGCGAGTCCGAGAAAACAATAACCTTCTTGTCCGTGATGCCCTGAGAATCGTAGAATTTGCGCATAAGCTTGACGTACTCGGTCGGGTCGCCCGAATCCTGTCGCACACCGGTGAAGGCCTGAGCGTACGACTTGGTTGCTGTTGCTGTTTGTGATGATGTGTCTATTGCTGTGTCGGGCCGCCGCACCGGCTTGCCAAATTCGCGCAAAAACTCGGGCGTGCCAAACGTGTCTGTCAGTGCAATGCCCAGCACGCCCTCGCCGAAACAGCCCACCCATCGGCACAGCGCCTCCTCGGTTGCCTGGCGGTACTCGCCGGACAGGGCTGCAATGCCCATGAACCACTCGTGAGCGACAGTGCCGACGGGCGGGATGTTGAAGCGCATCGCCAGGTGCACATTACTTGTGCCGGACAACTTTCCCGGCAGCCCGCGCTTCTCGGCCTCACGGCTCGATTGCACAAGTCCGCGGAAGACAAGCGCCTGCGTGTGGTAGTCGCGGCGGCGGCGTGTGCCAAACTCGGACAGAATACACCCGGCCTCAAGCAGGCGTGTGCCTTTGTCGAAAGCGAGCTCCTGCTGGCCGTCGTAGTTCCAGTCCGTGTCCATGAATTTGAAGTAGGCCTCGGATGTCAGCGCCAGAATCGGAATCTCGTACAGGATGGTGTTGGCCCATGTGCCCTGGATGGTAATGTCGACGTCGCCGAGGTCGTCGGGGGTTTCGCTGTCGCTCGGTGCCACAGGAACAAAGGTAATTGTAACCTCTTCGCGCGGGTTGAGGCGGAACTCCTTGAGAAAGTCGAGGTAGGCGGGCGACAGGTACGGGCAGTGCTGCTTCAGGAAAGCCAGCTCTTCGTCGGACAGAGAGATGTTGCCGAGCTTGCGCACTTGATCGCTGAGCCATTGGTAGGCGGTCCGCGACAGCTTCTTCTCGGGTGTGCGGTTCGTGAACGAGTAGGTGACGGGGATGTCCTTGTAGTACTTGAGGACGGCGCATTGCATCGTCAGCTTGTACAAGTCCGTGTCAAGGAACGAGATCACGCCCTCAGGGTAGGGCGACGAGCTGTTGAAATCCATGGCTGCTTGTCTTGTGGCGTTTGAGCGCGGTGCTGGACGGGAAGCAAACCCAAGTTGTGAATGGCACGATCAAATGGTGTGGGAGCCTTAAATTAGGAGCCTCGTGTGTACGCAGCCTTGCCGGAAGTTGTCCGGCGGAGAGGGGCGTTCGTCGGAGTGGGGGGGGATTGCGTGTTTGGCTTTTTATTCTAGCTTCCTAAGCAGAGCCAATAAGCCAGGTGAGCGGAGATAAGGAAGAGGAGGAAAGGAGAAGTTTGAAAAGGAAAAGCAAACGATCGTCGATGAGCGGAAGATGAGAGGGGAAAATGGAAAGACCCTGTCGGATGAAAGAGGGAGAGAAGAATGTAAAGGGAAAATGAGACGAAAGGGAGGGGTGAAAATAAATATGATGAGATGAGGGATGTGAGAAGAGAATGAAAACCCAGAAACAAGGCACAACACAAGACAAAAGACGAACTATTTAATGTTTGAGGTCAGCCAAAATAGGCGACAGCGACGAAGATAGGCGACTGAAGCGAGCAGTAAAACACGAAAAAAGAGCTCGAAAGGGACGAGGACGACGCAGTGAAGCTGAGCCCTATGCGTGCGACCTGTCACAAAGCTGTGTGAGCATGCCTGGTGCGAAGTCACGAAAGCTGGGGTGAAAAGGCCGCAGAAGTGAGGCTGCGGTGCCGAGAATGATGAGAAAATGTCGTCACGTCAAAGGAAAGGAGATTCGAAAAAATAGTGAAGCAAAAGAGGAAGTCACTTTTGGTATGAAACGACGCAATACGCGAGATGACGCACCACCAAACTCCGACATAGGAGAGAAAGAGAGACCCGGGCCCAAATACACGCAGTAAAGGCCCAAAGGGCAGGAGCAATCCGCACAGTGCAGCCATGGCACTTGGATGGCCTGTCATGGAAAAAACTTATATCGCGACAAAGTGACGAGAGAGCACGGCTTTATAATAATAATAAGCAAAAAAACAAACAGTGCGCAGACTAGTTTAAGTACTTCTTATAGTAATTTTTCTTTTCATTTTCTTGGTTGATACAAAAATGAATATCAGTCATGAAATTGTGAGTTACCAACGTTGACCATAAATATTGTCAACCAGCCGCTTGGATAATCAGCACTGTACGGCTACAAAGTATGCACACAAATACAGTGCGAAAACACACACTATGCAAATAGCCACAACACTTGTGTGCCCCATTAAACCCTGAGTGCGTTATTCGTTTTCAGAAGAAGGTCCCTTAGCGCAATGGCGATTTCATGTTCGCATTAACCAGGCTTCGACATTCCCACTAATATTTATCACCGCCTTTGATCCCAACCCAACCTCATCGCTCGGCCACCTTGCAACTTCCCACAGGCAAGGACTAATTTCCTCCCATCCATCTTCGATCCCGACCTTTCTTCCCTTTCTTCTATCAACTATCGAAATTTATCAAGCCTCGCGACACACTGCCATCGACGGAAATCGCTCCCCGACCCCCTCTTCGACTCCTTTTCTCCCCCCCTTTCTGTATCCCACCTTTCAGCCTCATATCCCACAACACATCCACCATGTCGAGACGACCAGCCAACCCGGCCACCGATCGCGCCGCGCAGAACCAGCAGACCATCAAGAGCCTGTTGAAGCTCGAGCCGAACAAGGTTTGCGCCGATTGCAAGAGAAACAAGCGTACGCTGAGCTTCCCCTCATTTCGCCCTCACATCTATCCCTGCCATCACCATCCACGACATTATCATCATTTTGCTAACACAAGAGAACAGACCCCCGCTGGGCATCGTGGAACCTTGGTGTTTTTGTCTGCATTCGCTGTTCCGGCATCCACCGCGGTATGGGAACTCACATTTCGCGCGTCAAGTCCGTTGATCTCGACTCATGGACCGACGAGCAGCTCCAGAGCATTCTGAGCTGGGGCAATGCCCGCGCCAACAAGTACTGGGAGTCCAAGCTGGCCGCCGGCCACGTGCCGTCCGAGGCCAAGATCGAGAACTTCATCCGCACCAAGTACGAGCTCAAGCGCTGGGTCATGGACGGCCCCATTCCCGATCCGGCCACTCTCGACGTTGACGGCGACGACGACATTCCCCTGAGCATCGTCAAGGAGAAGCAGACCATCGACCGCAAGGAGTCTATCCGCAAGGCATCCATCGGCAAGACGGGTAACCCTGGTGGCGCTCCGGCAGGTGTTCCGCCCAAGTCGAGACCGGCGGCACCTGCTATCGACCTGATTGGCGGCGGATTTGATGATGCACCTGTTTCGTCAACACCCCCTCCCCGTGCCAGCACTGCTGGCCCCCAGGCCCCACGCGCTCCGCCCAAGGCCGATGCGGCGCCGCCCAAGGCTGCGGCCCCGGCCAACAACACAAAGGATTCACTACTGGGCCTGGACTTCTTTGGCACCGCACAGCCTGCCGCACCTGCACGGCCTTCCAGCACAACAGGCACTGGTGGTGCCGCTGCCGCCCAGTCGCGACCCGACCTCAAGCAGTCTATCCTCTCCCTCTATGCCACCGCACCCCGCGTGCAGCAGCAACAACAGCAGCAGCAAAATGCGGGCGGTTTCGGTGGAATGCCCTCGCCCGGCCAGAATGCTGCTGGCGGTGGTTTTGTTGACGCTTTCAGCAGCCTGAGCTTCTCGTCGACCCCAGCTGCTGCCCCCACTACTTCGCCCAAGCCAGTCGATGCTTTCGCCAGCCTTTCTTTCAACAACCCAAGCTCCCGCTCACCTCCTCCCGCGGCGGCATCCTCGTCTGCCTTTGGTAGTCTGGGCGGTGGCAGCTTCTTCGACAGCAAGCCGGCCGCTGCACCAGCACAACAGCCCAAGCCGGCCGCTGCCTCGTCATCCGCTTTTGGTGGTCTCGGGGGCTTCGACGCCTTTTCTTCCTCGCCCTCACCCCCTGCAGCCGCCCCTGCCGCTGCCGCCCCTGCTTCCAACGCTTTTGGCGACCTGTTTGACTTTTCTGCACCCGCTGCCGCTCCGGCAGCAACATCACCACCAGCTGCAGCTGCGGTTAGTCCGCCCCCCGGCGTATCCGCATCCATGAACTCCGTCTTCAACCTCAACCAGCCCGCCACCCAGCCTGCTGTCAGCCCACCTACGGCTTCGGCCAACACCGCCACCAGCCCGCTGGCCAGTGTCAGCGCCAACTGGGGCAACTCGGACGTCTGGGGCGCCAACGACGCCGGCTGGGGCTCGTCAGCGCCTGCCTCCTCTGCCGCTGCCGCACCAGCGACGACTGCCACGACGTCCTCCTTTTCCAGCACCGGCCTGGCCAAGGCTTCCACCGGCAACGATTTCGGCTGGGGTGGAAGCAGCAGCGGCGGTGCTGGTGCCAGCAACTCGTTTGCGAACCAGAGCATCGTCCCCGGCGCCGGTGGCGGTTTTGCGCCTGCACCCAAGGTCGCTGCCGATGAGGAGTTCGGTGGCTGGTCGTCCAGCACGACGGCTGCTGGCGGCAATGGCGCAGTGAAGCCCGCCGCTGGCTTCGGTGGTGCCAACGAGGATTTGTTCTCCAACGTGTGGAACTAAACTGGGACGGAGATATGCGATTTGGGTCGTGATGGATGGGAATGGTGCTGTGGGCTTAAGGAGTGGATAGAGCGGAGCGGTAGTTTGTGTTTAAACGTTCTAATGTTCTGGTATTTTATGCCTCCTTGCAGCTGTGCGGCTTTCCCTACCTTGTTTCTAGTTAGAATTGCATCGCTATGACGGAGGATAAACGAATGAAAAATGAAGACTCTTGTTTTGCTTTAGACGGCCATGGTCGCAATGACGCGTGGTGCCTTTCTCTCTTTTCTTTTGATGGAACAAAATTCAATTAAGCCAGAAAAACAGATAGTAAATTGTCTATGCAACTGTGCAGACATGCAGAGACCGCACCGAGGCTTCTCTCAAACAGAATAATTCCAAAGTGTCCTTTCCAAAATAAAACTCCGCCCAAAACGCCATTGCTATGCCCAAGGTTGTGATCGTCCAGGCCACACGATTACTCATTGAGGCCCAGACGTTTTGTATTTTCGTGTACATATGTGTGTATGTGTGTGAGTGTATCGGCGCCGACTTTGACGTCGGTGTCATGGTTCGTTTGTCGTCATTCTCTTGTTTAAAAGAACAACCGGAAGATGTAGTAAAGGACGATGAAAACTCCGATAATGATGCCCGACAACTTCAGGATGGCCACGCGGTTGCCCGATGCAGCCATCCGTGTCAAACGGCCCGCCGAGCCCTTGAGCTGCGTCGACATGCTTGAGAACGTGTCGTTGGTAGAGTCGATAATGTCCTGCTCGCGCGCATTGTCGTAAATGTCAATCGTGACGCCGCGCAGCGCCGTTACCTTGGACGCGAGCTCGTCCAGCCGCGAGTTGTTCTGCCGTTCGCGCTCGTATGCCTCAGACATGGTGTAGGTAGGAGGAGACTGCAAGGAGTGGGAAATGTGTCGCGGCGATCGGGAAAAGGGGTTCGCAATGTTTTGTCGACGATGAGATTGACGTGGATGCGATCAGCGATGATGGCAGGGTTGAGAAGTATACACTTTCTGATCGAAAAAGAGTTCCAATGATGCACACGGCGGCAGTGACGGCAATGCAACTGCTTCGTAGGGTTGGTTGTGGTTGGTTGTGATGCGGTTTGTTCGAATAGGAGATGAAACACAATGTTTTGTTCTTTTGCGCACTGACGATGACGCTGGGGCGACTTGGCCTAGGCCAGGCCTTGATCCAGTCCATGCCAATTTGCGGCACAAGGCCCGGCCAGGCCTGCCCGCCAAAGCCAGTCTGCCAGTGTCACAGGACATTCTGCTACTGTGGCTGACGCTAACCGCGTTGGACGCCACAGTCTCCATTGTTCGTCATGCCCCAAGCCTGGCCCCATTCAAAATGCAAGTGCAAAATGGCACTGGCCCTGAAGGAACGTGGAAGGCGAAGGTCGCTTTAGGCAGCGCGGGGTGCTCGCTCCAAGCAGCTTAGCGCGGCCCAATTGGACCGGGACACAGCCCCTCCGTCGCTTCCGCCTGCTGGAGACGAAAGACAGGACGAAAGAGCGTGAGCCATAACATTGAAGAAAGAAAGCGTCAGGACAACGAAGCAAGCGCGACCGGACAAGAGTCCACCTAAGCCCACTGTTTTGCTCGAGTTGCTTGCCTCATACGACGCATCTTACATGCTGTTCACTAGGTCGCAACTGCCACTGCAAATGTTCAAAGGACGACATACAGAAACAAACAGAAGGAACGCACTCGCATCTGGATAGCAGCAAGAGCGGTCCGATTGCGCTCATCTCACTCCTTCCTGTATTTCTCTTTGTGCCCAAATTGCCTCCTTAACTTCTTGATCTCGTGTTCCCCTTTTCCAGAACATCACTCGTCATCACCGTAGATATCGCCAGTTTTCGCCTCTGCCACCGCCGTCGTCACCCGTCTGCGCCATCCCGAAGCCAGATCGCGCTGCCTATTGAGAACTTCGAGTTTATATACTGGAACGTTGGCTTGTTGTTAGTCCTACACGCGGCAAACGCTTCCACAGCCCCGGGTTCCCTCTTTTAGGCCTCTGTTTATTTCCTCCTTTTCTTCTTCTCATTCTGCTTCTGCTTCACTCGGCCTTTTCTTTCTGTTCTTATTTGTCGTCCCATCCTGCCAGTTTCGTTTATTCATCCCCCTCGCCTTACAGACCTGCCTATCTACGACCTTTAGCACCCATAGCGCACTTTATTGATCCCCTGTTCTCCCTAGCCTCCGGGACATTTCTCCACCACGCATTGAGATCCCTCCGTTTTCCGCCCAATTCCCTGCCAGTCTCGCTTCCGTGGCGGCCTCTTTTGTCATTCTCTTCTGCCCACAGACACACATTGTTTCGCACGGCTTTTGTCGACCTTTCCTTGCCCGAATTGACCCCAACTCAGAGCCTCTGTTGACAGCCACACATCGTGCGTCTATTTCCCCGCTGTGTATCAAGGTAAGATTCCAATCTCATTATTCTGCTCGTCTCGTTTCTTACTCCCCGTTTTTTCTACTGCATACTTCTTGTCTTTTTTCCATCTGGATGCGGTTGTTGCTCCTCCTGCTGCTGCTCCTCCATCTCGCTGACACGCACTCCATTTAGGCATCCACACCTCCCTCAATCCAGCCAATCTGTACTGCTGCCAACCGTTTCCAACCACCCCAACAGCTTGGCTCATCAACGTTCCTAGCCTGCAGTTAGAGCCGTGCCACCGCAAATATTCCATCTTCCACAGACCTTCCCTGCCGTTCTTTCGAACCTTCCTCTCCCCTCCTTCTTCGCCGTTCAACCTCTTCACATTCACAAACGTCGCCCGCGAACTACGCAAACTACATCCCGTCGCAAACAACTCCACAACCACAGCCATGGGTATCAATAACCCCCTTCCGTCGTCGATGGCGTGTAAGTAAACTGCCTTCTCATGTTTGGTCGCTTTTACCCCTCCTCTCTTTCTCTCTCGTGCCCGTGTCGCATTTTCAGCTCTGACATCACAAACCTGCAGCGGAGTGCAAGAAGTGCGGAAAGATTCTGGCTTCGTTCATCGACCCTCGCCAGGCTTTTGGCCCTGAAAAAGTCATTCCTCCCTCGGTTCTGGCAGACGCAAAGGTATGATTTGACTCTATATCCTACTTCCTGCATTCTCACATGTCCTGTGCTGTTCCGGCGCCTAACAAGTCTCTTTTGCCTGTTTTGTAGGGTCTTGCCATCCTCACCGTCCTGAAAGCCGGCTTTCTCGGCTCCGCTCGTTTCGGCAGCGGTCTCGTTATTGCGCGACTACCCGACGGCAGCTGGAGCGCACCCAGCGCCATTGCGACCGGTGGTGCTGGCTTCGGTGGCCAGATTGGTTTCGAGTTGACAGATTTCGTTTTCATTCTCAACGACGCAAAGGCCGTGAAGACCTTCTCCCAAGCCGGTTCCCTGACTCTTGGTGGCAATGTTTCGCTCGCCGCCGGCCCCGTTGGTCGCAATGCCGAAGCTGCCGGTGCCGCTAGTTTGAGGAGCGTCGCTGCTGTCTTCAGTTACTCCAAGACGAAGGGTCTTTTCGCCGGTGTGTCCCTCGAGGGTTCCGCTATTATCGAGCGCAAGGAGGCCAACGCCCGCCTCTACGGTCGCATGGTCAGTGCCAGTGAGCTGCTGTCTGGTGCCGAGCCAGTTCCCCACCAGGCTGCTCCTCTCCTTAACATTCTCAATTCGCGTGCTTTCAACACCGGCGGCCGCGGCGGCTACGGAGACGACATGTACAACGATATTCCCGTGTACGATGACAACTACGATAATGCCGGTGGCGGCTATGGTGGCAACAACCGCCGGGGCTACAACGATGGACCAGTCCGCGATAGTGGTTACGGCAGCCCATCCTGGGACCGTGGTGGTGACCGGGACCGGGACCGGTACGACCGCGACCGCGATGATGGCTACGGACGTGGCGGTGGTCGTGATGGTGGCTACGGTGCGCCCCGACGGTCAGCAACGACCAACTCGTGGCGCGACGACGTCTACGACGACCCAGGCTCGCGCAGTTTCAACAGCAACTCGCGTTCCAACACGTACAACGACAACAAGCCGGATTCACGATCGGGCCCCGGCCGGCCGGCTGCACCGAAGCCGAACTTTGCCAGCAAACAAAACCTGCTCAAGAAGAACGAGGCCGTTGCCCTGTTCACATTCGAGGCAGACCAACCGGGCGACCTGGCATTCAAGAAGGGCGACATCATTACTGTGCTGAAGAAGACGGAGAGCGACAACGACTGGTGGTACGTATCAAACGTTCTGAGCTGTTCTTTAATCTAGTGACTTGGACCAGCACAATACTAACACTTTGCACAGGACAGGAATGATTGGCACAAGACACGGTATCTTCCCAAGCAATTACGTCAAGATGAAGGAATAAGCTACGGTACCGAAATAACGTGCTTAACAAGCCGTATTAGAAACGGTACGAGGGGGGGGGGACAGCAAAAAGAGTTTGAATCGCTGCTTTCGACTGCAACGTTGTTACGCTATGCCATATTCTGGCAGGGAATGGTCATGACAAAAATGTTGTGTCTTCTTCTTTTTCTTTTTGCTTTTCATGTCTTTGGCTCTTTTTGGCTTTTCTCTTTTTCATTGCTCTTCATCTTTCCGCCGGTTTTGTGCTTACCTTGCACTCGAGACTCGCCTCGATTTGTTTTTGTTTCATATAGCTGACTTTTATTGTTATCCTTTCTTACGATCTCCTTCTTTCCTTTCTCCTAAACATTCTTTTATCCACACCTTATACTGTTTCAAACATGCTGATTTCTTGTTCTTCTTTTCTTTCTCCCTCTCTCTTGTTATTCCTTTCATGGTCTTCACGTTTGGAGATGTCTCCTTTTATGACTTGATCTTGGTTTTGTAATTTCATCGCCTCCCCAAAAATACATCGACAATCTTACCAATCCTGGACCATCAAACATCTTCAGACTTATGCAATTTGGATATCATTTGTTTTGAGCTTCTCACCCAGCATCTGGATCACTCCCCTCAACTCTTTATTGGCTGTTGCCACCAAAATAGTTGGCACTTGGATCGTTGCCGACTTTGATCAGCGGCTGGGAAACGACGGCGCCTGGCGGCGCATATCCTCCCAAGCTTGTGACAGCAGCCGCAATATTGCGCCAGAAATCACACGCCGACTTCTCGTTTTGGGTGTCGTTGACAAAACTAAAACCAAAGTCACCAACATCTAGCACGCGCATGATCTGCTCGCCGCCCGAGTTGCTGATCGGGTGGTCCCATTGGATCGCATCGGGTAGGTTGAAGACGGCACGGTTGGTGTTCGGGTCGCCGGTCGTCACAAAGGACGAGAAGTAGCTCTGCACGGCCGTGCTGAAGCCGCCCAGCAAAAGGCCAACGATTGGCATGAGCAGCCCGAGAATTTCCTCGAGCCAGTCGCCAGCTGCGTCGACGCCGGCATTGCGATCGAAGAACGTCGGCAAAAGGTCCGTGCCGTGCCATCCCGGGGTCACCGAGTACTGCATATTCCAGACTTTGTCGTCGCCGACCGTCTCGGTAATGTGGCGCACGTGGCAAGTGAAGCAGCTGTCACGCAAGAAGGCCTCATAGCGGGCAGACTCGCTGCTATAAACGGGCTTGTCGGTGGTGTTGTCGATGGGCGGGTAGAATTCTAGGATTTTCTTGACCACGGTCGAGTGCGTGTAGTTGGGGAAGATACCGTTGACAAATTTGCTAAAGAGAGCATCCGTCGAGGCGCTTCCTGTCACAAACAGTGTCGGCTCGTTGGCGCAATGCGACAGCAGAAACCCCTCGACACCTTTGGCATAATTGCCCGACGTCAGTTCCAGCACAGGCAGCTGTCGGATAAACGAACCGTCGGCGGTCGGCCCAACAGCAAATGACCCGGCCGGCACAGTGGCCATCAATGCCTTGTTGGCTGCGACGAGAGTCTTGGAATTCGCTTGTCGAAGGCACTGCATGGTAGCCTTTTGACTGGCGGCTGTCGTGCTGTCTCCACTCTGATGACATCCAGCCAGCTTCGCAAACGTTTGAAACGTGTTCTCGACTGCGCCGGCACGGTCGTACATCCACTGGTACGCCGGCGACTGGATGATGGCCCTCTGAAAGAGCGGGTCGAGCTTGCCACCCTCAGCCACGAAATGGTGCATCAGCGATCCTGCACCGGCGGACTCGCCCATGGCCGTGACCTGTGTCGGATCGCCGCCGACCAAAGATATGTGGTCCTGCACCCACTGGAAAGCAGCTCGCTGGTCCCACAGTCCGGTGTTTGGAAGGGCCTCGCGCTCCATGGTGGTGCCGGCCAAAAAGCCGTACGCGCCCATGCGGTAGTTCATGGCCACAAAGATGATCTCACCATTGGACTGCGCAATCATGCCAGAACCAGCATAGAAAGGCATCTCGGGAAGCGAGCTCGTTTTGCTGCCGAAAACAAAAGCGCCGCCATAGACCCAGACGGCGACGGGCATCTTGGTCGTGGATGGCGACTTGAGAGCCTTTCCAGGAACATAGACGTCGAGGAAGAGACAGTCCTCGTCTCCGGTTTCGAACAAGGGCACAGGGATTCCAGCCACACTACAGTCAACACAGGTGAGTAGGGAGGTTATTGCTGGGATAACGGCCATGGTCTGTTACTTACAACTGGTTGATTGCGGCGCCAAGAGGAGACGTGTTCCCGGGACCCACGACATTCAGGTTTTTGACCGCAGTCTGAACGCATGAGTGGCCATATTTGCCATCTTGGAGCGTGCTGTTTTTCAATGGCGGCGCCGGTTTTGCCCAGCGGAGATCTCCAAGAGGCGGTGCCGCATAGCGGATGTTTGAAAATGTGTATCTACCGAGTGTGGTAAGTATATGTTCTTTTCAAAAAATCTGGAGGGGGGCATCTCACATATCGTTGTGTGAGTTGTAATGGGATGCTTGGTATGAAGCATACGGAAGTTTCAGTATAGGCAAGGGTGATGCCTTTGGCCCGTCAGCGAGAGGACTTGTCGTGCCGATGGCGGCAAACGACAAGAAAAACACAAGATTAGGAAGTCGGCGGATCATGCTGAAGACAGGAAGTGGAACTGGGCTCTCATTTATGGATGAAGAACTAACCATACATATGACTGCAGACGACAAAAGTCTCCAAACCTGGCCAGGATCGATCGTGTCGTTATATATCACCATCTGGAGCTCGACTCAGACGTACAAGCGAGATCATCATGACAGGCCGCGAACCGGAGAGTCTAGATCGATCCACGCGGACGAAGCGCTCTACATTTCACAAGACAATCCGCGCTTGCCGTTTGTCCGCCCACACCAGTTTCACGAAATATCTTCTAGAGCCGGCCTTCCAGCAAATCCACCGCTCGCAGGAGGAGTACGATGCCCCCTATACGGCCCAACAGCTGGCGAGAAGTTGTCGAGCAAATAAAAAAGGCAAGAAGAATGCAAAAGACCGAGAATTCAAAGAAATTGATCCAAAGAGGCCCCGGAACGCCACCGTGAACGAGCAAGACCAAAACATACGCAAATGAAAACAAGCAAAGCGCGGGGCCACGCTCTTGTGGCTCGCAGCAGGATACGTGAGCATCTGAGTCTGTTCTCGGTGGATGGCAGCTGAGCCTTAGCAAGACACGCAGGCACAGAGATACAAGGACAAAACAAATACAGAGAGACACAAAGAGAGTACTGACACAAACTCCCCAATGGCGACACGATCCGAGACAGTGGATAGGCGAAATAGGAAGGATGAACAAGACGGGCGAGGCGGGCGGAGGGACGGTCAAGACAGATGGTGGCAACACAGGACAATACGAGTCTCGTTGTTTAATCCGTGGGTCTAGTTGCGATCCTTGCGGTTGGTTTCGAACTCTGGTTTATTGATACTCCCTACTCCTGGGGGTCATGAGGCCTGATGTTGGCAAATCAGGAGCCTTGCAGGCCCTGTTTGTCCTCCTAATCGTCTTATTGATGTGGCGTCCAGCCGCTGCTCAAGGACGACACTGCCGGCTGCACAATGACGATGCAAAACACAACCTTCTGTGCCTCGACCGCGCGGTTCTGCAAATTTACCCAAAAGGCTGTTACCCAGAACCGCCTGGTCGGGCTCCTTTTGTGCAAATCCTTCAAAAAATTTGATGCTCTTTTGGGGGCCACAATGGCGGACGAAGTGACAGAAAGACCCTTGGGCCTTGGCCAGACTCGGTCAGGTGGCTACGCCGAGTGTCTGTGGCAGTCGTACACGACAAAAGCCACCCGGGCCAGCATCACCGTTTTCCGATAGGCAGGTAAGTCGGCCTCGAAAATAAAGGCGTGTCGTGGCTATATGGATCTTGCTCGGAGAAGGAGCGTCAGGGAAGGCAATGTGCCGACAAGATATATTCAAAACAAAAGGAAATGATACCGAAAAAAAGTCTCACAAGGATATATGGCTATTCGCGCCAATATCGCCTCTCTCATGCTCGACAGCACAGATCCTTCCCAAAATGTCTCAACTTGTACTTCATTGATTGACGTCACACGAGAGACCACATGTGCATGGCGGCAAGGTATTGCAGAGATCTCTGCTAAGATTGCCCCGAGGCCGATGGGAAAACCCTTATCCCCCCCCAAGAGCCTCTTTATTGGCAGCGCATGGGAGCAACGAAAAGTGCATAAACGCCGTAGCCACAATTTGCCATTGACTTGTCATTTCCCGGTGCCAACAGGCCTTTTTACAGTAAGAAGGCAGAAAGGCGGCTGCCCATCTTCCGGCGATCTGTGTGAAACAGCAGCGCATCAATTGCAGAAACGGCATCAACCGCCCGTCCAAGAAACGATTGCCAAAGCCGGCCGAAATGGGCGAAGATTTGTCCATCCTTCATGCGAGCCAACAAAACTTGAGAGTTGGATAACAATTCTCGTTATTCTTTCCTTTTTTTTTTTCTATTTCTTTTTCTCTTTTTTGTGTTTCTCTTTTGCTTGATTTATCTCACTGTTTTCTTCGTGATTTTCATATCATGACGGCGTGTTGTGTTATTCTCCACACCGTTTGCTCTCAAGCCCGAGTTTCCGTTATTCTGACTGCTTTCCTCCGCGTGATTTCTCTTTTGTCGCTTTACTTGTTACTTGCTCACAAACATCTCGAGCATCTCTGCATATTGTTTAATCTATAATCACCAGCTGGTCAAGCGACCGCCCAACACCTAACCCCTCCCCACAGGTTTGGCCTTCCGTGTTTGCCGTGGTTTGCTCCGTTTCTTTGCTGCAGTGGTGCGTACATAGTGCTTTTATATTTTATATTGCGAGGCCCTTCCCCAGCGGGATCCACCCGGGCTTTGGGGCATCCAAGAACCCAACATCGACGAGGCATCGAAGGAGGGAAGAAGGAAGGAAGTGCTTCAAATAGCTGCGAAATGAAAGCCAAGCCGTCCCAAAACCCGGATGAGCATATTTTATATCTCTTCATATCTTATATTCGTTTGCGAGAAAAGGGAGGGCGTGTTAATATGACATCGCGACTCCACTCTCGTCTATGCAGCCATACAAGCTGTGATTTTCGAGAGAAGAATCAAAGAGAAGAGTCACAGAGAAGAGCTTCCGGAGATGCTGCAGATGCTAGAATACGCGTCATCCGAGGACGAGCAAAAAAGTATAAAGACGAAGACGATGGCCTTGTTTCTTGGCAGTTAAAGAAGATAATCTCATCAGCCTCCCCTTTCATATTTATCATAACACTTTCTTGACTTTAGCAGCATCCTCTCTTCTTTGATTTCGATTGAAAGATACACCGTCAATACATACAAAAGGCCAACAATATGCACTTTTTTGCTTTCCTTCAACTTGCTGCCACGACAGCCGAAGCTCATTGTGAGTCTGCTCTATGAATGTTGATGTTTCCCGGGCCTCCTGCTAACGCACATACTAGATACATTCTCGGCCTTGCTCGATGGCGGCAAATCGACCGGCGACTGGACGGCTGTCCGCAAGACAGTAAACTGGCAGAACAATGGACCTGTCACGGACGTTACATCCGACGACATTCGCTGCTTCGAGCTCAGCCCTGGCACCGCTGCTGCCCAGACCGTCAATGTCACGGCCGGCGGTACCATTGCCTTCCAGGCAAACCCGGACATTTACCACCCGGGGCCACTCGCATTCTACATGGCCAAGGCACCCTCGGGCCAGGCGGCGTCGACGTTTGACGGCTCAGGCAACGTGTGGTTTAAGATATACGAGGAGCAGCCCAATTTTGGTGGACAGGCCTTGACGTGGTCGAGCAACGGACTCAAGAGCCCTTCGGTGACGATTCCCAAGTGCCTGGCCGACGGCGACTACCTGCTGCGTATCGAACACATCGGCCTGCACGTGGCACAGAGTGCGGGCGGCGCACAATTTTATATTTCGTGTGGCCAGGTCACAGTGTCGGGCGGCGGCAGCGGCTCGCCGTCGGATCTGGTGGCGTTCCCCGGCGCGTACAAGGCAACAGACCCGGGCATCCTGATCAACATCAACTACCCGGTGCCGACATCGTACAAAAACCCAGGCCCGGCAGTCTTCACTTGTTAGAAGCTTGCTGCTTGGTGATATGATTATACTGTATTGTTAGAACTATCCTTGGCGACGGCCTCAAACCGCGCGACTCGTCTCAGTCTAAATAAACTTGCTTCTGTTCTTCGGTTGCCATCATTTGTGTCCATCTGCCCTCAATCACAGTAAGGACGCGCACCATCCTCACAGATATCAATGAACCGCTCGCTGAATTCCAGCGCGTAGCGGGCGGCAAGGCGCGCTTCTGCCTCTCTGCTTCTCCTGTTTCCCAGCGCCTTTGTCATGCGCAGGCACTCTTTGATCATGCCGTCTTTGAGATCTGCAAGCTGCTGGAAGAGTCCCATACCAGCCACGAAAGCCACCTCGGGATCAACAAAAGGCGCCATTGTCTGCACTTCTGTGTTTTCCACGGCTGCTCTGCGACCATTCGTGCCAGCCGATCGTGTCTCTTGGCTCGAAGTACGAGAAATATGTCTTCTGATCGACTGTGGCAGCTCCCGTCGCGGAGGTGGCTCTTCCGCGTCATTCATGATCTCAGGCGTCACTGGGGATTGTACAGGAGACTCAGCGAGGCAATCGAGGTCGTATGGTGTGCTACTGCCAAGCTGAGGCGCAGTTGGGGTGTGGTTGAGTGGCCGACTTGCCGTGCGGTTGGGAGCCCACGGCGATACTAGCATATCTGCCGAAGACGACTCACGCCGAATCAGGCTGGGGGAGCGTTTATCCTGTGCCACTGTCGATGTCTGCCGACGCTTTATCCTGTTCGTGCCACCGGATCCGGCCGGAGCCTCCGAGTAAGTTCGCTTGAGCGACGTCGAGGAAGCGCCTACGGACAGGCGAGAACCGGGAATGACTGTTGTCGCTGTGGAAGCAGCACGAGAAGCTTGATGGCTGGCCTGGATCCGAGGGGTATAGCTTCCTGCACGTGAAGGACCGGCAGAAAATTTCGGTGTGAGATTCGGTGTGAGATCAAGCTCCTGTGAGCCCGGAGAGCTGCCCTGAAGTGAGACAGCTGACAATGTCCGGCTCAGTGTCGAACGGTTGTCGGCTGTTGGCAGTGAAGTGCATCGGAGACCGACGCGCATAAATTCGTGCGAGGCAGACTTGAGGTCGCCGACGCTCAAGAAGCACAGCTTGAGGAGCGACCGCTTTTTCTGCTAGTGTTAGACGTGCGGAGAAACAGGATGCCAGTTGTGGTCAGGGTCCAGAAGAGAAGTCGAGACACTGTAGCCATCTGCATCAATTCTCACCCTTTGCGTCCCATTTTGGGAAGAATATGGCGGGTTAATCTGTGACTGTGAACGACCTTTTATCCGCTCACTGTCGCTGAGGGCGAGGTCGTCCTGATCAAAGCAGAGCAGTGTGGCTCGCGTCGGCGGCACGATGCGGACTTCGCTGTTTCCGGGATTCAGCTTGCTCGTGTCTATTTCTTTCTGCGATTTTTAGCCGCGCCATATTATCAAATATTGCGGGTGGGAGAAACTCACTATCACAGTCTGGCCTTCCACGATACAGATGCGGTAGGACGGTTCCGGATCACTTGCTGGCCGAGCACGCTGTCGATGGGAAGATCTCGAAGCCTGAGATGAAGACGACGAAGGCGACGAGGTAAACTCTATCCGCAAAGTTACCGGTGTTGTTGCTGTGCGTGTAGCGGTCCTCTGCTCCGTGATGACCTCTTGGAGGTCCCACTGGCTGACAATGCGCCGCGCCATGATGTCGACGTTGATGTGATGGACGAAGAGAAATGAGGATCTTGTAGGAGTGAAGAGAGGTGGGAGAGTAGTCGCCACTCGATGGAAAAAGGGGTAAACCATGCATAGTTCATTGTTCCTTCTCGATGTGGATGTAAACAAAGCAGCCACGGAAGGCGCGATCAAAGCAGAGCTACAGTCGCAACGGAAAGAGCAAATAGGAGCATCTCGTCGGGCTTGAAGTAATAAGATAAATTCAAAGAAAGCAAGCCACATTCATCAACGGGAATTCAATGACGTTCAACCGGATGTGAATGGATGAGTTCCTTCGTGAGCAGCGCGCGGACTCCATATTCGGACCCCATATTCTGTAGACACTCGTCCTGCTTTGGCCAGACGCGTCGATAGGGAAAATGACATGTGCACTCGCATCGTCAAGTCCAATAACAAAACTTGTCAAAGGCAAATTTCGAACGGCTCAGATTCACCTTCATTAAGAACCGTAAATACAGAAAATCACAAGAGAGGTGCTCGTAAAGGTGAGGATCTCGACCTCGTCGTCTATGTATTGATACTCGTATGACCCACATGACGTTAAAGCCACGCTTGTTGTGGCGCAAATTCGCGTCTTGTGATTGGCTCAATAGCCTCTGCGCACGGGCCACGCATGCCTCAAAAAAATAGTAGCCATTTCTCAGATTTCGCGAATTCTAGCGTCGCCTTGCGGTTGCTGTTGCTGCGCGTCTCCCAGCAAGCAAGCAAGCATCCCTTTACACGCATCCATCTCCAAGCGCAAACAGACGCAAATCCGCCAGCGACGTCTGGACCCATCGGCGCGAAGCCACAACGACCATCCACATCGCACACGCACCGGTCTGAGACGGCGGCACGCTTTTTATTCCTATTTCTCGGCACACCCGACACCATTGACACGATTGAGACGAGAAAGACCAGGCTTTTGGGGCTCCCTATTTCCTTACATCGACGCGAATATAGCATCCTCGCAGGAAGGAAACAAGGTTGAGAACCTTGCTGTTGGCCGACCGCCGCCGCAGCTCGAAAAGCCGCCCGACGAGCACGCCGACAACAGCGACGCCTCTGGGAACGGCAGCCTCCAGGAGGACAGTGACGGCCACCCCGCCAAAAAGGCGAACTTGGACAGGAACAAACCCGTCGACAAAGACGAGAACGTCCAGGTCCCCAAAACACCCGAAACCCCGGTCAAACCCGAATTTGACTCGTCCGACGACGCATCCCCCCACCCCACGAGCTCGTCTTCCCGGTCGCCCACGATGGCGCCCCAGCCGGGACACACAATCGACCAGACGCCCGAGTACGTCGAGTTTATTGCCAAGCTCCGCGACTACCATGCAAAGCGCGGGACCAACTTCGAGCCAGAGCCCAAGGTAGGCCAGACGCCCGTGGACCTGCTCAAGCTGTTCAAGGTGATCGTCGAGCATGGCGGCTACGACAAGATCAGCGAGGAGAAGCTCGCCTGGCGCAACATGGTCAACGCGCTCGAGCTTTTCAGCAACAACGAGGCGTCAGCAGCCTATAGCTTGAAGCTTGCATACTACAAGAACCTGGCGGCGTACGAGATCACGACGATCCACAAGCAGGAGCCGCCACCGCCCGAGATTCTCGAGCACATCTCGGCCAAGGGCGGCGGCCTGTTGACGCGGACGCTGGAGAACTTTGGCGGCCACCGCGCCAATATGCGGCCATCGGGCGCCTTTGACTCGCCCATGAGCGGTGTCGGCGACCTATTGGCCACGCCCACACACCAGGACCATGGAGCTGGAAGGCCGGACGGTACGCCTCTGAGTGGACGTGCTTCCAGAGGACTGCGTGAGGCACCGACGCAACGCGTTATTTTTCAGCCAGACACGGCCTCGACGCGCCAATCCAGACACGCCTCGGTCCAGCAGCTCGGCGGCGGCGGCAGCGGCGCGAATGCAGTCGGCCAGCCCGGTGGCGCGAACCAGCATCACCCAGGCACACCACAGGGCGGGCCGCAGTTTGGCGCGCATCCGTTCCCTCAGAGCCATCAGGCACCACACCAACAACAGCACGCCCCGCCGCAACAGCAGCAGTCGCACCAGCGTAGCGCGTCGTTGGCCTACAACCCGCCCAACTCGGACATGTTTTCGGCGGTCGTGCAGTCGTACGAGCCGCGTGGGCCTGTGCCTATCATGCTTAAGATCGCCGAGGCGCCTGCCAATGCACCGGCCAAATTCCTGCAGCAACAGCGCCTGCAGCGCCTGCAGGCGTCCGGCGTGTCTCTGAGCCGCTTTGCGACGCGCCCGCCCGTGCCTCCTGGTAACGAGGGCCCCAATATCTACGTGCGGTGTCTTGGCGCGCTGCGGTCGGGCGTCCAGGCCGAAGAGGCGTTTGCATTGAGCCACCTTGTCAAGATCTCGTACGAGCGCGGCGATAAGTACAAGTTCGAGTCATTCCCAGGCCTGGCCGAGGGTCTGGTCGACAAGGCACTGCAGGTTGGCAGCCTCTTCTACCACGACGTGGAGTGGAAGGTTGCGTACGATCTCGACATTGACGAGAACGATATTGGTGAGCTGGACGGCGTTAACGGCACGCCCGACATTTTGGAGCGCATTGCCCAGCTGCGGCCGCGCGACACCATCGACTGCATCCAGACGGAGTCGTTTGCCGACCAGATGGTGTTGGTTATCGAGGCTGCGCTGACCATTCGCAACATGGTGACCCTGCCGGAAAACGCCTACTTTGTGGCCGATTTTGCGCCGTGCCGCGATTTCCTGTGCATTGCCCTCAACCTGCCGAACCGCGACGCCGTGGTCGAGCTGAAGCACTGCGCGCTCGACATTGCCGAGCAGCTGACACCCTTCCTGGTGCTCGGCGATGACGACCCGCTGTACCAGAGTCTGCTGCGCCAGCTCGACTCCCCCGACCGCGGCGTCCTTCTGACTGCCCTGCGCGCCATTGGCCGTATCTCGATGAACCTGACAGAGACCAACCGCCTCGGCAGCGTGCCACCAGCCGTGCTGAACCGTGTTACGCAGTGGCTGCTCTTGAACGACGACGAGCTTATGGACGCCTGTCTCGACTTTTTGTACCAGTACACTGCCGTCGCGGCCAACGTCGAACGCCTGCTGCGCTCCATGCGCGCCGAGGGCCTTGTCGGCCATCTTGTCCGCCTTCTCTCACACGGCGCCAAGCGCAGCGTCAAGGAGCTGGTTCTGCAGCCCGAGCGTAAGCTGCCGGCCACAGACGAGGTTCTCCCCCTGCCGCCAGACCTGCTGACGCGCCTTGTGGCCACCGACGAGCCCGAGCGCTGCTACACGTGGCTGCGGTGCTTCTTTGAAGAGGACCCAGACTCGGCCATTACGCAGATTGCCATCTGGCAGGCATACCAGTCGGCCTTCCTCCAGCCCGTCCAGCAATCCGGGCGCACCATGCTCGGCGCTGCCGAGTTCATCCGCAACGTCACGCACGTCTTCCACGCGGCCGGTGCGCAGATCCAAAAAGAGCAGACGCCACAGGGCGAGGTCCAGCGATTCATTATCAAGGGTATCCGACCTCGCCGCCGGCCGATCAGCCCCGAAGGGCAAGAGTTCTTCCGTTGCCAATGGCGCATGCCCGCGCAGGCGAGCGCGAATTCGGGTGCGGCGACGACTTCGGCTCCGCTTGCATCGCCGTCTTGTGGCATCTTCTTCGGTGCCGCAGACAAGATGTACGATCACATCCTCAAGGACCACGTTCGCGAGACGCCCGGTGCCGACGGAAAGGTCACCAACGCAAAGGAACGCGACGTGCGCTGTCTCTGGGCAGGCTGCCGCAAGTACCCCAAGGGCACCAAGATGCCGCTGGCCGACTTTATGCACCATATCAAGACCCATGCTGTAAAAGCCGAGCAGGACATCCGCCAAGACCAAAAGCAGCAGCAGCCACAAGATGGATCGTCAGCCTCGGGCGGCGTCTCTGGCCAGCAGGCGACCGATAACGGCTCGTCGTCCGACGGCGGCAGCAGTAACGGTGCGCAGCCATCGAACCCGCTCAAGCACCAGCGCCAGCGCAGCAGCGTGTCGAATGGCGACCTGATGGCCACGGGCGGCGCGGCACAAGCCAATGGCGGCGTACAGGGTGCGGGCGCAAGCGGGGGTGCCAGTGGACCTGCCAACGGCGCGAGCGGCGCGAATGGTGCCAACGGCACAGCGACAGCCGCGGGCGGCAGTGGAAGCAGCAGCGGCAGCAACAAACGCCAGAAGCGCACCTACATTGTGCCTGCCCAGACCATCAGCGTCGCGTACGAAGAGACGGCCACGATGCGCGACGAGCGCAACCCCAACCTGCCGGCGCAGGCCGCGGGCATTCCCCTCAGCGCTGTGCTTGTTCTGCGCAACATTGCCCGCAACGCGAGCAAGTCCGATGTCGTTCTGGACGAACGCGGCCAGGTGGTCTTGTTGGAAGACGACGACGAGTCTCTGCTCAAACAGCAAGACCAGCGCGAGAGTGGGAGAGCAGGGTCAAATGCCCCGACGAAGCGCAGCAAGCAGTCCCTGCCCGGGACGCCGAAGCCGAGCGCTGCCGGACACACCCATGCTGGCGCAAACTCGGCTGCTGCGGCGGCTGCCCAAGAAGGCGGCGGCTGGAACGAGCGCCTGTTCCGGCCGGTTCTGCCGCGTCTCTACGAAATTATGGCCGAGAACCGCGCGCTCGCGACCTACATCACTTCCCTGTTCCAGCTGATCGGCGAGGAGCCGTAAAGGGGGCAGTGGGAGGTTCATGGGATAAATGAGACTTTGGTAAAATGGTGTTGGGATTATTTTCTTTTTGATCTTTTTGAACTGGGTTTGATCGAGGAGATTAATACGTTTTACGTGCATCCTCCTGTCTTTTTCACGCTATACTTTTGTTCCTTTCCTTTTTGTGAATTGTTTTTTTTTTTTCTTTTTTTTTTCTTTCTTTTTGACTTTTTTGCGATTTGTTTCGTCACGGTGTCTTGTCTTCTCTGCTTCAAAGGGCTAAAGCGATGGATGGAGTATACCGAGACACAGGGAAGGGAAAGGGGACTATGTGTTTTCTTACTTTTCATTTTTCGATTTTCATTTCTCATTCATCGTTTTCTATTTTCTTTTTAACTGTCTTATGGGATGCATCCTGTCTGTTTGGCTTTAATTTCTTGCCTTTCTCTATTATACTTGTACGATTATCCAAGTCAAAAATGAAATACAACTAGAAAAGAAAGGATTTAAGCATGCTCCTACGAATTGTGGATAGAACGCGTGAACCGTGAAACGAATACATGAAATATGCTGGTCACAGCCATTGAACTGGCAGTGGCGAATATTCAATAATGTGCAGCTTTTCGGCGATTTTCCTGTTTTGCTGGGCCACCTACGGAGCAGCCGCTTGGTGCTTTTGTAAGATTGGCTTTTGTAAAGAGGAAAAGAGGAAAAGCCAAGATCTCGATCTCAAGGTTCCGTTGTTATCAATTGAGCCTCTACTGTTTCAAATTGAAAAGCTCGGTTGTGGGTTGATTTCGCGTTTAATCTGAACTTCGCCAATTGAGCATCAATCAATGTGTCTGTGTGGATTTTGGCGCAGATATACTGCATCGTATCAATCGATCGCGTGGCAAATCCGACCGTCGCGCTTAAATCAGACCTCATTCTGGGGTCACAGAGGCGGACGCAATCCAGGGGACCGGCCACGCGTGGACGATCAGACGGGGGCGTTGGCGGCGTGGGAAAGGTGTCAGGGAAGCAAGCGATAAGGAATAAAGAATGAATGAGACGAAGGAAAGACGCCACGCGCGACCACAAAAAATTATCGTGAAGAGGGTCCGCTGCAAAACATCGGCTTCATTTCGAGACGGGGCGCGGGGCTGGCCTGAGAGAGACAAAGGGCGTGCGCATCGTCGTGGTACAGCTATCGTGTGTGTTTCCCCAGAAAATTGAAGAAGAAAAGTTGAGAAAGAGATTCGTACCCGGGGGCGTGGCACTTGGTAGCCGTTGGAAGAGCCGCGCCGGCTGCGCCTTATCTGTGTTGTGGTCTTTCACGATCTTGTTTAGCATGGGGTAGAAAAAAGATCGTGAAAGCCAAAACGACACCTGGGGAAGGGGTCGGGTCCAGGCCCAAGCAGGCCCGTGTTTGTGTGGCAAGCCGGTGTTATCGACGAAAGGGGCAATTCTGGGTGAGGGGCGTGCGGCCTGTAAAAAGTTAAAAAGTGAGGCAGACAAATCAACAATCGAAAATAGGAAACCGAAAATCGAAAACCGAAAATCAACAACATCAAGCCCCAAATATCGAAAATCAAAATCTCGGTAACAACCATGCCATCGGATCGTGAACTGGCAAAACGGACAAAAACAGCCCAAGCCACCGGTCGAGTATGCCCTTTGTCTGAGAACCATTGAGAACTGTTTGATAGATAGCCTGCCTCGCCTCTCAGACTCCCGCGCGGTCTTGGTCTGCCACTTTGTCGACTTTGCTTTCGACGGGCCTGGCCATGCTCATCAGTGGCAAAACAAAACAAGCTGCCGGAGCAGAGATCGCATTCCGGAGGCACAAAGTAGAAGGCAGAAAGTAGAAAGCAGAAAGCAGGGAGGGGAGGCATCATCAACAGCGATAAGAGAACGCGGACGACAAGAGACCGATGCAGAAGTGCTCAGAGATAGCAACAGGATCGATTCAAGAGCAAAGCTCGGAGCTTCCCATCTCCTCCGCTCACTCATCGACACTTCTCGATCCTCGTAACCTATCTCTCCCTCTCGCCCTCCTCTTTGAAATGCTTTGAAATGTCGAGAGGGAAAGGGGGATGCGTTCTCCCCCATCTCGGCCCTGGGCTTCCATCTCCGTTCTCGGTGAGAATAATAGGTCGTCCAGTCGAGAGGAGAAACGAAAAGAAAAAGAAGAAAAAAAAAACGAAATTCTTCCGCATGATGAGTCGATCAGTGCCCCATTGTCTTGTCCTTCTTTGTATTTTCTGCGCAATATTCGTGGTCCCATAGACCAACCTTCAGTTTCGCGTTTATGTGTCGAGGGTGCTCCTGCATCCTCGTTTCGGGGATTCGGTGATGGTCTATCCCTTTTTTCTCTCATTCTGAAATTATCTCCTTCTTTTCCCTCTCGTTTCATTCTCTCCTCGTCTCTTCACTCCCCTCAGCTCTCTTTCTCTCGCTGTTTCTGTAGCTCTTCACAACAAATTTGCGTTTCTCCTTCCTTTCTGGAGGGGGAGTGTGCGATGGCGACACTGTGTTAGTGCAGGCGTGTAAAGTAAAAACTGGGGGGTGCTGAACGCGGGGTGTGGGAGTCGACAAGAGGGGATAGAAATCGCCCTAAGGAGATCATAAATGCTTTCTCCTTCAAAATGTATGTCGTACGGGCCTGGCCAGATGTCCCTGTCGCAGAAAAAAAAAAGAAAAAAAAAGGAAAAGAAAAGAACACAGAAAATTATGAAAATAGATGCCTCCAGCAGCACAGATCGCAAAATGGCCACGGCTCCTCTGACTCCATGGCACACATGAAAACCGTTGGCTTGTGGGGGCTTTTTTCTCATCGTGACACCGTACTAGTGAACTTCGTACATGTACTTTTTCACCTCGCGGAAGGCATTTCCAGAAAGGAAGCATGGCGGGGAGAAAATCGAAAGCTTCTCGAAGCTCTAGCTGCCGTTGCAAACATCCAAACGAATCAAAGTGCCATTGTGTTGTCCGTCTCGCCCCATGCTTGCCCCCGAAGCTCGAGATTGTCTCGTTTCGCAAGCTCGCTCCGTTTCATCGCATAGTTTTTTCCTTCGCCTGGTCTTTCCTCTTGATGAAATGTGCATGCCGTCAAAGTGCCTTTTCTTTTGACCATCAAAACTCCTCTCCACCATGGCTGTGTTGTCACAAGTCCATGGTTCTTTTTGACTCTCTTCCCATCCCTCTTGGAGCCTGTTTCGAGGAATCGAGTATGTAATGATGTGTGATTTTGTGCTGTCCTCTCCTTGCCAGTCCCACTTCCTTGAGGGATGAAAGCTTCTTATCAGCTAAGGACACGGACGGAGTGGACAGAAAGAGCAGTGAGAAGAAGAAGGACCAAAAGGAAAAAAAAACTCAGAAGCTCGGAGGTGTGAGCTTTGTTGGCGGCTGCCGACACAAGATCCCCCCACTTTGTATAAAGCACACCCCATCTCAGGCCCATACAGGAGCTCCGATAAAGCATTGACGAGATGAGCGGTCGAGCTCTCCCTTCCCCTCCCTTTTGGCGATGCAACCAATGGCTAGATTGCTTTCCCCTTTGGAGAACAGAAGAAAGGCCACAGGGCCACACAGAGAAGCCCATTCATTCTAGAGTAGAAAAAAAGGAGAGAGTTCGATATCAACAGCTGGCATGAGCTAAGAAGGTAAGGGGGGGAGCATGCACAAGTGCGGTGACAGACCCTCGTCCCGGCGCAAGCGTGCCCCTAACTGCGAGCCTTTTAGGCGTATTTTGTAGCCCAGCCATCCAAGCGATGCCCATCACACTCTTCCCTTGTTGTCTTTGTGCGCATGCCCGCACTAGGCTTCACCGGCGAGACGAGAGAAAACCGAGCCCTGGGATGAGAGTGGGTGTGAAGCAGATGGGTGGGTAGAGCAACGCTAGCCAAGGGCCTCGAGTGTTCTGTGATCGACCACTTTTCTTCCGTCCTTCTGACTGGTTTGCTGAGATGACTTCCTGTCCAGTTGTTTGGTCCACCCTGGCACACACAACGGCTGGCCGCCTCGCTGTCTTCTCCGAACTGATTGCGGTCCATCGGGAAAGAAGTAAAGACCAGCGATTTCTTTTTATCTTGCCCTCATCGATTTGTTCTGCAAGGGCACACCTGTCAAGCAGCCATGCGAGACTACTCGTATTTCGTGATTGCTGTTGGGGATTTGTGACTTGGCCATAGCTCCTCCGTCCTTACCAGAACGGGGAGTAAAAATAGCATAGCATAGCCGGCGCTGAACTAGCGCATAGTACCGTTCGCAGTTGGGGTATTTCTGTCAGGGTCTCCTCTTTCTTCCTTCGCGTCGAACTCCTCGAATGGAAAGATTTCATCGACACCAGAACAACGCGAGTGTCCTCCCATCTCTCTCTCTCTCTCCCCCTTTTCTTCCTCTCCTGTCATGCCATTGTTCCTCGATCCCAGCCACTGGTAATGACGCTTGGGTTATTGTTGTCTGGTTTTGGTTGTGGTTCCTCCATATGTTCTTCATTTTTCTTCACACCGCCTCTTCTGACCAAGACAGGGCAATGTGTGGAAACGTAACGCATATTGCATGCCCAAGCACCACTGGCTGGGATGCTCGATAGTTTCGAGCATGCATTGGTCTAGTCATCGCGGGGAAGAGCTCCGGGCGGAACAGAGCCGACGCGCAGTAGCTCCGTTGAGTCGCGGCCCCTTGCGTTTGCCTGTGTGGGCAAATTTGCCATTGCCCTGGGATTGCGGTATGCAGCTTGGTATTGCTTGCGTTTAAGTGAATCGTAAGACTTTCTTCTTTTCTTCTTCCTTTTCTTTCACTGATGAGAGTGTGGCTCTGTCAGAGATTGTCATTCGTTGAGCGGAGTTTGCTGTTTCAGGAAACGGGCAGTCATCACCAGCAAAATCTCACTATAATCGGTGTGCTTCGTAAGTCGGACATGAAAATCACGAGTGTGTGAGAGTCCCGTTTCGTAAAACGGATGGCGTGACGAGGTCTCGTATTGCTTTGCTTGCACAAGGCATGTCTGCTCTGTGGATTCTGTAAAGCGATTCAAGCCGAAGTGTGTTGAGATTTGAACCTTCAGTGCATCAGATATTGTGTTCCTGGACTGAAGGAGTGCGGATCCCGGCAGTCGTTGGGACAAAAAAAAAGCCAAGACACGGTGTGCTCCTTCAGCGAACAGGAGACTCTTTTGCCCTGTTCTGCATGTAAAAAAGGCTGATGGTGCCGGTCGGAGCGGCCCTAGAGGACTTACGCAGGACAAACTCTCAAGTTCTGGCCACCGTTCTGGCCAGAACATGTTTGTTAGAGAATGCCAGCGCTTTACCAACAAGCCACATGACAAACATATAGCACATCCACTTTCCTTAACCGTGCCGCGTTTTTGAGCCTCCATTTCACAACTCCTGGGCTTGCAACATAACCAGGGAAGAGGACCATGCAGCCACGCCATGCACCGCGCGTCGTGCAGTCGTATGTACACCACACTGCTGCGCACCCACACCGCATGGGGTTCGGGCATGCTTGTCGTGGAATTTTTCACCTCACATGACTATGATATCCTGGCTGATGAAATTGCATGGCATCTGCAAGATGCGACTCTTCAAAGGTTCCAATGGGACCTTCAAAACTATGCTTTGTTGGTGTAAGAAGAGGGGCGGCAGCTTACACCGGGTGCTGAGTGCCGCTTGTGCAACGTCAACCGAACTCTTGCATTCGGGGAACAAGTAGCGAGAATGAAGGCGGGCCAAGTCTTTTTTACTTTCTTTCTCTGCAATGTCCATAGGCTGGAATATGTTAGCAAACACGAAGTATCAAGCTGGGAAAAAAAGTAAAACAACAAAAAATGAGTGTCCAGTCTCCAAAGTTGCAGACAGGACGGTGGGTTGTTCGGATTGGCCCCTGATGCTGGAAACACCCAGGAGGCACATGTCTCGATTGTCAGAGTAAATCGACTTACCTTGTTTGTGTCTGGTATATTTTCTTTTCTCCATGACAATAGATATTGCCTCCTTGCAAAAGGCAATACCCAGGACCCAGAATCGCTCATTGAGATAGGCAAGCTGCCCCCCACACGAGGCATATCATTTAGATGTACCCCATCGCGGCCATGGAGATGCACACAGCATACGAAATCGGTGCATGCCGACACCCCTACTCCGTGATGTGCAAACCGGTCAGACGAAGCTGCCGTGGGCAAATATGTGATATCAGACCTTGTTGAGCATACCCCCTGGCTTTAAGACCGATCTGGGTGAACCCCATGACCTCTCAATTTTGCTTCCTCTCCTGGAATGTGCATCAACAGAAACAGACACCCCCCGCACTACATCCCACCCCGGGGCGGTCAAGCCAAGCGGATAGTCGCGCATGGCGCTTTGTGGCCTTTGCCTGTTGTGTCTCTTGGTCTGATTGCGTCTTTTGTTCGGACTTCTGATGTTCTGTTTCGTTTTGTCATGGTTTTTGTCTTGCGTGCTACTTTTTTGTCTTTTTCGGTTCTGTAATACAGCTGTATTGGACCGTGACTCCGGCCTGACCCTGCTAGCGTGTAAACAAAATAAAGAAGAGCAAGGGGAGCGCTAGAAGAAAAGGAAGAAGTGAAGGATGCCGTTGGGATGCTGACAATGGGTACCTGTGGAGTGTAGGTCGTCTTTGAGGTGTGATCCTTTGGGGTTCGAAGACAGCAATTGGAGTAAAGCGAGAGAGGAAGACGGTGGGACACAAGAAAGGGGCCATCCCAGTTTGTGTTGATGCTGGACCTTCCGCTTTGATACTGGGCAGATTGCTCCTTCTGTGAAAGTTTTTTGCTCTGTTTCTCTTGCATTTTCTCTCCTTCTCGTACGTTTGTACTTTCCTTCAAAACCTCTCTCGTCCTTATGCTAACAAGTTGTGGTTTTCTTAAGACAGCAGGCACGGTTGGCAGGCCGGCTGTTCTTGCCGTATTCTCCTTCTCCGCGACTTCCGTTTGGCATCGAGTAATCGAGCATCAGTTCGGTCGCACCTTCCTTGATAGAGCACACTTTGCAGACACGTAAAAACGGCCGCGCTTCCAGAACAAAAGATTTATCACCGTTCTTCCTTTCCCCTTCTTCTCCTCTTTTGTGATCCTCCGTCTTCTCCATCTTTACCGCATATTTTCTCGTCAAAATAACTTCAAACAACGACCACCTGCTCAGCACTTTGTACGCTTCACACCCTTTCCGCCGTGTTAGTGCATTCCTATCAATTTCCCCCACCTTTGGGGCACAACACCCACCGCATCTTCATTTCTGAATCCATTCTTGCCTAGGCCTCCATCTCAAATTGCCATTTCCTTCTCTCGTGTCACGTCCGACTTCTTTTTATTTTGGATGGGCTTGCTGATGGGTTTGCTTACCAGATGGACACACAGCATCGATACCAAGCCTCCTGGTTGCACACGCGTCTTCCCTGTCCTTCGGCGGTCGAACCATTCCCGACACCCATTCAGATCCTAGGTGAGATCTTCCCCAAGCCCTCCTCATTCCCGCCCCAACATCCCATGTTTTCTTCTCATGAGGATAAGGGAATCAACAGAAACACCCATGTTGTTAGGCGCCTTTGACTTCCTCTTCACCTTCCCCTCACCCTCTTCTCTCCCATCCCTCAACGACCCTTTTGTCGATCACTGTGTCTCTTGTCATAGACCTCTATTATTACTGTCGATACAAGATATCTGCCAGCCAACCCGTCAACATCTCTCACGACTGAAAGCTTATTTCCACAAAAGTGTCCCTTCGTTCACTAATAATAGAGGTCGGCGTAGAGTCCGTCTTGACCACGGAGTAATCCAGGTCGCTGTCACCCTCCACCAGCGCTACGCTAACTGCCCACCAGGCCAGACCGACCTTGTTTTCTATCCACGCCCCAGGCGTTTCCCCTCTTTACCTTTTGCACGCCCGCCGTGCAGTGTGCAGCCGCGACTCTGCACACCCTTTTCCTCCAACACACACACTCTGGAGCTTCCAAGAACCCTCTCAACGCTTGCGGCGAAGCAGCTTGCGTGGATACGAAGGCCCCCAAATCTCTTGCACACATTTCACAGATCTCTTTGAGTCCTCACCCAGGAACGCCGAGCACCGCAGTGCAGATTTTTTTTTTGCTCTGGACTCGCCACTCCCGCGCGGTCGCCTCCCTAGCCTTCCTCGCGTCGACCGAAACAGTCAATTGAACTCCTTTATGCTTTGCTTTCTCCATTCTCCTCCTAGGTCCCTGACCCCCCATCCCATTGTCCTATATAAGACTGGCCGCTCAGTCCAGCAAATTTCGAGTGTCTGACCTCCCTTTTTCCTCATCATTTTCCATTCTACAATATTTATTCACGTTTTGTTGTCGTTATTGAGGTAGCTGGGTCCTCATTTCGCACCTTGATCTCTCGTTTTCACCAAGTTCATTGACTGGCGCTGGTGTTATCCAATTCATCATTGACGACAGTTTGGCGTTGCATTCCCCACACAAGCTTCCAAACTCCCGGATAGCCCGCGCAAGTTTGCCTCTGGTCGAGTAAAATTCACGATAGGGCTCCAAGTCACCCCACCACCTACCTCACTAACATCCTTGCTCTATTGACTTTGTTCTCACTCTCGCTTCACTTACACACGCTTTAATTTTTAACTTCTCAAACGCCTTCCAAAATTTATATATTCTCTCGCTCACTCCTTCCCTTCTTCTCTCTTTTCTTCTTTCCAAATTTTCTCTTTACGCCTTCGATCTTCAAGTCATCATCGGTTTTTTTTAATTCACATTACTTCGCACATCCACCACACTTCAAAAAAAAAAATGGGTTTCGCTGTCGCACGCTCCGTCGTGGGCTCTGTCCGCGTTGTTGCCAAGACACCGGTCCTTCGCTCGACTATGGCAAAGCCTGCCTTCTTCCGCATGCCGGTTCAGTCTCGCGCCTTTTCGGCTGCCGCCACTCGCTTCACAAAGAAGAACGAGGTGATCAAGGAGACTGAGGTTCCAGTGTCCATCTACAGCCCCGATGGCAAGGGCACCGCTTCCAGCCCTGATCACTTCAGCATTCCGGTGAAGTCTGTCGCGCAGCCCGCCGTTGCCGCTGCTGAAGAGGTAGAGAACGAGGATGTTGTGCCCCTCGACCCCAAGGTCTACAAGGCGATGTCGCCCACGATGCAGAAGATGTCGGTCATGGACAAGGTCATCATTATCACTGGGTAAGTGTTTCTCGGCCATTCATCAATATCCTCGATCCGAACAATTGCTAACGAGTTTTGTAACAGTGGCGCCCGCGGTCTCGGTAACCACATGGCTAGAGCCTGCGCAGAGGCCGGTGCTAAGGCTGTTGTAATTTTCGATGCCAACCAGGAGCTCGGCGATGAGGCTGCTGAGGAGCTGCACCGCAAGTCTGGCATCGACGTTTCATTCTTCAAGGTCGATGTCCGTGATGGCAACGCCATCAATGCCGCTGTGGATCAGGTCGTCAACCTGTATGGTGCCCCCGACGTCCTTGTCAACTCCGCTGGTATTGCCGACTCCAACATCAAGGCTGAGACCTACGACCCTGCCATGTTCCGCCGTCTCATCGACATCAACCTCACTGGCTCGTTCCTGATGGCCCAGTCCGTCGGCCGTGTCATGATGGCTGCTGGCAAGCCCGGCTCCATCGTCCTTGTTGCCTCCATGTCGGGCAGTATCGTCAACTACCCCCAGGAGCAGTCCTGCTACAATGCTTCCAAGGCTGGTGTCATCCAGCTTGGCAAGTCTCTGGCTGCTGAGTGGGCCAAGTACTCGATTCGTGTCAACTGCATCTCCCCCGGCTACATGGATACTGCCCTCAACAAGGTTCCCGCCCTCGATGCCCAGAAGAAGATCTGGCGCAGCCTGACTCCCCAGGACCGCCTTGGTGCCGTCGACGATCTCAATGGCCTTTGCGTCTTCCTGGCCTCGGATGCCAGCTCCTTCATGACCGGCTCCAACGTCATCATCGACGGTGGCTACACTCTCTACTAAACGGCACACAACTGCCTCTTTCCGGTAGAGGATGATTCCCGATGATACCCAACGACTACGATTATTTACTCGACGATTTGTGCCATTTGTCTTGTCCTTTGGTTGCCCAACACTGCTCTCTTTGGTTTAATGTGGATGATGGAAGAGAGGGCTGGGGCTAGTGGACGACATGACCTTTTCTCATATTGACGATTGCATTTTTTTCTTTCTTTACTACTCAACTCATCTGGTTGTTTAGTGGACCCAGGAGTACACAAGGACGGAACTGCAAGGGTGATGCATTTGCTTTTTATTTTTCTCAATTACGACGGCATTTTCTTGCGCCAGTCAAGGTCAGGAGACTGGACGGTGTTTTCTCATTTCTCTTTTTTTTTCACGAAACTACAGAAGGGGTTCTCCGACATGGTTTCCGGCATTTCATACGGCTCTCCGACATAGAATAGCGATTGTTGTGTTTTCATGCGCGTTGATCAAAAGAAAGGGAAAACCTTTTCAAAGAATAGAATGGATGCCAACATCCACCATCAAAATACAAAATTCAAGGGGATAAAAATACCAAAAGAAATCAACTCTGTTTGAATAAAACGTGACAAAAAGTGAAGTATTGTAATTGCCTACAAGTTTGGAGTGACAGACAAGGTAAGAGACGACGCATATTATGTTCACCACAGATCAGAGCGAAATCGATACTTTTCTGCTTCCCCACCTAACACACAGGATAAGGGAAGCAAGAAGCTGAGACATAAGAAAAATGTATGAGAAAAGGTGATAGCTAAAAATGGAAGATAAAATGGACATGGCATTGCCTGTGCTGTAGTGTATATCCATCCACCCCTCTTCCTCGGCGCACGTCCAGCATCTAAGAGAGTTCTCGTTTGACATAAGTGAGCGAGTCGTTTGTTGTTAAGACTGCGTGCGTTTGTAGGAGTTGTTTATTTGTCATATCCATATCCCGTTCCATGCCGGTCGCTTTCTACGTAAAAGCAGAAAGCATCGTCCACCAGTAACAGAAAGTAAATGTGTGGCCTTTTTGTTCGTTGGTGTTGTGTTCGTGGTATATTTTGCAAAATTCGTTCTGGTTCATGTTCCTTTGGTCGTGTGGGCTTCATCTCTCTCGACAATTGGGCCGGGCCGCTCATTGACCCTTCCGAGCCTTCTCCTGGGCTTTCGCTTCACGGGCAGCACGAACCAGCGGTGACAACTGCGATAAGTCCACACATAACTTCATAAAATCATGCTGCAGATATGTTAGTCAAGTGAAAGGTGTCACAAAAGTGCAGGAAAGAGTCAGTGGTAAACAAATAACGTACCCTTAAAAGATCATGGGCGCTTGCCCGCTTATCAGGCTCCACCTTCAGAGCGAAGTAGAGGAAGTCTCGGAAGACTTCGGAGAGATTATGTTCTTCCTTGATGACAGGCGTCCCGTTTGTGGCAATCAGCCAAAGTGCGCGAAGGGGCGACTCCGTAAGGTAGGGAGGCTCGCCCTCGATCATCTCAATGGCCATGATACCCAGAGACCAGATATCAACTTTGCGGCCGTACTCTTTACGCATGACCACCTCAGGAGCCATCCAGTAAGGCGTGCCGACCATGGTTGTCCGCTTGTTTTGGGCCTCGTTGATGGTAGCACAGAAGCCGAAATCAGCTGTAATGAGTGTTAGTAGCTGTAAAATGAAAAGAATCGCAGCGGTGGGTGGAATATAGGTGGGAGAGAAGGAGAGCATACTAAGTTTGATATTGCCTTCCATCGAAAGAAGGATGTTGTCCGACTTGATATCGCGGTGGATGACACCCTTAGAGTGCAGATGCTGAAGCCCCTTAAGCGTCTCGCGGCAGACGGATGCGATCTGGCCCTCAGTCATAATGTTGTAGGTGACGACATCGGTCAAGCTACCGCCCTCCATGAACTCCATAATGACCCACAGCTCGCCTTCCCAAAGATAACTGTCGATAAAGTTAACAATGTTGGGGTGAGAGCTGTCCTTCATGACCAAAATCTCGTTGATAATCAAGTCCTTCTTGGGCTGTTGCTCCAGGTTCATCTGCTTAATAGCAACCAGCCGGTTGTTGCCACGCTCGAAGCCTGTGTAGACACCACCAGAGGCACCCTGACCAATCTTGTTGAAGCCACGGTAGATGCGATGCGGATCGCCGTCGGAGCAAATCTGCCGAAGGCGCGTCGAAATGTCGATGCCTGTAGCGGTGCTCGCACGCGGGCGCTGGCGTGGTCGAGCTTGTGCCTGGAGCTGCTGGAGTTGCTGCTGCTGCTGCTGCGCTGTTGTCGCGGCAGGGTACTGCTGGGTCTGTGGGGATCGCCCCGCACCGTTGATATCGGGAGAGCGGCCAAACTGGTGATGCTGGGATTGCGGCGGCGTTGGCTGCTGGCCATGGCCAAGAGGCTGCTGCATCTGTGGTTTCTGCTGTTGGCGTGTGCTGGTCGTCCGTCCGAGTTGTCCAGTCATGGCGGCCTGCGCCTGCGCAATGGCCTGGTCCTGCTGTTGCTGGAGGAGCTGCTGCTGGTATGCGGCGGCTTGTGCGGCCGCAGTCGCTTGTGAATTGCTCATACCAGCCCCTGCTGGCTGGTACGGAGCTGTGACGCGCGAGTTCGATCGTGAACGGTGTTCCTCGGGAAGCATAGGAACGTTGTCTTTTGGCGGGGGTGCGATGGGTGGCTGGCTCGATCCATCGTCTTGCTGGTGGGACATGCCAATACCAGAATCCTTTGTTGGCGGGAATGGCGCCTGGGGCGCCGACCGAGATGCGAGGCTAACCGGTGGCCGCGGGGCAGGTCTACTGGGCATCAAGTTGATATCTTTTAACGCAGAAGAACCTGGGCCCTTTGGAACTGGTGGTGGAGAGCGCGGGTTCACAAAGCTGCCTTCGTAATTGACAAGGGGAAAACGAGGGCTCGCCGGCGGGCTAATGAGAGGCGACATGGGCGAGTAACCTGCGGGCACACCGCCTGGTGGGACGCCGGGCGAGGGAGTCGTCAGGGACGAGGAAGAGTTCGCGTGTGAAGGCATGCCGGGGCGGGCGTCATGGAACTTTTCCAGTACCTGATCCTCCTGTGCCTTCTCTGTCGTCTCCTTGTAAAAGGTAATGACTTGCATGAGGGCTTCCGGGTTCTGTGTCCGTTCCTTTTCCGTGATACCGCTCTCGTTGATTAGCCGTTGCCATTCCTTGGGCAAGCCCTATTCGAGTGTCAGTTAACTACAACATTCATTGCCCTGATTGGTTTTCTATTTTTTTTGGCTGGGAAGTGTTGCAAAGACGTACTGTGAACTGTCCCGTGTTGCTATCGTAGCCGACGTGCGTGACATGAACGGGGTTCTCTGGTGCGGAAATCAGCGGCTTCTTGGGTGAACCGACCAGACTGGTCATGAAGCCCGAAAAGCCCGACTTCTTTCGCAGCATGCCGGGGCCTCTGAACTCCCTACTCTCGTCCGAGTAGCGCTTCGTGCCTGGGAACTGCGAGTCGGAGCTAGAGCCTGCAGAGGGACGGCTGGGCCCTGACTGTGCCGACGGGGTCTTCTCGTTCAATTCATTGGAAGGTGTTGGTGACGCAGCAGCTGTGACTGGTGCTGATGCTATCGTCGTCGTCGTAACCGCAGTGATAGCAGGATTACTGGCACTGTCGGCAGCGGAAGACGGTGTCGGGCCGCCTGACGTACTAGAAGAGAATCCCGAGGCCTGCATTGTGGCGTTGGTGCTAGCAGACGGACCCCTCGATGTCGATGATGTGGGCGGTGCTGGGGCGTTTCTAAGGGGTTGTAAAGGCTGGAACTGTGACGATGAAGAGAATTGGACGGGAGTGGGCGTCGCAGTCTCCTCAATGCGGTTCAAGATAGCAGCGCCGTCAAAGGGTGCGCCGACAAAGTCTTCAGATGGCGACGTCAGAGCACTTCGAGGTGCAGACGAGCGTGAAAAGGCGTCAGGAATGGCGCTGTTATTCATGCGATTGGAGGGTGCGGATGCTGCAGCAGAGGCGGCGGCCGCGATCGAGGCGCTATTTTGATAGGAATAAGAAGGGTGAAGGGGAGGCGAAGCGTATTGCTGCTGGTGTTGCTGCTGCTTCTTTTGGTGTTGATACTGCTGGTAGTCGGCCGTGAGGAACTCACTGCCGGGCAGGATGGGCGACGGATTTGAGAGCGACGGGGCGCCTGCAGAGGGTAAATGGCGCGGCGACGAAGACGTTGACGACGACGCGTAGGCGGAGAAAGAGGTGCGGGTTTGGGGAGCGCTCGGGGCGCGCCTCAAACTCGTGGAGCTGCGTTTGCTCTGCAGAGACAGAGAGTCGGTTGTGCGACCATCGAAGCTCGTCGACGAAGAGTGGTTGTAGGACGAGGGCGGAGGCTTCTTCGTCAGTCTACGGCGATGTTGTTGTTGCTGGTGTTGTTGTTGGAGATGGGAAGTGCCGTTGGAAGAAAGAGTATTCAGGCTCTGGCCGCCGCTGTCCATGGTACTACTACACCTTTTAGGCGGAGCAGGCTAAGAGGGAAGGGGGAAAGAACGGGGAGGGCACAGAAGGGGGGTGGTTGAGAGGTGGAGGTGGGCGAGAAGAGGAAGAAAATGGAGTACGGAGAACGGAGTCTGGCGCAGGATAGCAGAGAGAGCCAAAAAGTACAAAGCAATGGGTGGGTTTTGCAGGCATGCAGGAAGTACCAGATGCGAGGGTTCTCAGGCGAGACAATGTGAAGAATGAGCAGAGAGGGGTTGCGAGAGAGCAGGATCTGGGTGATGGACGAGACAGAGGGGAGTGGTACGGGCAATGGAGCCGTGCGATTGGTCGACAAGCGTGGGAAAAAGGTGGAAAAGAGTGGAAAAGGTGGGCAAGGTGGGCGTGTGAAAATTTTGGGCGGGTCGGTCGCTGTCTGGCGCTGTCTCGGTTCTTTTTGGCGTGTTTTGGCGTGTTTTGGCGTCTTTCTGGCAGTTGTCCAGGCCCTTTGCAGAAAGACTTAACAGGTACACAGCGCCGGCAGGCTTTGTTTTTCGCCTCCTTGGGTGTGGGCAGTTTTTGGTGGGCGATTCTCTGTCGAGAACTGGGTCCCTTGGTCGTGGTGGCCCTGGATGAGAGACAAAACTGACAATCGAAATAAAGGGTAACTGTGGGTCGCCGGGAATGGAGACGCGTGAGAGGCGTGAGAGGCGTGAGCTAGTCACGACGGAGGGTCGACGGAGGGAACAATAGCGCTTGCGCGAGAGTTGTTTTTTTGGTCGGTAAAGCTTTGTTGAAAGTACTGACAAGGATGTGTGCAAAGGTGCAGCGTCTGCGGCCTGCGAACTGCGAGTGCGGGCTGCAGATTTTTTCCTTTATTTTTTCGCGTGTCCAAGCGGGCGGTGCTTGGGACGGAGGATGGAAGGGAGAAGGGTGGAGAGCAGATGGAGAATGGAGAATGGGGGAATTGAGAAGATGGAGGACAGCGGACGACGGAGCGACGGGGTGACGGATGCAGGAATATCGAACGGCGAGGCGTGGTATTATTGTTCTTGTGTTCTTGTCGACGGGCGTTGGAAAAAGGGAACTCGGAGGAAAAGGATGACAACAAAAAGGAGAGAGCATTAATGAGAGGGGAGGGCCAAGAAAGGGGATATATTGGCTCAATTGCACAGCTGGGCTCAAGCAGGGCAGCAGCGACCGTGGACGGGACGGTCGACACGCAACACGGAAGGAGCAACAGGCAAAAGAACGGCCAGAAAAGACAGATAAAGCCTGGGCAGAGCAGCAGAGAAAGGGCCTTCGAAAGGGAAGGAGTGAGCGATGGCGGCCTGGAAGTGCAGCCAAAGTGCAAAGTGCAGTTGCAGCGCAGCGTGCAGAATGCGCCTGCTCCGCTGCGTAACGGAACAGTGGTGGAGTCGTCGTTTGAAGAGCAAGTACCCGCGCGCAGCCCGCGGCAGGAAGGAGTACTCGCACCTGCACTTCAACACGCAATCTCACTTTCACCTTCACGTAGACGGTCCGTAAACAGGAGCGGCAGGCATTGGCAACGGGCTGCCGTCAACGGTCCTTTTTTGCTCGCCTGCGGTCGAGATGACGATACGGCGTTGGTCGAGCGTGCGCAACGGTGGTTCTAGAAAACGTAGCGTTTTAGCGACGGCGTTGGCGCCGGTGTTGATAAGAGTCTCCGTACAAATGGCCCGTTGACTGTTGGGCCGTCTTGGTGTCAGTTTTTGGTGAGCCGTTTGCCTGCCGACAAAGAATGGCGATCAATGACTGGGAAGGGAAAGAGCGGTTGTGGTTGCGATGCGGGTTGAAAGGTAGGGGCGGAGGGGAGGTCGTGAGAAAAGCGACGAGATTTGGATGTAGAGAGAAGAGGAAAGAGCGAGCGAGCACAATAGCACATAAAAAAGGAGAAGAACATTCACAGCATTAACAAACAAGCTCTCGCACACTGAAATTTTCAAAAAAGATACAGTATGTACGTCGTACGTCCCAACGGCGTTGGGCAGAAAAACGGCAAGGCCAGGAAAACCGAGGGAACGAAGCCAGGGTCTCTTGTGTGTACGACGTACTGGACCTGGGCCTGGGCAGCATTTGTGTCAATTAATACCCCGTTCGCAATTGTTCCCTACTGTAAGAAAGGGCAAGAGGAGGCCAACGGAAAAAGGGAACAACCTCCCAGGGCAAGGCTAGGTCTTGTTGCAATCAAGCAGAACAGGAAATAGCAGGGGCAGCTGGACAGCTGGGCAGCTGGGCAGCTTGGACACGACTTCGTTCTTCATCGTTTTGTCGTTTTGTCGTTCTGTCGCGTTCCTTCCTCAACCGTTTCTTCTACAGGATGCGCGCAGCCTGGTTTCCGTGTAAAACACGACATATCCAAGCGATTACAGTGTACATGTACCGGGCACAATCTGGGTTTGTTTGACGGAACCTGGTGTGGGAGGGGACGTTCCCTTGGTTCGCGATATTGCGGTTGCGTCTTTGTCCAGAAAACATGTGTTGGCTCTGCCGCCTGCCACCCTTGTACAGAATCGTCATCTGGAGCTTTTTTTCTTACTTTTCCCCCTCTTCTCCGAGCTCCCTTTCCTTCATATCCACCATTCCTCGTTTTCTGCACTCTCCGCCCTACTACGACTGTTCGTCCGGTGTCTGGCCAGTGTGGCTGCACGAGAAGCCCATGTTGGCCGTAACACGCGCAGCCTCAGCGGCTACAGCAGCCAGGCATTCGGTTGGCGATGATGGACAAACAACGAAACACAGTCTTCAAAGTCTCCATATTCCCGTCCAATACGTCGTACACTTCGCAAAATAAGCGTGGTAGCATCAGCGCATACCAAGTCGACCACCGTTGTTTCTACACGGCCCTAAATGCCTTCAAAACATTTAAACTTTCAGAAAAAGAAAGTGGCAGTATCTTCGTTTTTCTTCCCTCAAACATCCTCCACATCCCCCACACAATCTGAGATGAGATGCAATAGCTTTGCAAACACACCAGGGGTTCGCTCCCTTTTTCAAACCCCAGAGCAAACAGGCCCTACGTTTCACCAGTGGCCGGCGCGACGGCCATTGCATTTCCAGAGAAGGGGAACGAGAGAAACAGATCTTGGCAAACAGCAAACAGCAAGCAGAAGACCAGTTCGTTATTACGCATGCTCTGTGCGGCCACTTGTGTTTTGTGTTTTCCTTTTCTTCCCATTTGGCCCTGTTAAGTTCAGTTCGTTCCTGTCCTTTTGATAGGAATTCCAAGGAGACAAAATGAACAAGGAATATGAGGAGCGACCGTTGAAAGCCCAGATGAACACTGTGGATACGATGGGCGCGCGCTTCCTCCACGCATCCCCCGCTACTTACACGCGGCAGCCCATTCTGCAGCAAAACGAATGGGTTCCACGATCGGCAAAGGAAAATCTTGAGAAAAGGATTCTGAGAAATCGAATCTGAAGAAAAAGAAAATAACTGAAAAGGGAGGAGGCTCGAAAAGACAAAGGCATGAGCGACGACAAAGCTCATACTAGTTTCAGCACTCGAGGGCTTTCGAAAGACTGGGGATCACGGCGATAAATTGGATCCGCGTACCTCACCAAGCTCGCACTCCAATTGCCCCAGTCGATAACAAATACGATGGCACGGCTGTGGTGTGTTGGGCAAGCAAACGTGGCGTGCATCTTAAGCCTGGGAGGGTGATGATGATGTGTCCTTCTTCCCTCTCTTGCCCTTGTCCCTGCTTTCCTGGTGAAGTCGAGTTCCGCTGATTTGCACGTGCGTCATGCCTTTTCCCAATTCGGGCCTGGCACAACCCGTTTTCTCGAGCTTCCTTCCCTGCCAGCGGGCTAGTCTGTCAGCCCTTGCTGATACTCACCATGTCGTGTTCGTTGTGGCGCAGGCGGAACGAGAAGAAAGGCAAGGAAGGGACGAAAAAAGAACAGAACAGAGAACCGAGAGAAGGAAGGCATGGCCGGGTCTTGGGCATACAGTCCGGCAAAAGCAAGGAAGGTCCAAGGCGATGATCGCTTCCGAACGAGTTATTGCTCCGTTGACCGACACAAGAAACAGAGGCGAGAGTCGAGGATACGAAGGATGACAGCTTGGCTAGCCAACTGCCCCAGCTACCATCATTTATGCGAGTAGTTGCGAGTAGCTTTGAATGCCTTGGAATGCCATGTTGGCAGAAGACGATGCATCAAAGAAGGGCCCGCCTACCACATACTTGTGCTTTATTGTTCTATAATTATCTTACGGAGGCAAAAGCCAACAAGAAAAAAACATGCTGCCAGGCAAGAGTAGCTATGCAGACAACCGCGAAGACGGGGCGACAAAACGGTTGGCCATTTACTCCACATTGGCTCCAAAAAAAAAAAAACAAGTGGGTTCGTTGCTGCCGGTTTTTGAACTCAACGTTTCCGTGACTATCGCAGCTTCTTCGTTGATGGGCTCTACGACGTAGTTTAAAGAGGGGAAGGATCAATGTGGAATCGCAGGTTCAGAGGTCCCTGACAAAAGAAGAAGGAGCCAACTAAATCACAGGCAGATAGTGAAGAAACTTTCGGGCTAGCTCCTTTAGTGAGCTTTAAGGCCTTTATGCTTGTCTTTTTATAGCGTGTGATGCTGAAAACTCTGCCTAGACAAGTGTGCCCTTCAGGGCCTCAGTGCCCTAACTCTCCTAAATTGCCTAAACTCCTGTCCACTCGACCGCTATGGACCGACATCACCGTCTCATTTCTCTCTCTTTTCTTCGTTTGGCGAATTTTGGCCATCGTCGTGGCTTCTCCACAGCCGTCAAGAGTGACCGAACGAGGGCGTAAACACGCAACGTTCCCCGTTTTGATCGGCCACATACTCCGTAGAGGGAAGCACAAAGCTGGTTCAACGATAACGGAGGCCAGTTGCAGCGGCGCGGAACAAGGGCGCAAGTGCTAGGGCGTATTGTCCCGTTTTTGTCTTTAGCGTCACTGTAGCTCTTTTTGAACATCCTGCCACTCTTTCCCTGTTTGGAAAACGTTCACTCGGCTCTGTGCCTTTGCAAGTGAAAAAACCATCCTCTCACGAAGTCGGGGCGGCATTGACAGCTACAGAGCCAGGATGAGCCCTCGCTCATTCCTTCCCGCTTTCAGGTACCTTACGATACGGAATAAGGCAGGAACTGGCCACTGTGTGTCTGTTAAGCTCGTATGGAAGGCACGGCAAAAGACCTGGTGGCACTTTCCGTGTAAGTATGGTCACAGAGGAACTTTTGACTTCCATTTTCTTCTGCAGTTGTGATACAAGAGACAACCTCCTTTGTAAGTACTCCCAGAGTCAAAAGTCACTCAACGGACAGGACGCACACCAAGCAATAAAACATCAACAATCAGTCCACTCTAGATCAGTCGGTCAAGTTGTGCTGCGTCTTTTATTCCGACCTGCCGCCGTCCTCGTTCCCTTGATGTCGGCCCCCAAATTATGAGCGCCCGCCAACCCAAACGGGCATCGTCTTTTGTCCATTTCGTGGCATTACATGGCGAAAGGGCCGTTTGGTATGCCGCGATCTCATTCTAATGCGCTCAATTTCCAACGTCTTTCATGGCATTATTCTACTCAATTGAGTGCTAGGTCTTAGTATTCAAACGTTCAACGACGGTCTCTGTCTCCTTCTATCTTTAGCTTGTCTTCCCCGCAACCAAGGCTTGATGTCGAAATATCACTACGGAGCACGTCGGTACAATTACATCGAGAGAGAATAGAGGACAACCCAGCAATCACGTCTCAAGGCAGAGAGATCGGAGCTGGTACGGAACCTCCGCCATCTGTATTTTGGGTTGATTGGACAGCATATTCCAGTATCCTCGCTGTCCCTCGGTGACTTCATGGCCATGTGCTTTCGGCAACTCCATATTCCAGCCAGGCATCTTTGACGAACCTGCCTGGAATAGCTGAAGAATATCCGCCACAGCTGTTTCCTTGCTATGCTGCCTATTCAGTGAGCATATAGCAGGGTCACTTCAGATGATTTCCCATTTTTTTTGAATCGTTATGGCACAAAATTCCGGCTGCTTCCCATTTGCAACACCCTAAACACATGGTATTTAGCACCTGGGAAGCTGTCAGGTCGCCTATTTACCACGGTTCTGGCTGCATGCATGCAACACAAGTAACCCAATCAATAAAGTAAATGAGAAAGCACCCTTCTTTGCATAGAACCAGATGTCTTGCTCACAGACATACAACCGGCCCCTCCTTCCTGACAGCCCTCGATAGCTCTCAAGCTCCTTGCTGCATGGAACCCTCAAATAGGCGATCCTGTCATCCGGGATCCGCTTCAGCGCCGTGTCTATATTTTATATTGCGCGTATAATGTATAATGCTGTATGATATAGGCCACAGGCCTTACTTCTCAATTGCCGTACCAATACTCATTGTTTTTCATCCATTTACGAAAAGGCCCGTGGAACAACAATGCCTGGGAGGGTCAAACAAAACGAAGCTGCCCGGTGCATCCAATCCTGGTTCGGCATCAGTAGAGAATAACCCAGGATACAAGGCATGCTAGAAGTGATTGTCTTCTGCGTGTGTGGGTGAGTCTATGCAGGGCACTCAATTTTAGGTCTTGGATACACAGCATAGTAGACGAGATCATGTACCACATCAGTAGCTCCAAGACTTACCCCTCTCATACTCTCGCAATTCATACCCTATCCGGTATTTCTGGTTGTTTTCAGTTGACAGTTCAAACAGCAGGCTCTCTCGAGTTGGTTGGCATATTTTCCAAGAGAAGTAAATTAAACACATTCCAAGGATGCCGCAAAAAATATCCCACAGAAACCGTGATGCATGGTAAGACAACCTTGGTCCAGTTGCTAGAAGCTAAAGGAGGGGCAACGAGAACAGAAGCATTAACAATTGACTTTTGTGAAATCAAAAATAAACACTGTCAAAAGGAGTGCCCACAAAATCATCTGTGTCATTTCGTTTCCTTGTATATATATTGCCACAAGGATCTCGCTGAATCTGTCCGCGCCCCATCTCCACCTTCATCTGTTACTCTCTGCTGCCGCCCTGGTATCTCGCTTCTATCAGCCATACAATTTTCATCTTCAACGCCCACTGTATCACAGTAGGTGTCGAGACGGTTGGCCGGGATGACTATGGTATTTTGTTGCGGCTGATTTAAATACGCTGTGATGGTGTAGAAAACAAAATCAAAGCCGGAAAAAAGGATAGGGACGACAGCGGAAGATGGTTGAAAATAATAAAAAATATGTGCACAAACATCAGTCAATGTCATCCCGACCAACCGTTCCGACTGTACGGAGTAGGCTTCTATCCAAACCCGCAGGCCTTAGTTCACAAGTTTGAGCTCATAAGTAGCATTACTAGAGAGACGACCCGGTTGCTAGGAGCCTCGGAAGAACAACGTCCTTGAACTTTGTTTAATCTATCCTTTTAATTTTGTCCCATTATTATTTTTCTTAACTCATTGTTCCCAAATATGGCTCAGACGATGAAATGGAAGTCACCAAATAAATGGTAGTGTATTTCTGTTTGCTCTCGCGGAGCTCTGGAACTTATATCATTCGATGTCATATTTTTTCTCTCTTTGAGAATTCTTCCATGCCATTCTGTTAATAGTAATACGTTTTTTTACATAAACAGTTGACTGACCCGTAGATAGTTGAGCCGTTGTTTTGGTAATTACAACAAGAAAGGCACCTCGTCACTAATAGACTTTGATTCCTCGTGCTTGAGTTATAGTCACTTGAGTCACATTCAGGTCACAATTGACCCACGGGCGCCAGCTTAAGTGACTTCACTCAAATGACAGGGTGAATGCAGTGAGATCAAGGCGTGCCGTATGGGCTTGGAGATTGGCACAAACGCCACAGCTAGCACATCTTCTATATACAACACTGGGCCGGGGTAATCCTCAGATAGATGAGACCAACTCTGTGTTCCCAACCCCTCCTAGTCTCGTCTTGTCTCGCTGGATACTGTACATACTACGATGTAGATACTAGAGATTGTTGTCCTTGTGCGCCCCCAGTGACAAAACAATGACAAACTCATGACAATTGCAAGTTCAAGGGATAGCTAGGCTAACGCTCCCGTCGGCAGCCTGCATTCTCAAGTAGGACCCGTTGATCATTGCCTTCCTGACTCTTCTAGGAACTCCCACCAATAAGCCTCTGGAGAGAGTTGTTATTCTGATATCGATAGTGCACTGCCTCCGTCGACTTGTCCATCGTGTTCTTCGCCCATCTCTTATCCTTCTTTCTCTCTCTGGTGGTGTGTCCAGTCCTCCCCTTAGGTTAGTCCTAAATTACTTCAATATTCAGTTATGCTTCTGGTATGAGAAAGATCGATAGCCCTCGCCCCTGCCCTTTTGTGAAACCTGAGCTAGTTCTCGCCCAGGCCCCTCTCACATTTCCATCAAATTGCTTCGTGCATTCGGCTTGCTCACCCTACCCATATGGTCTGTGCTGACCCGTCATCTGTTTTTGACGTATTCTCGCGCGTGTCAGGTAAATGGACAAGGTCGCAGGGTGTCTGGTCCCTACAGCGTAGATCATGGAGAAATGGAGGACCGCGACGTTTTATCACCGTGTGTGAAATATTTTACTCCAAAATATGCTGGAAGGAAGCAGATGCTGATCTTGTAAGACCATATCAGTGGAGTCTTCTTTTTTTGTCTACGGAGGGCACTTAATGGTGGATGAGAGGATGATATCGGTTTACCTGCCCTTTGATTTCTAGTGTTTTCTTGTGATCTTCCGGTGTGATCATTTGATTTATTATTTTCCTGGAAAAAGAAAGAAAAAAGAAGAGGGGGGAGGGGGGGACGCCCGCCCAGTATTTTTTTTACAAAAAAATTCTTTAGGCTTTCCTGTTCATTTATTCCCATTTTTATTCAAGATGACAGCAACACTTGGTATGGAAAAAAATTGAGTCAAGTTACTGTGTTGTGCCCGTACCTAGTATGTTGATTTTCATTTTCACTACGAGGCAGATACAAACACCATAATACGAACATTCAAAAGTGCTTGGAAGGATGACCCGCATATGAAGTACTCGAAGGTCTCGGGCTGCCACGTTTGTGCATGTTTGAGGCGCCTTAATCAAGAGTAAGTACTCCGTAGATGCCTAAAACCTGTCGTAACACGAGGGGATGACGTGGATACTTATACAAAACGTTGTAATCATATGGCAATCTTTTGAAACTCGACTTGGTTGGAAACTGGACAAAACAAAGGCACCAACGATATCCGTTTGGCTGGGATCACCAGAGCTCTTGAGGATCAACAACGCCAGCAGGGGTGAGCTTTGGTGATAAACGGAGAACGGATAGGTTTCTACTAGGGCCTTTGTGGGAACATTTCACATCAGTCGAGGATACTCCGGCACAAGGTATTTGTTCCGGATTAGCTAATCACGGGTTGGCCCGTCGCTCCTTCCCCTGAACTGTCTCGGCGAAGAACATGTGTCGATGAAGCATTCTGGACCCCGCTGTGATGGAAAGAGTAGCTATTAAATTGCTATGATGCTTTTCCTCCCACGGTTGTAATATTGTTGGTGTGGCGAGGAAAGTGCGATCGTGTTTAATCGACTAAGCGGACTTCCCTGTGGGTAGATGACTCAGCACTTTGAATCTGAGGACATCTGAGTGTCTTATATACAGGTTTAGGGATAAAAATGATAAAAATTCAAGATGAAAGATGAGAATACGCAGTGGTGGCTTTTTGACTTTGAAAGCCCAAGAGACATGTTCTCGACGCCTTGGTTGTAATGCACCAATCATATGGCAGCATTGGCTAGCTTCTTCTTTTGACCTCCTGCGCCGCCCTTCGCTACTTTCATTTCTTCAGACCATTCCTTCCCCCTTCTTTGAGTCTGAAGCTGCCCCGCAGAAATTGCGCCTCCCAGGTTCTATTGCAAAATTGCCTGGCGAAATAGCGCTCTTTTCTGCTCCTTTTTAACAACTCACCTTCCTGGCCAAACGGGTCTTTTCTCCCCTGTTGCCTCTCCTGCACCCCTAATGCTCTTTTCCATGCATGCTCATAAAATGCATTCACACGATGGTCCTTCCTTCTTGACTGCCCCGTCGAAAAATAAGGAGACAAGACCATTGGCCGGTTGCCCTCCGCAACTGCGCAAGACCCGTAGCTTCTTCTTGCGGACAGCTTGTCCTATCCCAATGGCGATAATGTGGGGCCCCCCTGGCACCTTCCTCGACTGCTGCGAGGTGGTCTCGGCAGCAAGCACCTTCGTCGTGGATGAAGGTCAGCCGTCCTCAATTCCCCGTTCCCATTTCCTCTCTCCTTCCCTTCCAAAGCATCACCACCATCACCACAAACGCTCATCCCCACGCACATTGTCTTGTCCCAGCACACAGCTGTCACCGAAGGGCTACTTGCCCGCTTTTCTTGTCCGAATGTACGTTGAATTGGCCCGGCAGCATCCTATGGCATGATTTGGCCCCCTCCCCATGAATCTCGTGCAAGAAGATGCACGTTTCCTCTTGCCCATTTGCCTCCTTTTTATCGCCTCTGAGCAGCAATCAGCTACCTCGCACTGTCTTTGACCGTGGTGCAGTCACTAGGGCTAGCTAGCTCGTGGCCAGCTGAGTGTTGCTTACATGTGTGCCGCACAGCTTGGAGCTATATTCCTCGCCCAGCGCCTGTTTTTCTCTCTCCTTTTTCGATTGCTTGCTTCTTTCTGACTTTCCCTTCATCACCAGCCTCTTGTCAACTTCAAACACACACATTCTGCTCGGCTCCTCGACGCTTCGGCACCCCATCCCTCCCCGGTAAACGACTCTGCGCCTGGTTAACGAAAAAATGGCCTCCGGTTCCTCGTCCACTGCCGATTCCGGCAACGCTTCCTCTGCGGCTCAGCGCCTGATGCAAGAGCACGGCAGCCACCATGTGACCATTGAATCGGTCCCTGATGAAGAGGACCTCAAGCATGATGCCAACCTCCGCCGCGAGGTTGCTGAAGCTGACGCCTCTGGCCCTGCCCCGACTGGTGCTTCTGCCCCTTCTTGGGCCCCGATGCCGTCTGCCAAGGCTGCCGGCAAGCAGAAGGCCCCTGAACCCACGCCTGCCTCCAAGCTGGATACCCACTCGCACGAGCTCTTCCCCGAGCTGGGCGGCTCCAAGAAGTCGTCTGCCAACGTTGCACCCGTCTGGAACGCCAAGACCGCCGGCCGCCCTGCCAACGGGGCGAACGACGCTTCGCAGTCCGCTTCCAACGGTAGCAGCGCTCCGGCTCCGGCCCTGGCTACCCCTGCTCGCTCGGCCGCTCCGACCCTGAACATCCCTGGGCGCAACGTTTCCAGCGTCACGCTTGAGGATCACCAGCTCCTACCCCGTGCCTCTCTGAAGCGCCCCATTCCGGATATCATCAAGGACATCAACCGCAAGTCGCGTGCCAACATTACTCCGCTCCCGCCCACCGGTGGCCGGAGACAGTTCAACGCTACCGGCCCGCCGGAGGTTGCCCAGCAGGCTCTGCGTGACCTTGTCCAGCAGATTGGTGCCAAGGTGAGCTTTAGTCATATTTTCGACAACTTAGTTCTGATATTTGGCGTGTGACTTACAAGGTTTTCTTCTCTTTTTTTTGTAGGTCTCGGTCAATGTGCCCATCCCCCAGTCTGTTAGACCCCACATCATTGGCAAGCAAGGCTCGACCATCAAGTCGCTCCAGGAGAAGACGGGCGCGAGAATCCAGCTCCCCAAGGCTGACGAGGTCTCGGCTGCCTACGAGGACGATGACGATGCCACTATCGACGTCACCGTGGAGGGTAATGCCCTTTCCGCGCGTGAGGCTCGGGACGCGATCCTGAAGATCGTTGGCGAGCGTTCGGCCAACACCAACACCCGCCTGCGCGGTATTCCTTCCGAGTTCTACCCCTTCATCTCGGACCCCAACCATGGCCTTCTCTCCAACCTGGAGAACAATGGCGTTCAGATTCGTGTGCCGCCTCTGCAGCCGCGCTCTGCTCAGCCCCCCACAGTGGCTGCCGATGGCCGCCCTGTTTTCACACCGTCTGCGGACAACCACATCCAGCTGACCGGTGAGCGCAATGCTGTCCTGAACGCCCGCGCCGAGATTGAGAAGGCGGCAGCTCAGCTCCAGCAGCGCCTGCAGCTGCAGCAGACTTCGATCCCCCCTGGTCGCCAGCAGTTCATTATTGGCCAACACGGCACACCAATGGAGGAGTTCTTCAACGAGACTGGCTGCGTGGTTATCCTGCCCGAGGATGCCGAGGACGACAGTGTGACCATTGTTGGCCCCGCAGACCAGGTCGAGGCTGGTCTTGAGCGTGCCATCGATCTGGCCATGGGTATGCAGTGCTCCAACTACGACATTTCGCGCTTCCACCGCCAGGCCCCTGGCAGCGCGGCCGCCCATGCGCGCAATGTCACCCGCTACCTACGCCAGCGGAAGGAGATTGAGCGCCTGGAACGCGAGTACCAGAGCCACATCAACACGCCGTTCACGAGCGAGGGTGCTCTTCCCTGGGAGCTGTACTCGCGTGACGGCAAAAACGCTTTCCGCGCCCAGACGGAGATCAAGAACATTATCTCCAGCCACCCGCCCAGCCGGATGGCCACAATCCCCGTCGACCCCTTCTTCCACCAGTTCCTGCGCACCGACATCCGCCCTCGCCTGCAGCAGGACTACGGTGTCTACCTTGTTGTGCCGGAGGCTGCTGAGCCTGGCGCACCTGTCCTCCTCGTCTACGAGGGCCCCTCGGACGAATCTGCTGGTCCGTACACCCTGCCACAGACTGTTCCGTCGCCGCAGGAGGTCGCTGCTTTCCAGCAGGGTGTCCGTGATGCACAGAAGCACATTCTTGAGCTTATTGGCGCTCAGGAAGACATTCAGACCACCCAGGTTGACGTCCCGCTCAAGTTCCACGAGCGCCTCCGGCGGTTCATCAAGAAGGAGCAGGAGGCACGCCCGCCGAACCAGCCGCCTGTCCGCGTCTCCAGCCTTGGCACTGCCGTGACTCTGCGGGGTCCCAAGACCTCTGTTGATGAGCTGCTTGTCAAGATCCATGCTTTCGTGGAGCAGGAGAAGGAGGACGAGAAGGAGCGCGGCTTCACTCTGACATTCGACTTCCCCAAGGCCTATGCCAACCACCTGATTGGCAAAGGCGGCAGCAACATCCGCGAGCTGCGGGACAAGTTTGATGTCGAGATTCAGGTCCAGGATGGCCAGGTGGAGCTCAAGGGACCCAAGGCCAAGGCCGAGAAAGCCCGAGCACACATCAACTCTGTCGCCCGCCAGCTGGCTGACGAGACGACGCACATTCTCAAGATCGAGCCCAAGTTCCACCGTGAGCTGATCGGCGCCCAGGGCAGCACCATCAACCGCCTCCAGGACCGGCACAAGGTTCTCATCTTCTTCCCCCGCGTTGCCAAGCCGGCCCGCGACGATGAGTCTGTCACGGATGCTGCCAGCGATGCTGGCAAGCCCCGCCGCCAGCAGGGCCCCGACGAGGTTATCGTGCGTGGCCCCAAGAAGGGTGCCGACGACGCCCGTCGGGAGATCATGGATATGTACCTGTACGTGAAGGAGAAATCGTTCTCTGCCACTATCGAGGTGCAGCAGAAGCAGGTGCCTTACCTGATTGGCCAGGGCGGTTCTGCCATGGAGGCTCTTCGCCAGGAAACGGGCGCCAAGATTGATGTCCCCAACAGCCGTGGCGAGCCTGACTCTGTTGTGGAGATTCAGCTCAAGGGCAGCAAGGAACAGGTGACGGCGGCCAAGAAGATTCTTCTGGAGAAGAAGGCCATCCTTGACGACACCGTCAGCACGACCATTGAGGTCGACAAGAAATTCCACAAGGCTCTTATTGGCCCTGGAGGTTCGTTCAACCCTCTCATTTTTTTTTTCTCTCTCATTTTTTTACCAAACTTTTGATTTACGTATGCGCAGTCTCACTAACATGGCCACAGGCTCTACTATCAAGGACCTCGTTGTCAAGGCTGGTGGCTCGGACGACCGCAGAGAGCTGTCTCGGGCGATCCAGTTCCCGAACCAGGACAGCAGCGAGACTGCAATCAAGATCGAGGGCCGCCGGTCGTTTGTTGAGGCCATCACCAAGTCGATCCAGGAGTTTGTTGACCAGCGTGCCAGCCAGGTCTCGGAAGTGATTGACGTTCCCCAGGACAAGCACAGATCGCTGATCGGCCGTGGCGGCGAGACCAGACGCCAGATCGAGTCTCGCTTCTCTGTCGTTGTCGACATCCCCAGACAGGGCGAGGAACGCACGGACGTCAAGGTGACGGGTTCGCCGGAGAACGTGCAAAAGGCCAAGGAGCACATCCAGTCGCTCATCAAGGAGCAGCACGCCACGACGATCCAGGTGCCGCGCAGCCTCCACCACGCCATCTCCAACAACGGCCAGTTCTTCCGCCGTCTGCGCAACGAGAACCAGGTGACGGTTGACCACGCCGGCCACGCCGTCCCGGCGCGTCCCGTGGCTTCCGCTGCCAATGGCAACGGCGCTCTGCCCTTGATTACGGACGACGACGATGCCGCTGATGGTGCTCACTCGTGGAATGTTGTGGAGGTCTCGTCGACGGAGACTGGCGACATCCCATGGGTCCTGCACGGCACACCGGAGAACGTGGAGAAGGCCCAGAAGGCGATTGAGAAGGCTCTCGAGCAGTCGGGCCAGAGCAACGCCACGGGCTACCTGGTGCTGCCGGACTCGCGCCTGTTCCGCCATGTCGTGGGCCAGGGCGGCAAGAAGATCGACTCGATCCGCAAGCAGAGCGGCTGCCGCATCTTTGTGCCGCAGGGCAAGAGCGGCCAGGATGCCATTGAGGTGATTGGCTCCGCCGAGGGTATTGAGAAGGCCCGCGACCTGATCCTGGCGGCTGTTAAGGAGGGCACGCAGAAGCGCGAGCAGTAGCGCCATCCTCGCGATGAAAACGATGCTCCCTATTAGAAGATGGTAATATATGATGGCGAGCAAGAGCGACGAAGAGCAGGAGACTCTTCATGTTTTGGCTAGAAAAAAGCTGTTATTGGTACTGATTTTGCTTTTATTTTCATGTTACAAGAAGAGATTGGACACGCACCGGTAGCTCATCCTTTATTACTAGTCTGTCATCGGGACATCCTTCGGATGATAAAAATGCAAAACGACATAATGACCATAAAATGAGGGCCGCTTGATGCGAATTAGACGGGAAATAAACGCTGAATTAATGGCGAATAAACAGTGAGCAACCAGTGAATAAACAGTGAATAGACCGACATGAAGACTCGCACGAGGCTGACTTTTGCCAGTGTAACAGCGTATTTAAGCACTATATTGCTTCTATAACCATCGGTTTAAATATAACTAACCATGTGACTGCTTTTCTTCTTTTGGGTGTGTTGTAACAGCAATTTTATGATGAGTTTCGTCATTTATAAATAGTATCTAAGCATTCATTCTGTATGCGAATCCCAACAACGTATGGATATAAAAAAAAGCAAACCCTTAGTGATGCTATGCGAAACGCCAATGTGCTATGCTTTTCCCGGTTCGGACTCCTTTTTGTGGCCCAAGAAGACAAGAAAGAAGACAAGAAAGAAGACAAGAAAGAAGACAAGAAAGAAGACAAGAAAGAAGACAAGAAAGAAGAAAAAAAGAACAATTTTTTGATATAATTGGAAAGGCGACGGTTAAGAGATAGGACCGGTCATATAATCTTTTTTTGTCGTAGAATTTTATTTGGGCGTCATTTTGTAGCGTTGCTGTGTGTTAACGAGGCGGGTGCGAAACTTCTGGGTTCTTAGCCAGGTCCTCTGTCAGATACAGCAGAGCCTGCTCGACAAGTCTGTATTGGTCCTCGAGAGAAGTCTGTGCCACAGAGGCGGCCGCATCTGCGTCTGCCGCTCCAGGCACACCGAGACCCGAAAAGAGACTGCCAAGCGGGTCAGCCAGCATGCTGCTCGTCAGGCTGCTGCCCTCTTCGACAAGAGCGTCAGGGGCCCCGGAGACGGGCCGCGTGAGGCGCTCGCGGCAGCGCTCCAAGAACTTTTGGCTCTTGAGGAAGTTCATCAATGTGTCGTCCGGCAGCGGCACCTCGCCACGGTTCATTGACACGGCCATGCGAGCGGTGTGGTCCGACAGAGACACTATCTCGCCCAGAAGAGACTCGCACCGTGCACGGCGTGCTGCCAAGGCCTCGGCCATTTTGCCGGTTGGAGGCTGTCCCGAGTGGCCGGCGGCGCCGGCTTGGAACATCTCGGGCGTAGGGAGAGCAGTCAGCTGCGACATTTGGGCTGCCAGTGACGCTAGCGTCGGCGCGATAGGCGGAGGCGGCGGCGGAGGACCAAAGACACGAGGTGAGGCAGTTGCTGGTTGTTGAACTGGAGGCTGCTTCTGCTTCTGTTGCTGTTGAGGCGGCGCTTGGGATGTTTGCGGTTGTTGCGATGGAGCCTGGGGCGGCTGCGGCGAGGCGCTCTGCGCGGGTTGGTCGTCTTGCGCCTCCTGGGCAGCCTCCTGCTGCTTCATGCGATTCTGCTTCTGCTGGCGCTTCTGGCGCTGCTTACGCTGCCGAGCGGTTCCAGGAGGTGCGCTGGGTGCCGAAACCAATGGCGACGGTAGGACAGCCGGTGTGCCGTGTGATTGGGCTGTAGCCGCCGGGGCCGCAGTCTCGGTCGGAGGTGGCGGAGGAGCACTTGCAGCCGGGGCGGCTGGGAATGATGGGATGGCTGGAGGGGCCGCTGTGGTTTGAGGAGCCGGGGCACTTGGGCCAGCTTCTCCGTCTGCACGGACACGGACCTTGACCTCGCCCTCAACGCCATCAATGCGGACCCGTCTCACACTGTTGGCTGCCGGTTGGGCGCCAGACGGACCACCAGCTGCCCCGTTGCTTCCGCCGTTGTTGGGCGGCGGCGTCGACTTGACGAGTTCTCGCACAAACATGTTGGCCTCGTCGCAACCGTCCATCAGGTATTTGAGGCACAGCTGAACACGTTCACGGGCAAACCGGTTGTGATCGTCATAGACACACGCGTTCAGCAGCGCGAGCATGCCCTTCTCCTCCATAATTTGGCTCTGGACCTGTGCGTTGCCAGGGCTCGTCGTGCCTGGTTCGGGCTGCAAGAGTGTGGCAAGGATGGACAGAACCTGCGTCTTGATACCGGCCCAAGGGAACTTGTATGCCGGCTCCTGGGGAGCTGGCGGCGGTGGCGGCGGCGGCGGCGGAGGAAGCTGTTGCTGTCCTGGCCGCCCCGCGTTGGCAGCGGCAGCGGCTGCTGCAGCACGCCCGGCCGTCGCACCAGCCATGGCGGCGGCGAGAGCAGACGAATTGGGATTCGGACGTTGGGGAGCAGCTTCGACAAGCGGCTTCTTCGGGATGGCTTCCTCGAGGCCCTTGAGCAAAGCAACCAACTCGACGGCAAGCTCCCAGTCGACAAGCTGGGCACGGATCTCTTCGATCTCAGAGACAACAGCGAGAAGCTCGAGCATCTGACACAGGCCGTCACGAGCATGGTCCATGTCCCAGTTCTCAATGGGAAACACCGAACTATCGGTTGTGCCGCGTCGAATGTCGCCTTGGACAGACATAAACGCTAGGCATTCAGGTACGATGCGGCAGCGGACGGTGCTGACCATGAAGTGGACTAGGCGCATGTCTCTGGCATCAACACGCTGCCGTGGCGGCGCGCCGTTCGACGCCGCAGGCAGAGAGTTCTGGCCGAGATACTTCTTGCGGAAGAAGTAGCTGATCATGCGCAACATAGCAGTCTGGGCAGGCGACACGACATCTTTGGGGATGCGGAGCTCTGTCCAGGCGTAAGGAATCAACGACGCGTCATGGATCGCCTCGAGGATCTGCGACGTCAGCTCCCAGATCAGTGAGGTCTCCTCCTGTTCCCAGACGGCAATGAAGACGAGGAGTTCACGAAGGAGGCTGCGGCCACTGTCAGAGGCAAGGAGGAACTTGCAGCGTGCTTGCTGCAGACTCTCGCCTTGAGGTGTCAGACCGCAGCCCATGGTATCCAGAATACACGACTTGATGATCATGTGCAGGGCTTCAATCTGTTTGGGGTCGAGGATGTTGGGGATCTCAGTAAGGAGGCCGAGCACAGGGCCCTCAGCGTACGAGTCATTGTCGAGGTCGTCGTGGTCGCTATGGTGGCCACTGTGGTGGTGATCGTCATCGTCATCGTCTTCATCGTCTTCCAAATCGTCGTCGTCATAGTCATCGATGGGGTTGCCGTGAATATCGAGATAGGGACCATCGTGCTCGTCATCATGGTCATGATCATGATCATGGTCGTGGTCGTGGTCGTGGTCGTGGTCGTGGTCGTGGTCGTGGTCATGATCGTGGTCGTGGTGATGATGGTAGTGATGGTGGTGGTAGCGGCAGTTGCGGCCGTGGCTGTGGCTGTGGTGCTCATCATCCTCGCCTTCGCCTTCGCATTCTTCACCGTCTTCATGCTCTTTGTGAATTTGATCGTCAGCCTCAGCATCTTCATCGCTACCTTCGTCTTCGCCGTCGTCGTCGTCGTAGTCGTCGTCGACCTCAACCACGCGCCGCATATCCTCCTCTTCCTCCCCAGTCTCCTCTGTCTCATCGTCGTCGTCGTCGTCCCCGAATTCGTCGAGCTTGCTATCTAGTTCGGCATCACCCTTGCCGGGAACGCGGAAGTATTCGCCCGTCAGGTGGATGCTGTATCCTTGAGCGGCATCTTCGTCCCGCATCCGCCAGCGGGGGCTGAACCTGTGCAGGAGGATGTGTTTGAAAAAGGACTGGCGGCGCTTACCATAGGCACGATCGGGCATGGGTAGCCGCCACTCGTCGCGGTTAGGATCGCTCACACGCTCCCACCAGATTTCGTTCTCGTGGGAGACGCGACCAAAAGCCTCGTCTTGGGCGTACTTGGCCTCATCGCGGCTGACCTCTGAATCCAAGAGGTTGCTGGGGATCCAAAGGCGTGCCAGTGGAGAGTTGAGTGAGGGAATGCCGGGTGCCTTGGTTTGGTGTGTGTCGGCGTATTCGACGAGGCGTTCGAGGGCCTCGGGGCAAATGGTGGCGTTGCGTTCGAGCCAGTGCCGCAGTTCGATCTTGGCCAGGTCAGAACGGTAGCCCGTTCCGTCGCCGCCAAGCGTATACAAGTCGTCCGGCATAGACTCGTCTTCAAAGAAGACGTAGTACCAGAAGGCCATCTTGTTGCGGTCGTTCTTGGCCGTCCAGTTGTGCACCTGCTGGAGTGATGTCACCAACAGTTTTTTGACTATACCGTTGTTAGGACATTATATCAGTGGCTGAGACGAAGCCAAAAATAAAAAAGAAAGAAAGAAAGAAAAGAAGCAAAAACTCGGGGGAATTTTAAGAAAACATATGTGACATACACAGGTCGTAAATTTCGCTCAGCTTGCCACGTCCGGCCTCGTCCAGCGCCTCGCTGTGGTAGCCCTTTCCGGCCAGGTTGACGCACAGGACAATTATCTGGAAGACGACGGCATCGAAGCTGACTGCGGCACAGATATCCTGCGGCACCTCGGGCACGGAGCAGACGAGCAGGTTGCGAGCAATGTGCATGAGTTTGTTCAGGATCTGCAGATCTTCCTTGAGGCTTGCGTGGTTCTTGATCATGAGCTCTGAATTGTCGTGGCCCATGTGGGAATGAAGGTGGTTGTGGTGGGTATGGCCATGGCTGCCGTTGGCGCTAGCATTGGTGCTTCCGTTGGCGACACTAGACTTGTCATCATATGGCGGGTCGTTGAGGCCGGCAATGGAGCGAGCGGTCAGGTTATCGATGGCGTTGTTGAAGATACGCGTCAAGTACACCCAAATCTCCACGTTGCGAGCAAGAGCTTCACGGACATCCTTGCGGCTGTGAGTTTTCTCAAGCGTGCGGGCCACCATGCCGGTGACCTTGGACTGGGTAAGCGGGCCCGGGATGGACGGCAGATCGCTGAAGTGGCCATCGAGACAGATGAGGGCTGACGTGAAGCAAACCTCTTCAATGGATTGTTTTGAAGACGGCGCACTGATGCGGTCGATGGGCGGTATATTGCCGGTTACGACCGGGGCACCGATCGCTATGGGTGCCATGGTGAGCCGTGTGAGGTCGGCCACCGGACAGTGGCTCTAGAAAGGGATGCCGAGGTGCTGGAAATCGAAAAGTTGCGAGCTACTGCGAGAAAAATGTCAGGTGTCCAAGATGAACGTGGCCGGGACCGTGAATTTCGGGAAGCCAAGATTGGCGAAGCTTGTGAGAGTCGGTTTGGAAGGACTAGAATCGGAAGGGCGGAGTTGTACGGCGTACGTCGTGGCCGGATATAGAACGCAAAGTGACGGTGAGGACTCGGTCGAGGTAAAAGAGAACGAAAAAAACGACGTCGAGAAAGATACTCGAAAAAAAGCCTGCAGTAGCGCTTACGAAAGACCTTTTTCTCACTGAAGAACGGGCCAGCGTTCAAGATACCCACGCAGCTGTTGCAAGTAATTGCGAGGTGGGTTGCGGATTGCTGGCGTGCGTTAAGACGAGGACACGAAGTTGACCGATCGTGACCTGTTTTGGCGATGTTGTTTTTGTTGGAGAAGAGAAAAGCTTCTGCCGGGGCACGGCGGAAAGAAGGCACGAGACTGGCTGGGATATTGCCTCCAAAAAGACAACTCGATATGGCAGGGGCGGACATTAAATTTTTAAAGAAGGAACGGAGGGCTCTGATTGGCGGGAAACGCGGGCGGTCTGCACTGGTCAAGCCTTCCTTCCCACCTGTTCCTGGCCGTTGTGTCCACCAGCAGAAGGAACGATCACCCAGTCCACTGGCTGGCTACAGGCACGTGTGGACAGCCACTGTAACGGGCCGGATAGAAGGTCCCTGGGCCCCTCCAAAGCGCTGCTGACAGGCCATGAGACAGCCAGAATTCGCAATCGCGGGGTATTGCGTCTTCGCAACTTCCCTAAAACAAGCGACTATCAATGTTATCGGGCCCAAAAAAAAGAAAGAAAAAAAAAAAAAAAAGGGTAGCACTAAAATAGCTAAGAAAAAACGGCCGTAAGCTAATACTACAGGAATGGTCGCTATTGCTATGTTTATATAAGACGAACGGGCTTGGTGCCTTGCAGTACTGTGAATGGGTTGCTCCTGCCGACCTTGAAGTACGACTGTGTTCCTCCTTCCTCTGGTGTTCATGCCGCTTTCCTTCTTTTCATCCAGTGTTTAATTCTTCTGCTCTTTCCCTCGACCACAGTCTCATACAGGCTTCATCGTCAACATGTCTGCTCCTCTCGCTGATCACTACGACCGTATGTCTGCCATACCTGCCATAGCCGCCTCACTTCCACCTGAAATCTCACACCTACTGACATGCTCACAGGCCCGGTCACCATTGCCGTCATCGGCGGCACCGGCCTCAGCAAGATCGAGGGGTTTGAGCCCGTGGCCTCGCTGGACATTACGACGCCTTGGGGCAAGCCCTCAGCTCCCATCCAGATTGTCGAGCACAACGGCGTGCCCTTTGCCTTCCTGGCCCGCCACGGCCTCTACCACCAGTTTGCGCCCCATGAGGTGCCCAACCGCGCCAACATTGCGGCCATCCGCCACGTCGGCGTCCGCTGCGTGATTGCTTTCAGCGCTGTCGGCAGTCTGCAGGAGCACATCCGCCCGATGGACTTTGTGCTGCCCGACCAGGTCATTGATCGCACTAAGGGCGTGCGCCCCTTCACCTTCTTTGACGGCGGCCTCGTCGGCCACGTCGGGTTTGCGGACCCCTTTGACAGCAAGGTGGCCGAGGTCGTCAAGAGCTGTGCGGCGGCGATGCGGGGCGAGGGCGTCACGCTGCACGGCGACGGCACGCTGATCTGCATGGAGGGCCCGCAGTTCTCGACGCGCGCCGAGTCCAACATGTACCGGTCGTGGGGCGGCTCTGTGATCAACATGTCGGCGCTGCCCGAGGCCAAGCTGGCCCGCGAGGCTGAGCTGGCTTACCAGATGATCTGCATGGCCACGGACTACGACTGCTGGCGCGTGGGCGACGACAGCGAGGATGTTGGTGTCAGCATGGTGCTCAAGTACATGGAGGCCAACGGGGCCAACGCCAAGCACCTGGTCGGCGCCGTTCTCGACGAGCTTTCGCGTGAGCAGCACAAGGAGCTTGTCCTGGCCAAGCACTACGAGGGTGCGTCCGTCATGGCTGTTCAGTTCATGACGAAGCCCGACGGCCGCAACCCTGAAGCCATCAAGCGCGTCGAGTACCTTTTCCCCAACTTCTTCGGCCAGTAAGCGGGCAAAAGGGTGGATAAGAACGGCGCCCGAGGTGTAGGGGATGGGATGGTCAGGGTGAAGATATTTTTAAAGATATTTCTAAGTTTGAAATTTTCTTGTGCTTCGATTTAACTTCTTTTGTTTACTATTTCTCACACCTATTCACTCTAGACGGCTTTCCACGATCACGAATAAAATAATAGAACACATTCAACATGTATAAAGTCTTTGGTAAAGGGCGTAAATAGATGCAAAATGTCTCCCAAGCGCCTATGATGAGAATGCTACAGACAAAAACGGAACAGTGTATCCATCATGTAGAAAACAAATACCCCGAGCAAACGATGCGATGATTGGAACTGAAATATAAGGCGATGTAAAAGTGCGAGTAATCAAAACAAAAAATTGTTGAAAATATGTTATAAGACATAAGTCTTTTAAGTGGCGGACCTCCTCTACAACTACATCCACTTGCAAAGCGCCCGTGCGGCCCTTTCAGCGGCCGCAATGTGCCACGGCCGTGCATCTCTTTCGCTGTCAAGGATGCCCCGAACGCGTGCCAGGGTGCCCAGCGAGCGGTACGAGGTAAGGATGTCACGGGCAAGTGCATCGCTGGCGCGATGCTTGGCATCGACGTGCACAATATTGACTTCGAGCACAACGGGAGCGTCGTCACGACCGATGCCGCCACGTTTGATGAGATAGCCGCTCACAAGAGCCGGCCGCAAGTCGACCCAGGTCGAGGCCGTGTTGAGGCGGTGGGCGGCGACAGCAATCCACGTGTTGTCCGTCACGTCGACGAGGACGACGTTGCCCTCGATATCGGCGACAGTATTTGGGTCTGCCCCGGCCGCAGCGAGTTTGGCGCTGACATCGTTATTTGCAGCGTTTGCGTTTGCACTCGCATTTGCGGCTGCGTTGGCGTTATTTCCAGCATTGGCACCTCCGGCCGACGGAGTATTAGGAATAGCCGGGCTGTTGGGGGCGCCGGCTTTGCCCAGTTGGCCGCCAGGCGTAGCCGGCGTCGGAGCACCGCCTGCTGGTGTTGTGCCGGCGGGTGTGACGGGGTTTCCGCTTTGTTCAGGAGAAAACACCGAGGCCTGGGGCGTTTGTGCCATTGTTTGCACCGAGAGCTGTGACAGGACTGTTGGAGCGACCGTGATGACGGGAGGAAGCAGCTCGAGCGCCGGCTGGGTGTCCACAGACACAAGAGTCAGGCTCATGGATGCGCGGGTCTCGGCCTTGGACAGGTCGGACCAGATGCTGATCTCTTCGGGCTCCATCTGGCCGCATTTGGCAATAATGGCGCGCCAGTGCACCTTGAGGTTCGACACAATGGCGCACGTGTTGGTCCAGATCTCCCGCGCGACGGCGTCAAATGAGTTGGTGGCACCGTCAGAATCTTTGCGTCTGACCCAGTAGGCTGCGCTGAACTGGCGCCAGCCACTGCCATCGGTCCATGCCGCTGTAATCCAGCGCTCGTCGGCGCTCACAGCATAGGCCACGTGGATGCACGAATTCTCGCGCTGGACGTCGACAATTGGCGTCGACGAGAGCTTGAGATCGAGGTTGCGGGCAGGCGGCTGCTCGAGAAGGAATGCCGGCGCAGGCTTTGGGCCTTGCGGACCAGCACAGCGGTCGTATACTTCGAGCGAAAGATACAGCAAGTCGGTCGGGGTTGGGACGGCGAGGGATGTCGGCGACGACAAAAAGTCGGAGGGGATGAGCTGGAGGACGAGGTCGTTGGGCTCGGAGCTGCGGCTTGTAACGGCAATCTCGTATAGCTGCGACAACCGCTGGAAGGCTAGGCACGCATCGACGACCGCCGTTGTAATATCTGGACAGTACACAAAGTAGACGACCAGACTCTTTCCCGGCGTATCTTCGGCTGCCAGAGCCTGGGCTAGCTTGTGCACCTGGTCGACGCCAGTGTACTCGGCGCCAGGGACAGATGCCGCAGAAGAAGAGAGATCGCTGTTGAAGGCGACCATGCCGTCGACAACGCTGGCCTTGGAGGACAGCAGTTCGTGAGAGCCGAGACGCAGGGATTCGTAGACAATCTTCATGCGGTTGAGGAAACCGCTGACGTCGTGAGACAAACCCTGGTAGTTTGGGTAGGCGCAGACGGCACGAATGTCCTTGGGACCATGCAACGGCTCGAGGCCGAGAACTTCCCAGAACTCGATACCTGTCGGCTTGATAGACAGCGTCGACTCATTGCGCCGGATGCCGACAAGCGGCGTGGGAGCTGGAAACAGATTGGGGATGCGCTGGTCAGAGCCAGGCGGAGCTCGAGGATGCAGACGACCAAGCGGTGCCAGCTGCAGTGCATCCGGGATGTCAAGGTACGGTTTGAGAGCGCAGCGAGAAGCGCCGTCGAGGGCAGCCGGCAGAGAGTCTTCCAGAGTGGCAACCGAGTAGCGGATGCGCTGCAACAGTGTCTGGCGCAGCTTGGATTTCTGCTGATCCTGGCCGTCGTCTTCATTGTAGACAGACCGGATGGTAGCGTGGGTGATTTGTTGCGTAAGAATCTGCGCAACATCGACAATGTCGTCGTCGGCGTAATTAAGCTCGTTTGGCGGCGGAAGTGGTTCAGCAAAGAACCGCGCAATAGGGAAATCCCAGACGCCCTCGCTGTACGCTAGAGAAAGCCCCTTGGCTGCCTCAGGCGACGGAACGAACTCGGCCATGGCACGGGCACGCATTTTCCTGTGAACAGCCGTCACTGCAAGTGGCGCTTCATCGTCATCCGAGTCTTCAGAGGACGAGCTCGAGCTGGACGAGTTGGATGATGTGTCGCCGCTATCTTCAAGAAGAAGAGGGCTGGTGGCTGCCATAGCCGGGTGGAGAGAGCTTGATTTTAGCCCGCGTGTTATGCTTGAGATAAGAGTTGCAAACTGCGGAGACGAGTCTGACAGTCCCGGTGGCTTCTTAAGCGGCCGTCGGAAAGCTGTTGGCGATGTGGCTGACGACAGATCGGACTGCATGTCGGCCTCGGGATGCGGCCAGCTGAAGCCAAACTTGCCGTTGAGCTCGTACTTTTTGTTGTTCTGGATCATGAACTCTGTGAACTTGAGGCCCTCAAAGAGCTTTCCGGGCTGTGGCGGCAGAGCTTGTCGTGCTGCACCAACGGGAAGGCCCTTGTTTGCTTCGGCGATGGCACGAACGCGCTTGAACACAGTCATGGCATTAAAAGGGCTCGGCGACCGCTTAGACCCGCTCTTTCTGGTGTCCACAAGATTACTGCGTGCATGTCGAAGCTCGGGCTTTGTGAAGACGGACGAGTCTGACGGTTTGCTGGCCGTTTCAGCCGATGTCTCGCCATCCGTAGATGGCTGTTGTGAAGGTGCTGGAGGAGGCGGTGGTGGTGGCATAGAAGGCGTTTCCGATTTGATCTGTGGAGTGGCTTCTGTGTTTGTGTCTGTTTGGGGGGCGCTTTGCATCTCCGAGTCTGGCTGCGTGTTTGCAGAAGCTGGTTCGTTTTGGCCGCTAAAATCCACGTCCATCTTGCCAGAGACAAGAGCCGCATCAGAAGCACTGGATGATGGGCCAGCCATGGCTGCAGCGGCATTGGCGCCGTCGGCTTGCTTCGTGTCGTCGAAAAAGTTAAAATCGGCGTCCGTAATGTCATCGCCAAACATGTCTGCGCCAAGATCGCCGCCCAAGAGATTGTCTGGTTCACCCATGAAGGGTTGGTCTTGTTCGTCTTGCCGAGCACTGATATTTGGCCAGATCTCGCCTTCAGGTCCAGACGCTGCCTCAAGGTCCACGGGCGCACTGGTTCCGGCGAGGTTTCCAGGACTGGATGTTGAGCCATCAAACGTCGGCGTCTGACCTACAATGCCCAAGAGGCCGTCGGGCGGTGTTGGGTAGATGGCCCCGGCAGCGGCCGTTGCGCCTCCTGGCCCAAGAGGATGCCGTACACCCAAGGGCGACGGCCCGTCAGACTGTGTCCCCTTGCCAATGCTAGAGACGGTCTGCACATCTTCCATGACAATGTCCTCGGCGGCTCCCTCTTCGTCTTTTCCAGCCTCCTTGGGCCGCGACGTAGCTTCTTCTGCGCGCAGTTCTTCCAGGTACGCTTCGCGCAAGTCAGCGAGTGGATCAAGCTTTTGAAACGGGGCAACCGTGACGAGTGAGTCCTCGAGGCACCAGAAACACAGAACCGAGGGCCATAAAATGACAACAGAGTCTTGGGTTCCAGAGTCTCCGTTTTGCGGCTCGTCGTCGAGAGCAAACTCGAGCTGCAACCAGGTCGAGTCTTGCAGGACGCTGGCCGACGTGCCGCGCATCTCGAGCATCTTGGACACAAAGCTCTTCCAGCCATGCGGCACTGCCGGCAGTGGTACACCGTTCCGTTTTAAGCGGGCGAGGGCATACCGGCTGTCGTCGGCAGAGACTATAGGAGGGTATGCGCCTTGGACGGTCGCAAACTTGCCCCAGGGAGCAGTAAGAACGGCAGAGCCAGGAGGAGGCACGCCCGCGTAGCATTCCCACTCGGAGCAGCCCATGCCGCGCAGCAAAGAATGCGACAGTCCGACCAAAAGAGAGCCGGCCGTAGTCAAGGTGATACGCAGCGTTGCAACAAGCGAGCGACTGTCAGTTCGGCTGCTCTCATTGCCGTCCCATAATGGATCGAGTGGCGGTAATAAGAATGTGTGGTTGTTGAGGGCTATGGCCTTGGCGTGCGAGCAGTAGGCAGTCGACAAGCTAGCGAGGACGGCAGACATAAAGAAATTGTAGACGACTTTCGTAGGTAAAGAAGGAAATGCAGATCGTGGCTCAGACGTCTGTTGGCCTTGCAACCCTTGTGATGGCTGTATCGAGCCTCCATTTTGTGATATCTCGCCGTCCTGTCCACTGCTTGCAGATGTGCCTTGAGATGACAGCGGATCAACAGCGCCGGGAAGCTCAGACAGGCCAAAGGATGTGTGGAGTGCGGTCGAGTTTGCAGATGACGAGGCTGAGCTGTTTGGAGTGTTTATTGGGTTGGCACTTGTTCCGGTGGCTGGCTTGCCCAGGACGAGGCTGCTGGGGTCAAAAGCGCCTTCAGAGACAGTTGTCAGCTTGTAAGGGCCAACGTCAATCGTGGCATTGAGCTCGGACTTTGTTGGGGAGCCAATGGCCGAGCCGTCTTTGCGCAGAAGCCGGAAACACCATATCCCATTCCGTCGCGAATCTGCAAACACGAGATGGCCATCGTTGCGCAGGGACTTCTCTACATCGGACGGCGAGAAGGGAAACTGGGCCGCAGATGCCGAGGCCACATGGCGGTAGAAGCGGAAGGCGATGGACGCAATGTTGGAGATGGCCAACGTGTTGGTCTCATATTCGCCGACTTCCATGTCGCGCTCCATTCGCCGGGGGAGGCCCTAGGCGCGGCCACCCAGCCGACTGGGGCGGGAAGGGGACGCGGCGGCGTCTGGTCTATGGCAGACCGCACGGGCGGGGCATGTGCATGCGCCGTGGCGGCGGAAGGAGGGGGAAGAATGTCAAAAGGCCGAGATCGGATGTCCAATGTGGAAAGGGGAGGATCGCGGAAGTTAGGTTCGTTAACTCGTTGGGAGGCAGAGGTTCGATGAAGAAAGGGTCCAGATCCGTGGGGGGCTGGACTCCATCGCCGGGTGGGCGGTGTGTCTGAAAGTGTATGTGGAACGAGAACAGCTGGAAATGCGTCGATTGTTGATGTCGACGCTCAAAAATAGTCGTGATATTTCTTGTCGGAAATCATGCCGATAATAGGGCTTGTTTCGGATGGTGCGGTGGCAAACCGGATGAGCCGCAAGCTGCAGCACTCGAAGGCCGTTCGTGGAGATGCGCACAAGGGCGTGTGCGGGTTGTGGGGTGGTAGTGGATGCGCAAAGGCTGTTGTAGCCAAATTGCTGAAGACAACAAAAAATCGAGGCGTGATGTTGATGTCGCTCTTTCCGCCAGTGACCGGCCAAGTCTGTTAGCGCTGTCCCAATGCCAATGGCAGAAGGCGCTACTGTCTCTGTGGGGTTTGGCCGGCGCGGACGGGTGCTGCAGGGGGGAATAAGATACCTCCGTCCGCACTTTCCAGGGGTTTGCGCCATTCGCCAGCCTGGCTTACCTAACATTTGGAGCTACTGCTGGAAGTCAACTGATAAGATAAGGCACGTGATGCGGCTAGACAGACACATATTTTGGCAGGAAACAAGGGGCGCTGGGGCGGTGGCCAGGCAAGAACGAGGGGCAGAGGCAAAAGCCAAATAATTAGAGTAGCTTGGGCAGGCAGAACACAAAAATCAAATTTCAGCGCCCGCGTTCCGCTTTGGAACTGCCTAGAAGAGCATCGACACTGAACAAAGCTTCCTTACCAAAACGCAGCCGCCTTTTCGACCTCAACACAACATCCCCCGATTTTCCACGAAAACACCCGCGGACGCCGACATACACCCCCCCAGAACATACGCATTTCCCCTTTATAGTCGCTTGGTCTCGCAGAGACTGCAATTCTCCCCCAACATGGCGATGAGTGCGTGCCATTGTCCCCGCCCCTATTGCTTTTGCCCCTATTTTACGTTGTTTGGTCAGCAAGCTAACCTGTCGCCCAAAACACAGATCTCGACCTCTCCAACGGTATGCAAGCTCTCATACAGGCCCGATTGGCTTCCTGGGAGTTCCTGGGAGCTGTCGGGGCACCCTATGGCTAGATTCGACAACGTATTAACATGCTGCAGCGTCGGTGATTCAGGATGAACAGGGCCGGCCGTTTATTGTCGTTAGAGAGTGAGTTTCCGCTTGGATTTGCACACACCGCCCTCCCGTATCTCTGCATGCACTAACAACAACAGCCAAGGAAAGAAGCGGCGGCAGTTTGGCAACGAGGCCGTCAAATCCCACATCCTCGCGGCACGGACAGTGGCCAACATTGTCAAGTCGTCGCTCGGTCCTCGCGGCCTCGACAAGATCCTCATCTCGCCCGATGGCGACATCACAGTAACCAACGACGGCGCCACCATCCTGCAGCAGATGGAGGTCACAAATCACGTCGCCAAGCTGCTGGTCGAGCTCTCCAAGTCCCAGGACGACGAGATTGGTGACGGCACAACAGGCGTCGTTGTTTTGGCCGGTGCTCTGCTCGAGCAGGCCGCCGAGCTGATCGACAAGGGCATCCACCCCATCCGCATTGCCGACGGCTACGACCAGGCGTGCGATATTGCCGTCGCCGAGCTCGACAAGATCGCCGACGTCCTGCCTTTCAGCCCCGACGACGTCACCAACCTGACCAAGGTCGCCCGCACGAGTCTGGGCTCCAAGATTGTCTCCAAGGCCCACGACCAGTTCGCCAAGATTGCCGTCGACGCTGTCATGTCGGTGGCCGATCTCGAGCGCAAGGATGTCGACTTTGAGCTGATTAAGGTCGACGGCAAGGTTGGCGGTGCCCTCGAGGACTCGCTGCTGGTCAAGGGCGTCATTATCGACAAGGACTTTTCCCACCCGCAGATGCCCTCCGAGGTCCGCGACGCCAAGATGGCCATCCTGACCTGCGCCTTTGAGCCGCCCAAGCCCAAGACCAAGCACAAGCTCGACATTACGTCTGTCGAGGAGTTCCGCAAGCTGCAAAACTACGAGCACGAGAAGTTTGTGGAGATGATCCAGCAGATCAAGGACACCGGTGCCAACCTTGTTATTTGCCAGTGGGGCTTCGACGACGAGGCCAACCACCTGCTGCTGCAGAACCAGCTGCCCGCTGTGCGCTGGGTCGGCGGCCCGGAGATTGAGCTGATTGCCATTGCCACCAACGGCCGCATTGTGCCGCGTTTCGAGGACCTGACGGCCGAGAAGCTCGGTACTGCCGGCATTGTCCGTGAGATGACCTTTGGCACCACGCGTGAGAAGATGCTCGTTATCGAGGAGTGCGCCAACACCCGTGCTGTGACTGTCTTTGTCCGCGGCAGCAACAAGATGATTATCGACGAGGCCAAGCGCTCTCTGCACGATGCCCTGTGTGTCGTCCGCAACCTGGTGCGCGACAACCGCGTCGTCTACGGTGGCGGTTCTGCCGAGATTGCCTGCTCGCTGGCTGTGGAGGACGCCGCTGTCCAGACCCCCGGCCTCGAGCAGTACGCCATGCGCGCTTTTGCCGAGGCGCTCGACGCCATCCCCATGGCCCTGGCCGAGAACTCGGGCCTCAACCCCATCGCCACGTTGGCCGAGGTCAAGAGCCAGCAGATCAAGGCACAGGGCGGTGCTGCGCGCGGCCGTCTGGGCGTCGACTGCATGGGCCTCGGCTCCAACGACATGAAGGAGGCCTTTGTCATTGACCCGCTTATCGGCAAGAAACAGCAGCTGATGCTGGCCACCCAGTTGTGCCGGATGGTGCTCAAGGTGAACAATGTCATTATCAGCGGTTCGGGCGAGGACGACTTCTAGAGGGTGTGGATGATCAAAATTTCAAGTTAAAAAATTAAGGCGACATGTATAGAATAAAATTCAAATACAACGATGCCTTTCAGATGGCTCGTTGGACCTTTTGTGTATACAATACCCCTGTGTTCTGTGACTGGGACTGGGCTTGGAAGGGACAACAAAATAAATGGAAAACTACGAACAAATCAGGGACTTTCACTTTATCTTGCTTCGAGTCTGTTTGATTAATGCTCACTAAAAAAAGGTATTATATTAGAGAAAACAAGGTAAACAAACCCGTGCAATGACAGAAATTCAAACCAATGACCTCCAATGCAATGAAAGTGCCTCATATGTAATACATGCGGCAACCATAAACTATGCAGCCGAAACCCAAACCCAAACCCTTGCTATGTAAGTCAGAAGCAGACGGAACACTCATTTGATGTCCCAGGGCGTGCCGCCTCATCTATCGTACTCTTGTCGTTTTTCCCCCTTTCTCCTCTGTCTCCCTCCTTTCTGTCTCAAGATCTACGAGAACCCAAAACCCTTGGAGTTCTCCAGCGCCATCTCCAACCTTTCTTGAAGCACGTCACGGTCGGGATACTCGGGCAGTAGCAGCGTGCCGTAGCATGTGTACGCTGTTGGCAGATGGCCACCCACAGCTTCTTCCTCGCCATTGCGCTGGATCACAAACTGTATCGTCTTAGCGCCACCTACGGGCATACGGTCGCTCGCTGTCACAAACTCGAGCAGCTTGCGCTTCATTGGATCGCCAAACTCGGACACAATAGACCAGAAATCGCGCACCGTCGCATGGCTTGAGTCCCATCCCACGTACCGCGCGTGTTGGCGCAGCTCATCAATGTCAATGTCCTGCTGGCCTTCGAGAATGGACTGCAGCAGCCCGGGTGTGAGCAGTTTCAGAGACTTGGGATGCAGGCACTTGCGGAAGCCACGCGCAAACGCCTCGTACTGTGCACGGACCGACGTGTCGGTGAGGTAACGGATGTAGTCGGTAACATAGGCGTTGCGGTTCTCGCTCGTCACCATCGGGGCGTCGTCGCCAGGGTTGCCGTCGGTCAGTGGTTGAGTTGATGCTGCATTGGAAGCTTCCGCGGGCTCAGGGCCGGTAGGGGTGGGGGTGGCCGTCTCCGAGTTACTTGCAGGCGCCGCTCCCGACAGGACGCTCTCGCGGATGTTTGGCCAGGATGCGCAGTCGTCTTTCATAATGCGAGAAACTGACTGGCCAAACATGTCGACCGAAAACTCGTATGTAAGCACAAACACGTCCTCAACGGCACCATCCTGCTCGCTCCATTCCAGCAGTGTTGTCAGGCCGCTTGCCATATCAGGCCATCCGTCCGAGATGTGGTGTAGCTCGTTGACGGGCTCACCAAGCAGTTTGCGGTAGAGCGCCTTGGGGAAGGTGACCGGCAGCGGAATGCCGTTGAAAAGAGCAAGCGACACCAACAGACCAATCAGCTCAAACTTCCAGTCGGCCTCAAGCGTTGTTGGGTTGAACCACGCCATGTGCGTACGGCTGTCGACAGTGAAAGCGCCATAGTCAGGGTTCAGGGCCTCCGCAATTGCCAGGCGGAAGAACTCTTGTTGTACGCCACCTGAATCGATACCTTCTTCACCACTACCCTCTCCAAGACGGACCTTGAGTGGCCGAAGGAGCTCGCGCTGTTCCCGGCGCCACAGCTGGTCAAAGGCGTCCTGTAGAATATTGTTGCGGTCGATAGCGAGGACGAGGTACTTGGTCGAGGCCATCTTGAGGCGATCCTGCAGGACCTTCTTATGGTGTGTTGTGATAACTAGGCTTCCAGGTGATACAATGGCATTCATGCGGCTCGCGAGGGAACTGGACTCTTCAAAGGAGCGGCTCATGCGTGAGAAATTGATGGCACGGAAGTATGTAACGAGTGAAGTTGGGCTGAACATGAAGGGAAAGTCGAGAAGGTGGCGCTGCTTCCTCGTGGACGTGAACGACAACCATGCGATCGGAATTTCAATCTCGTCTAGTCGTTCAGCAAAATATTCCGAGCGGAACTGGACATCGCCGATGAGAAGAGCCTGGCGTTTTTCGTAGATGGCAGAAATGAGCGCGAGAGCCCCGCCAAAACGACCCTCGCCAGGAAGAATGGGCGAACCATCCCACTCGTCAAGCATCACTGAACGGGCCCAGTCCAGAAGCAAAGTAGGCACTCTGGTTTCGTGTAGTGTACGGTCGGCGAAGGAAAAATTGAGGATGTAGGCGGCGTCCAAGTTAAGGAAGTCCAGCTGTGAAAACAGTGGCGCCAGTATGTCTGATGTGGTCGTTGTTGTTGTCGTCGCGGCGTTGCCATTGAAGGTGCGTTGTGCTGCAATGGCTGAGAACAGGAGGCGGGCAAGGCGCATTGCCAGATCATTTGAAAACGCATCGTCGTACTGGAGACACAGCTCTGGGGGCTGTCTAGCAACCAGACCACTGCCGGCGAGACTGAGGCCCTGAGAACGAATGCGAGACATATCGTAGAGCTGCGTCTCATTCTTAACCAGTGGTGCAACCGCAACGAGTGCGTGCAAGCAGATGGACATGAGCATCCCTGCCTCAACATCAGTGAGCAGCTCTTCTTGCTTGCTCTGTGGGAGATTCACATCTGGCAGTCGTTGTGCCAAAAGCGTTTTGGTGGGCCCGAGTAGAGACCCCGCCGCAATCCACAAGCTGTGAAGCACGAGGCTCGGCGCAACACGTGTGAGCCGGAGCATGCAGTACCAAAGGGTCTGTGTATCGTATAGCTGATCCTGCTTCGTGAACGAGGATATCAGGGCATGGGGATCACTTAAGACGTAGAAGAGGCTCTGCTCAACGAGCACGCGCCACTCCTGGGCAAGATGCCCATGCTGTTGGTTCTGTTGCTTCGGTTTCCGTTTAAGGGGAGCTGAGCGACTGCCTCGAGACTGTTTGTGGAACTGCTCAACTACGGTTGGCTCAAGCATGTGCGTCTCCTGTGTAAAGTCATCCTGCAAAACATCGCACACAAAGTCCACAACCTCGGCGTTCAGCCGTGTCAATGTCTGCGGGAGCAGAGCATCAAGGGCAGCATCGTCATCGGCATCAGCATCGGCATCAGCATCGGCATCGACATCAGACTCCCCATCGTCGTCGTTTGCGGCAGACGACTGGTTCGACGAGGAGCGGTCTGGGGAGAGAGAGCGGGAGGACGATGAACGCGATTGTGGCAGGCTCGTATCACTACCGCTGTGCATCAAAATATCGGTCTGCGCCCGTGCCGTCTTCGGGGTCGTTTCCAGCGATGCCTTGAGAGGTGGCATTTTTTCCAAGGTCACACTGTCGAAGAAGCCAGCGTTGGACAGCTGGGAGATGGGACGAATATTGTTAGGGGTCGGGTTCTTAAGCGATCTCGTCGGCGGCGGGATACTGTTAAGGTTGTCACCTTGGACACCTGGCAAGAGGGGAGAGCGGACTCCCGTGTTGTCGTCGGAGTCTGCCGCAAAGGGGTCCACGGAAAGCTTCCGCTGCGATTGTAGTGAGGATGTCGATGCGCGCATACGGGCGCTGGCATTGCGCACTGCATTTCCGCTTGTGTTGGCAGTTGTATCTGCGTCTGTAGGTCCGTCTGTAGACGACAGGGCAGGGTGTTGGTTATCCGCTTCCGATGGCCCCTTTGGGGCGTCCGCAGAGGTGTCGGCATCTGCTTCTGCCTTGTTGGGAAGCACTTCGGGGGTGGGCGGTTGAGATTGATCTGGCGTGTGGCCGGACACTGATCCCTCAGATGAAACTGGAGTTTCCTTCTTCAAGTTCGTCTGGGGCCAGCCCTGCATGATGCCAGCTGCCTCGGTCATCGCCTCGACGCCAGAAGGCGTCAGCCATTCAAGCATCCGAAAGGCGACCGTACCAAACATGTTGGCGGCCAGAGATCTGTAGTCTTTGTTCGCTGGTCGGTCTTTAGCTGTAAACTTCGCCTCGAGGCCGCTGTCGTTGCGAGTGGCAGCAATAAACGCTTGAGGCGTTGCCGGTTTTGAAGACTGTTCTGGCAGTGCCTTTTCTGTCTTTGCCTTCTCCATCTTCACCGGCTTCTCTGTATTATCCGCCTTCTCCGCCTTCGCCCTATCCGCTTTTGGACCGTCTGTATCTCGTGTGCTGGCCTTGAAGCTCTTAGGCATCTTTGATGGCCGGTTCGACGGGCTGCTACGGACAAGTCCAGTCGGAGACGACTTATAGCCTCCAAAGCCGCTAAAGTCGTAGTTTGGTGGGAAGGACTTTGGCGCAAAGTGGAGCGTGTTTAATGCTGTTGGTCCTGTACGAGGGAGTCTCAAAGTCGGGCAGAGGCCAGCCTCTGCATTGTTCTGGCTGGCGAGATGGACGGCAAGTGTGCGTGCGCTTGTCGCGTTGTATCTGCGGAGAGGTGCTTTACCGGCGAGTCGTGCGCGGGCGGTCAGGCATGTCGATTTGATGCAAGTGGCCGAGTTACAGCCCTCACGCAGCTGTACAATGTACCTGAAAACAGTTAAGATTAGAAACGAGCAAAGACGCGGAGCATATGAAGAGGAAAAGGTTGAGGGAAAGGGGAACCCACAGCTGAACGATCAGTTGAAAGTGGTGGCGCCGGCTGGCCTGGTGAATAGCGTAGACCCGGCGGGGGTTATCGACCACATCGACCAGCTCACGCAACTCGGCCGGCGCGTCCCATGGCAGCCTCGCGAACGGTGCCTCCTCCCACAGGCCGGCAAGGAGGTCCACGTCACCACTGCTACTGCCGTCTCTACCGCCGCGTACGGACGGCCGTGGAGCCTCACTCGTCATGGCGTCCGTTCAAAGGTCAGTGGGAAGTGAGAGAATGGGGCCGAGTCATGTCGGGGAGCCGAAAGGAGAGTTCCGGATGAGGAGGGAGGTATAACGCGTGGGCGTTCGTCGTGGGCCGTTCGGACGAGGGCGTCGATAAGGCTATGTATGGGGATAGGTATGTTTGTCGATGCAGCAAGAGTCGATGTTGTCAAGTGTTGTGGATTGTCCCGATAACCTGGCTTGAAATCGATGTTGGATCGGGGTTTGAAGATCGAAGGGATGCCGAATGGAATGGTCGGAATGAGGTCGGCCGAGACAAGAGCCGCGGCTGCGAAAACGATGCGATAAATAGGATGCTGAGGCCCTGATGATGCAAAATGAAGTTGTTTTGTCGATGTTTGATGACAAAGGGTTGAAAGAGTCGAAAGAGACGATATATCGTCAGCCTTGGGGTCAAACGGAGGAAGGAGAGATGGGCTGGGGTGCTTGCCGTCGTGCTGGGCTGACTGGTCGGCGGAGACGTGCCTGCAAAAGAGGAGTTTCGGGCGCCAGACAGGCAGAATGACCCCAAAAGAGAAGTAGCGCGCCTGAGACGCAGCCATGGGTGGAAGTGCTGGGTGCACGGACCATGCGGCAGTAAAACCGCCCCAAGAGGCGAATTATGACCGATTATGATGGCGAGGAAGGTACGAATGGCTCTGGTTGGACAGGCTCGCAGGCACGCGAGAATCCGTCGCATTCGGGCAGGTGTGTTTGAACTTGCCAAGGGCTCTCAGGAAGGTGCAATGTGCAACCTCACACTTTTTCATACTTTCTGGATGTAAAGGGAAGGAAGCACCTGGACATCTTTTGTGCGCAAGGATCGCGCCTTCTCAGCAGCTGGTAACATCTGCCACACGGTTGCGCTTTCTCGGCTTAAAAGACAGCCGCAAATTCACATTCTCACGAAATCCGATTGGGTGACAATTTTGGCAGGTGAGTGGGAAGGGCCTGCCATTTTTCAAGGGTTCTTTATCAAACTTCGAAGGGCCTCCTCCGTGAAGTAGAAGGAACAAATTTGTGCAGTAAAGTGTCTTTCCTCTTTCCCTTTTGGTCATGAATGTGATGTGTTTGGGCGGCATTCAGGCATGCCCAAACCCATTTAAACCGGTAACAATGATCGCAGCCCAAACGGCCCTAAAAGCCCCAAAGGCCCCACCTTCTAGAAGCCTTCCCATCCACTAAGAGAGGCCGATAATGAAGTCCTGCATGACGGAGTTTTTTTTTTTTTTTTTTTGACATTTTTTTGTCCCGCCCAATTTTTTGTCAGAGTCGCTCCTGCCAAAGCTTTTGAACGTCGTGCCTTCCCCTCCTTACTTTCTCCTTTTGTTTTGACATTTGTGACAACAATTTTAGACTTCAGTCTCCTTTAACCTTGTTCCTTATTACACAGCACTCTCCTACCTTTTACACCCGACTCTACAATTCTCGCAGCATTCGACAGAGACCCACGACAGATAACAGACCCTTGACGGTTTTCATCATCGCGGGGTTCACTGTACCCACTCGTCTACGACAGCAAGAAATTTGCCTTGTTTTGCTTCGTTTCTCTGCTTGGCAATTGTGATTTTCTATCTTCAGTTGGCATCTGGCTGCCTTTTCGATATCTTAGTCATAAGCGGCGCAAAGAATACGTCAGAGACGGCGTTCTGACAAAAAGATCCAGCACCCAGTAGGGCCAACGTTAGATCCCACAAATTTTCCTGCTATATTTTCCTTCCAGCGTCAGTGGCGAAATCGTTTGTTTCGACCTACAACCATTTCGACAAACCTGCCACACCGACAATACTCCCCATCAAGAGCCGATCAACAACACACCGACCATCAACGATGACAACAATAGCAGGCGGCCGGCCCGCCACCAAGCCGGCAGACGAGGCCGCGACGTCGACGACGCACCAGTTCAGCTGCAACTCGTGTCAGGTTGCATTCCGCAATGCCGAGCTGCAGAAGAACCACATGAAGGGCGAGTGGCATCGGTACAACCTAAAGCGCCGCGTGGTGTCGCTGCCTCCGATCACTTCGGATCAGTTCGCCGAGAAGGCGCTGCAGAACCGGGCCGGCGCGGCGGCCGAGGCCGGACGTGTCGGTTACGAGCGCAGCTGTGACGTTTGCCAAAAGACATACTTTAGCGAGAACTCGTACCAAAACCACATCAACAGTCAGAAGCACAAGTCCAAGGCAGCCAAGGCGGGCTCGAAGAAGGGCAAGGGCGGCAAGGCGCAGGTGGACGATGCGGCCAGCACGGTGATGAGCTCGACGTTTTCGCTCGGTGAGCCGACACACAAGGTGCAGTCCGGCCCTGCCGACACGGAGACGGAGACGGTGGGCTCCGAGGCTGAGGAGGAGTTCTCACACGTTGTGGAGGGCCTCAAGAAGACGACGATCGAGGATCAAGGCACCTCGCCCGTTAAACGCCCGGCCAACCCGCGTCTTTCGGCAGCTGCCCAGCGCAAGGGTGAGCACCCTCTGGACCCAGACACTGGCGATGAGGAGGAGGAAGAGGTGGCAGACGAAGAGTCTGGTGCCCCCGCTGCCAAGCCGTCGGAGCCTGCCCACTCGCTCAAGCTGTGTCTGTTCTGCAACTATGCATCGCCGACGATTGCGCTCAGTGTGGCGCACATGGGCCGGTTCCACAACATGTTCATCCCCGAGAAGCAGTACCTTGTTGACCTGGAGGGACTGCTGAGCCACCTGGAGACACGGATCCGCGACGACCATGCGTGCATCACATGCGGCAAGGTGCGGGGTGACGTTTTTGCGGTGCAGACGCATATGCGCGATAAGGCGCATTGCAGCATCCCGTACATGACGCTGGAGGAGCAGGTGGACATTGGCGATTTCTACGACTTCCGCGGCACATACTCCGACAGCGACCCCGAGGATGAAGATGACGACGATAGCGACGACGAGGATGGCGAGAAGAAGAAGACTGGCGCCGCCAAGCTCGGCGCTAAGCGTGCAACCAAGACGACGACGGCCGATGGTAGTGACATTACTGGCGAGGAGGAGGAGGACGGCTGGGAGACGGACAGCTCGGCGTCGTCGCTGGACTCGGCGGATCTGACTGCTGTCCCGGCCGACAACCACATCCACCAGTACGAGCGCCTGGACAAGCACCCGCACCACTCACAGACGGATCCCCGGGCCCATCACCAGGCGGACGGATGGCACTCGCACGCACATAAGCACAACCACGCCGTGTACTACGACGAGCACGAGCTGCACCTGCCGTCGGGCCGATCGGTGGGCCACCGGTCGCTAAACCGGTACTTCCGCCAGAACCTGCACAACTACCCGTCGCTGGCGGAGCAGGAGAAGCAGATGCAGCTGGCGATTGAGGCGGGCGTGGAGTTTGAGACGGAGGAGGAGAACGAGGACGACCAGGCGGCGATCTCGTCGGCAGTGGCGCGGCGCACAAAGGCAGCCCAGGCGCGGGCTGTGTCGACGCGTCCTGCTCCCCGCAACACGCTGGGTCTAGCGGGCGTCACGGACAAGGCCAAGGCGAACCTACTCAAGGTGGAGCGGCGGCACGAGCTGGCGCAGCAGATTGCAGCCGATAAGGGGCGGATTAAGTTCAGCGCCAACTCGATCGGCCAGAGCTTCCGCTTTCTTGGCCGGACGTGAGTTCGGGCGATGGTCTCATTTGTTCTTAGACCTTTTTTTATTTTCTTCTTCCGTTGCATTCGTGGAGTTGCTAGAGTTTGTTCTTCTTTTACGATCTTTCTATGATTGCCTTGGTTCCTTTTGATTTCCGTCTCTCCTTTTCACGTCTTTTTTTTACTCTTTGTATGCTGTTCGATTCCTGTAATACCTTAAAACGGTATATTTTTATGACTATTTTCTTATGTTCCGACGAATACGGATTGCCAATGCAACAACAGGGTATTACGTTGGAGGAAAAGGACGGATGCGGCCACGAGATAGGACTCGGGTGGGCATTGGATGGATGAGGATAAATAAAAGTTACAATATATGCTTATTCAATACCGTTGGTTTCTCTGTTTCTCTGTGTCTCTATTTCCCTGTTTCTCCGTTGTGGCCTCCGTTGTAGCCGCCCCTTACTTATTGCCAGCCCATCTCAAGGCATTCTTGACAAACTTGCTCTCGTGGACATGGAGACGCAGCCGCTTGCCGTAGAAATAGAGGAAGAGGCCCCAGAGAGCACCGACCGAGTTGATCATGCCGATAATGAAGAAAACCTGCACAGGGCCAGAGCGGGCAAGCCATTCATGGATAAAGAAGCCGGCAGCAAACGTCAAAACACCCTTGGCCAGCGTGACAATGGCATAGCCGTCCTGGGCGTATTGGCGATGGCAGTCGAGAAGGTAGGCGTTGGAAACAAGAGACAAGACCTGGCCGCCAAAGGCCGAGAGACCAAAGAAGAAGACGGGGGCAAACCAGTGGATTTTGTTGTGGACGGCAAGGCCAAAGCCCCAGTAGCCGGCCAGATTGGCGATAAATGCCGGGATGCACAGAATAATACGGAATTCCGGCTCATAGACGCCCTTGTTGCGGCGAGACAGCTTGACGGCAAGCCAGTCAGTGGCGGGTCCTGGCACGAGATTTCCGAGAACGTCGCCCACAAAAGGAGACAAGACGGTCAGACCAATATGTCCAGTGCTGAAATTGTAAGGAGCAGCACCGAAAATGCTGGAAAGACTGAGAGACGTGGCAATCGAGAAAGCAACCGTGCAGGCATAGCAGTACGCAGCCCAAGCAACGCCTGGAAGCAGAAGCGTCGCAAAGGGGGAGAGGAGCGAGCGAATGTAGCTTTCGCGGCTGAATCGGCCGTGGTAAAGATGAAGTGAGTGGAGGTATGATTCGGGCTTTTCCGAAGAGGCACTCTGGCCGCTTTCTTCATCGTTGAAATTGTTTTTGTTGGCGACGACGGAGGACCGGTGAGGTTCTGTCTTTTCGTCTGTTTCTCGTGTTTCTTGTGTTTTTTGAATCTCCCCATCGCTGGATGAAACATTTCCGTCTGTGATGTCGATTTCGAGCGTCTTGGAACGGTTGTAGGCCGTTTCTGGGACGAAAAAGAAAAAGACAACGGCATACGCGGCGGTGAAAATAACGGCATATCGGAAAGCCCAAATATAGCTCTGGTGGGCAACAATCTGCGCAGCAATGGCCTGGCCGAGAGAGTTGCCTCCGCTCAACGAGACGTGCCAGAGAGCCAAGTGGAAGCCGCGTTGGTGTACGAAAAAGATATCGCCAACGCTGGAACTGACGAGATATTCAATGGGGGAAGAAAAGAAGCCAAAGAGAGCACGGCCGGCGTAAATGTACTTCATGTTGGCAGGATGGGCGAGGATAATGCCGTAACCAATGATGCTTCCAATAGTAGAAGCAAAGATGACTGAAAATGGGTGGTGAGTAGATGTTATCTCGTGACAATGAAATAAAATTAGGGAGGGGGTGAATGGTAATAGGTAGGAGGGGAAAGAACATCATACCTGGCCTCTTTCCGTACATTCTTGCCAAGGGAGCTGACAGAATGGCACCGATACCGAGAAACAGGACCACCAAACTGGACGAACGTGTCATGTCGGTAATGCTCGCACCAATTGTCTTGGCCATGGACGTGGCGGCAGGGTTGAGGAACTGACTGACGCCAGACGCGAGAGAAGCGCCAAAAGAGAGAATATAGCTGACATACAGCTTCTTTCCATGTGACCAGTCTGGGGGGTTGTCAGTGTGAGCTTGATGTGTTTGAAGAACTACAGCCGCTATCCTCATGTCAACGTACTTAACGGGTCATTTGGAGAGTCGGAGGGCTGTGGAGCCAAGACAACGTCGGCATGACGGCCGGTTCCGTGTTTGAGGTTGGCCGTTGAACGCAGAGTTGCTTCGTCTTCTCCCTCGAGCTGCACCGTGCCTGGGACTTCCTTGGAGCGGTCCCTTGGTTCAAGAACGCCGAGGCCCATGATGATGGTTGTTGGAGATGGTAGGAAAAATTGATGAAAAGAAAATCGAAGAAGGATGCAGTGAAGATCGCCAGTTGACGATGCACGTTGATATACGTCGATACAAGTTACTTATATGTCTATACTCTACACATTAGAAAACACGGTTTGAAGGTATCCAGGCGCGCCACAAAATCATATCAGTCTCTGCAGTCAATAGATCAAAGCTCGCCATCCTGGTGTATTCGACGTGATGGCCGTTGTCTGCCGACAGAAACATTGTATTGCCACGAATCCTGGCAGAAATGGAGACAAAAGGAGACATTGGGAAACAAGAGGAGACAAGAAGGATATTCCCGTGCTCCTTTGCCTGCCATTACTCGACTTGAATCGCCGAGCAGGGATAAGAATGAAAGAAAGTCTGAGTGCGGCTGTCTTGTTGACGGCGGTGCCATTTTGGGTTAGTCTGGTTTGCCTCCCTTTTCACATCGCCGAAGATGGTCTGCCACAGAAGAACCTGACAGCGTTTCCCAGAGAATTGCATCTCAAGTAAAGACGCCATCGACAGAGATAATCAGCCCAGGCATCTATTGATTCTCTTTGCATTCGTGGTTTGTCGGCACATAATTTATTTCGAAAACAAAATGCAGATGACTGAGCATGTTATAATTACATTTTCTTTTCTTTACTTTCTTTTCTTCAAATTTTCTTCTCGTCACTTTTTTCTTTTCTTCACTTTTGAGGAAAATTGTAACACTTTGTGCCGGGGAAGAACAAGAATCGCAATATAATAGAAATAAAGTAAATTAACTGCTATGCATACTATCCCGCAATGTTGAAAATATCTTCATACTCATCCATATCTACTCCGGCTTCGACGCGGCAAAACGACGCATCATGTACTCTCCACATGAAACGGGCTCGTACTTGGCCGGATGGTCCTCGTCAATGCAGGTCGACACGACACTCAGGATCTCGTTGGGGTTGGGGCCGAAAAAGAAGGGCATGCTGATGCGGTCGTGCTCGCTCTGGTTGAAGACGCGGTGGACAGTCGACTTGAAACGGCCATTCGACAGGCGTGTCAGGAAATCGGCCGTGTTGACGACAATGGTTCCCTCAATGGGGCTCGCCTTGATCCAGCGGCCGTCCACGTCGAGCACCTGCAGTCCACCGATCATGTCCTGCCAGAGAAGTGTAAAGCACTGCAAGTCCGTGTGTGAGCCAATGCCAATCTCGGCCCCGCTGTCCTTCTTTTCTTTGGTGTTATCGACCGGCTGGCCCGGATAAAAGTTGAGAACGGCATCGGCGCCCGGGTAGGTCGTGACAGCGTCAAAGTAGTCCTCGGAAAGGTCGAGCACAAGCGCAAAGATCCGGATCAGCCGCCGCGCCAACTGAAGACAGTGTTGCCAATAAGTAATAATGGCACTCTCAAAACCCTCAATGTGCGAAGTGGCATCCCAAATGTACCGCTCGCCGCGGATGTACGGCTGGATGCCCTCGGGAACGGCCGTTGGGTCTGCCTCGTCTTTGTGCAGCGGGTCGTTTTCGGGCTGGTAGCGGTAGAAGAAGGCCTCCTTGTTGTCGGCACGCTCAGCAGGGCTTGTGCGGCGCGTGTGGACATCAAACCAGCCGTTGAAAAACCGGGAGTGTGCCGTCGACGCCGGCTCCTTCTTTTCACGTGGCTGACGGAAGAACAGCTTGGCGTGGCGGCCGGCATTTTCAATGACATCCTGGGGGATGCCGTGATTCTTGATGTAAAAGAAACCGTACGTCTCGACGGCCTTTTTGACCTCGCCGGCCAGTTCTTTGCGTGCTGCAAAGTCACCGTACAGACCAGAAATATCAATCACTGGGATCTCAGCAGCCGTTGCCAGCCGAGGCGGCTCTGTCGACACTGTCCGGACGACATTTCCGTCGAGAGTGCGGAGCTGGAGCTGGTAAGTGCCAGGTGCGGTGGCAGTTGTTGTGGTGGACATTGTGGGCGGTGGATCGAAAGATTCGGCCAGCGTATCTGGTAGGTATCCCTCTTGGAATTAGAAGGGAGATGATAGTATTATAGATCCCCAGTGGGACAGATTTGTATCTGTATCTTGCCATTATTGCTTGGAGTGTGGTCGCCATGATGCAAATATGATATTATCAATTGGGTGAGGCCGTAATAATTCCCTAAAAGAGCATCGCCGGTGATGTTGACGCCATTTGTAGCGTAGACGACGCAACAATCCCAAAACACCAGCGAAACGACATCAACGCTATCTCCGGATTTAGAGAGGGCGAAAATGGAAGACAGCATTCAAAAACAGCATTCAAAGACAGCATTAGAAGACAAGCATTTTAGTGGTATTTGATCAAGCAAAAGCACGTTATGAACGCAATGAACTGGAGATGCATTTCATGTAATTAATGTAATGTACGACACAATGGTGAAGACCACATTCCTCATAGTCTGCCAAGTCCATCTGGATACCAGCCATACAACAACCGCCCCTAATTCAAAAAATCTCCCTTGCTGCGAATCAGCACATCGTCGTAGTATGTCTGGAATGCCAACCATCCTTTCTCGGGTGCTGAAGATGTTAGTGAATGAATGAATTAAATCATAAATAATTACCACAAAGAGAACTTACTCCCATTCTGCTTGTTGGTAAACACAGCAGCTTCCTCGTCAATGACGATCTTTTGATTCCCGCTGCCGGCCGCCGCCGCATCAGCAAGAAGCTGCACTTGGCACAGATTCTCCAGGGCCAAGAACCACCAGGCCGCCTCGTCGGGCGTCTTTCCGACGGTCAGCAGTCCGTGGTTCTGCAGAATGACGGCCTTGTTGGCCGTTCCAAGAGCCTCGGCGATGCGGATGCCTTCCTCGCGGTTGAACACAATGCCGCCAAAGTTCTTGTAGACGGCGTGCTGTTTGTAGAAGCGCAGCGAGTCCTGCGTGATCATCTCCAGCTCGCGGCCAAAGGCTGAGTACGTCTTGCCATAGATGGAGTGAGCATGGGCGGCCGAGTTGATGTCGGGACGAGCCTTGAGAAGCTCGGCGTGAATGGCAAATGCTGCCGGCTGGATGGGTCTCTCTCCCTCGACAACTTCACCATCCGGGTTCACCAGCACGAGGTCTGATGTCTTGAGGTGGGCAAAGTGCACCGAGATTGGGTTCAGCCAAAAATGGTCAGGCAAGATCGGGTCGCGCACAGAGATATGGCCGGTAATGCCTTCGACGTAGCCGTGGTCGGCAAAGACTCGGAAAGCTGCTGCCAGATGCTCTTTGCGGTACTGTCTCTCCTCCTCGAGCGTCTTGAAAGTAGGGTACGACCGCACAGAAAACGTGCGTCCGTCCTTGCTCTTGCCCAGCCCGCCGTACTTTTTGTTGTTGTCCGACTGGCCGTCGAGAATTGTGGCAGAGGGCGCCATATTGGATGCGATATTGGGATTGCTCACGTTTTATACGGTGTAAGGTTAAAACATTTGTCTTTCTAATGCCAATATTGTAGTGTAGGTGTCAGTTGCCAAGATGCAAATATAAAGTTTACTTTATAAGGAGGCGCCGGATATCTGGTGCTCTCTATCTGGAGGGCGCATCTCGCTCACCCATTCCCCAGCCCAATTTACGATACGCACGACATCAACGATACATAATTACGCAATTGAAACCAATGTCACCAGGTCCCGTCGATACGAGTCACAGTTGTGTCAACCGGCGATGCTGACTGGGTCGGTGGTCGTCTTGGGCCAGAATATCCGGAGTTCTACCCCGACATTGTCTCGATTTGCATCGCCGAGGCGAAGGAAGAATAGCAAAGATCAACACGCGTCACGGGATGTCTGAGATGGCACTGTCAAATGTCAAGACAATAATGGTGTCATCTCATATATCTCCAAGGTGCCTTCTTCATTGGATCCTTGTAGAATATTAGTTCTTATAGAGCATCACCGAAAAAGTTGAACCTTGTCAGCCATGTGGCCGAGATGGTGAATACTTCATTTCAAAGTAGGGTGTTCGAGATGATGTGCGAAGCATCTTAAATTGCATGCGATCACACGACAATTTCGCCGTATTGATTCTTCGACGAAGTCGAACTTTGAATGGTGATGAATTTGAATAAATAGTAGGCTGTCGTAGATGATGCTACAGTTCATGATCTTGGTAATTTATGTCATGTCGCGCCTTCCGTTTTTGACGTCTTTTCATTTTACCCTTTTACGTAAATTTATTTTCATTTCCTAATACTTGACGCGGCACCCAAACATCTTCGACGACCTCCATCATGGGTTTCTGGATTCTGGAGCCTTCCTCCGATGAAAAAATGCCGGGGACGATGCACATCCGGCGGGATACGGAGCGGGATCTCGGCCTGACCCGGAACCTGAAGCACGGGACGGGCCGACATGCCAAGGTTCTTGTGCCACAGCCTTCCGATTCTCCGAATGATCCGTTAAGTAGGTCGGAGTGTTGGCAACAAATCTAAAAAAAAAAAGAAAAGAAAAAAAGAAAAGAAAAAAAGAATAGATAATTATCTCTCGGTGTATCTCGCCATCGGAACAGGGACGCTTAATTTTGTCAGTCCATCCAACTCGGCCTATGCCAAGTATCTGGGAACGAGCGTGTTCAAAGTGTCGCAAAGTGTCAGTGTGGCGCTCCTGTGTGTGGGCTTGTCCGTTATTATTTCAAGCCCTGCTGCGCGCATCTGGGGCAAGCAGCCGTCATTTTGGTGAGCAATATTGTCGCCATTATCGGCTCGGCGCCGTACAACTTTACAACTGCCCAGATCGGCCTGACTGTGCTTGCGTCGTTTGTTGGCGGCTCTCTCGGCAACATTCTGCCCGGCCCCATCCTGGGCTGGCTGGCCACTTTCATGGCTCGCAAGAACAATGGCGTCTACGAGCCCGAGTTCCGCAACCTATTGCTAATTCCTGCATTTGTTTTCGGCCTCGGTGGTTTCTGGGGCTTTGGCCTCTCGCTGCACTACAAGTGCCACTGGATGGCGCCCGTCTACTTCTATGGGCTGGCCACGTTCGCAGGCGCCATTGTCTCGCTCGTGTCCAATGCCTATCTCCTGGACTGTCACCGTTTGGCCGCCCAGGAGGGATATGCCGCCGTGACCTTTGGCCGTGCCGTCTTTTCATTTATCATGACGTTTGTGATCAGCGACTGGATTGCCCGTGACGGGATTCTGTCTGTCTTCTTTGTCATCGGCACTCTTCACGGCCTGGCCTGCATCTTTGGTCTCGTTCTTTACGTCTATGGAAAGAGAGTAAGTTCTTCAAAGTGTTCCCAAAGTCCCAAACCGGCGTTGTTCTGACCTTTTGAGATTCGTCTCGCCGTTCACAAGAGCCCATTTATCCAGGGGGCAATTGGAACAGTCAAAACGGCGCAGTAGACACAGTTATTTTGGGGAGGACGTATTTTTTGCGATTTGGCTATTCATGTGCCATAAAGTAAACAGAGGATTTGCCACAAGAAATGTCCTCTAGGATACGTTGAAAATGGCACCATTGTCTTCGTTCTCGGCGATACAAAAATCAAAGGAAAATCAAATGAACTGTTTACTTGAATTATCCGTCGACGTATCGGCGTTACTTGGAATAGTGCATTGTTCTAGTGAAGACGCCATGCAGTAGCCAAATGGTAAAGTCGGACTACGACTCCGACTACAGCTCCGACACGACGCTGTAAGCCCCTCAATACGCAACAAAGCCACTCCAAAAAGACACCCAGTCGTCAGACAGAAGAAACCAAGACTCAGTCATTGCCTCAGCGTCACAATGTCTTGGAACACGACGAAATATGTGTTGAGTCCACCGCCTCTGGACGAGCTGGCAGCTGTCCTCCAGGCCGGCCTCGAGCAGCATTTTGAGACGGTCTCTGTCGAGGTGGCTCGCAGCCCCGACCTGCGCGAAGCTCCCTTCCATCTCGCCGCCGAGGGCATCTCCGGAAACGAGCGCATTGGCGATGTCGGCGGGCCCCACAACCTGCGTCCGCTCCCTCGTCTGGACCACAAGTACCATCTGCGCGAGTTGATGGATCTGATGGAGATGCGGGACGGACTCGTCATTGGCGCCGGTGCCGGTCCTTTCCACCATATCGGCTTCAACACGGAGCTGGTGCCCAATCTGAGCTACAAAAACGGCGTCGCCAACAACCAGACGCGCTTTGCCAAGATTGTGCCGGCTGCCGACTCGGACAAAGTCACAGACATCGCCACTGGCACTCTGGCTCACAGATGCCAGCCTTTGCCGTCCTCAACGGACTCGGCCCTGCTCACAAACATCTACGGCAGCGACGGTCTTCCGGGCGATGTGCTCAGGATCGTGGCCAAGAGCCGCAAGCCCGACAGCCCAGACTTTGCCGCGGCCATCAAAGAGGCGCTCTTCAATAAATATGAAGAACCCGTTAGTCTTGGCGGCGTATTTATCTTGCGTCGCGGCCGTGCCTTGATCCACGTCATGCCCGATTTTCAAAAAGAGCCACGACTCCCGGGCGACAAGGACAACTGGCTCAAGTACTTTGACGTTGCGGCACCTCTGACTTGCTTGTCTGTCCTGCACTCGCGTGATCCGGGACTAAAACTGCATATGGGCCACACGCACTGTTTCTCGGATCGCGGCGAGGGCGGCCATTTTCATCACGACTCGACGCCCGCTGATGCCGAGTACGAAGCATATTTCAACACGGCCAAGGCTATTTACAGGATAGACGCTCCAAAGGGTGAATAATCAAGTGTTAATAGAATAAAAGGGAACTTTCAAACAAAAAAAAAAAAAAGACAAAAAATGAAAACAGAGCGACTAGCAAAACGTACAGCAGCGGGTATTCGCTGGTCGTCACCGACCCAACTACTAATCCGCCGATTACTGGTTTGACTAGGGGAGAGCGGACGGGATCCCGTATTTTCCAGTATCTATGGCCGTACGTGGAAGAGACAGGTCCTAGTGGAGTATATGTGGGCTTGTCTTGGAGCCGATGCGGGCAGGCAGCGATGGAACAGTGATGTATTGAGTAGATATCGATTACAGCAGGGGAATATCAAGGATGCAAAAGCTATGGCAAAAGAAACATGCATAAAATTGAAACCAAATCAACGGACTGAAATCAGACGCTGCTACAAAAGTAAAGAGGGTAAAAAGAAAAAAAGAGGACATGAAAATATCAAAGGCAATACAAGCCCCACAGCAAGCTCCTACCACCTCGGCTCACCCTGCTCAACCTTGGGCGTGCCGACAGCGTTGCGGTCTGCAAAAGGATCATTATCGTCGTCATCGACATAGCTGTCGCCGCCATCGGAGTCGTCGCCGCCCGCCCGGTTCCGTGCGGCATCGGCAGCCATCATTGCAGCCGTAGGAACAGGTGGACGGCTTCCGAGGGATGGCTTTGACATGGCCGAGGGCCGGGGTGGTGCTGGCGGCCGTGGAGGAGCAGCAGGAGAACGCGGTTGCTGCGGTGGTGAGGCGATGCCGCTGTTACGCTTGCTGCTGCGGCCGCTGGTGGCATCACCCAGGTGGAGGCCGGCAATGTCGGGCACTGCCGACGTAGGCGAGCCACCATCTCGCTCCTTGTCCTTGGCGGCCTGCTCCTGGATCATGCGGTAGCGGTGCGCCTGTTCGGCCAGGTCGTCGTCCGAGTCACTGTCCGCATCGATCGATCGGTCGAGCTGCTCGAACAGCATGAGTGCCGTCACGAGCTCGTCGTTGGCGTGCAGCAAGCTGCCTAGATACTCCTCGGAATTGACTAGGTAAATGTAACGCAGGATCTTGCGCCGCAGCAGCTTGCACTTCTCGAACCGCTGGATGGCCGCCTCGTTCTCCGAGATCCGCTCCAGCTCACGGTTGATCTTTTGCAGCGTGTTCGTCAGGTCCGTCGTCGCAATGGACGCGTCGGCAATTGTCGCCTTCATGACAGGCTTCTCGGCTTCCAGGTTGAATGGCTTGCGCGACTTCTTCTTGTCCTTGCTCTTGGAGCTCTTGCTGCCGCTGTCCCTCCCAAACGAGCTGAACGACTCGATCCGCCCTGTGGGCTGAGTTTGTGTTTGCGGAACAGTCCGGGACGACGATGCCTGGCCCTGGTTCTGGCGGACAGCTGCTGTGGCCGCGGTGTCTGCCTCGTCTTCGTCGTCGTCAAAGGGGTTCTCCGTCTCGCGCACCACGCGCGACTGCGCCTGTGTGACGACCTGCTTGCGCTGCGGCAGCTCCTTGTAGAGCCGCGCCAGACGCTCCATGCCGGGCGTGTTCTTGTACTCGGCCGCCCACCCCCGGAACAGCTCCGAGCACTTTTTGCGCACATCCGGGTCGGACAGGTCGGACGTGCCGCAGACGCGCAGCCGCTCGAGCAACATCTCGTCCACAAAGGACCGCTGGAAACGCGGGCCTGCATTCTGGATCAGGCCGTCCAGCAACGTTAGCGCACGCAGCTGACGATGCACATTGCCGTACTTGAGCTTCTTGCGAATCGCTCGTGCTGCCTCTGTAGGACCCGATGTCTGCAGCTTGATAACCTCGACAAGATCCGGGATGCCACTGAGGTCATCTTCTTCGTATGCCTCACCTGTGAGGTTCTCGATCGTGACCGTGACGGCCGAGTATGGCTTTTTCTAGAGAGGAGAGAAAAGCATCAGCTCATGATGCTGGGAAGGGGAAGAGATGGCGACTGGTATCGCAAGTCCTATCCTAGGCCCCGTTCAATACGTACTTGGGAAAACATGGCGGCAAAGGTTGCAAAGGTTGTCTAGTCGCCTGCTGTGAAGCGGGAGTGTCGAGGGATGTCGAGAGAAGTGTGTACAATGCAGCGCTTCAGTTGCTTTCGCCCGCGAGGCAGTGACAGGACAGCCTTAGCAGTGTAGCCTTGGCGTGCGGGCAATCGACAATCGACAAAGGAAGGGAGGCCGGAGATCGTCTATCGGTCCCGGAGGAGAAGATGCTGCCGGTCAGCTATCTCGAGAAGCTCTTGCCTGTTTGTTTATGTGGCTTTCGTCGTGTCTCTTTTGTCGTCCCGCAGTGATGTCACGGCAAGGGGAAAGACGTGGCTGATGAGGGGGCGCAAAGGGGGATGGTGTGGGCTTGGTTTGGTTCCGTGTCTGAGGTGCCGCGTGTGAGCTAAATGGAGCTTGGTGGCTACGAAAAGGTGCGGTCGTTCAAATGTGGCAGCACTTTGTAAAGTTTTACCGTGTGCCCAAAATTCCGGAAAAAAATATTGTTTCGAAAAAGGGGTTGATAATTTGGAGAATACGTATGACGCAGGCAAAGGAAGGCGCAGCCGAATGCTTGCCTGCCCAGGACGATGTTTGGGTTGGGAAAGAGCAATGGGGAAAATGACAAAGGGCAGCCTGGCAGCTACGGCCGTAAGACAAGAAAGAGGCAGGTGCAATGAGGGGCCACATGCTAGAATGACGATATTAGCTAATCTCGTTGCACAAAAGATCGCACCTGTCCGTAATTGCACCCCGCCATTGGGCGTTGAGAGGTGTTCATTCAGTGTTCTTACTGAAACGCTAGCCTGGCTCGGGCTACCCCGCGGTGCGAATGATAGCGCGTCTGTCACTGTATTGACGACGAATCAGCACTGTTGACAAAGGAATCGTCACTTCCTAGTTTGGACCACCTTTCATCTTCACCTTTGCCTCATTTTCCTCAGTTTTTCACCTTCAAATATGTACACTTAAGGACTTTATAAATTTCTTACTTTTTCTCAATCATATTTGACCCGTATGTCTGCTACTTGCGTTAGACTCTATGAGAAATACAGTGCTTTGGGCCTTGTTATGATATAAGATTGGCATTCTTTCGGTTTATCATGTCGAGCAACGACAAAAACAAGCAGGAAGAAGGCTTCTTTTGAATGCTATAATGTAAAATACGAGAAAGTCAGTTCTCAAACGAACAGCCATAGTGTTTTCTCTATACGTACACTTCTCACGATACCAACAAGACGTTACCCAGAATTGACATTGCATAATGACGTCATCACGAGGCTGAAGAGATATCAGACAATAGTAAGGCAAAGAACTTGCTCCTCAAAACATAAATAAGCTCTGTAAAAAGTATTTCGTTCAAAATCAGGACTCAGAAATTTCATTGATACATCGGCCCGAGACTTTATTGGCAGTCAATTGGAGGGTATTGACTATTGTTTACTGTTGGCTCAACAGTCTGGTCTGCATCACCCTGGGTTATTGTTTACTGGGATTAGCTCTCACGATATTTCCATGTTTTGGATTTCCGCTTCTCCAGCGGACGGCGCAGAACTGGGGGTATTTCACAGTTAACACATCTGAATTGGGTGAGCGCTGACGCATGGCGTATATCTGGCCATGATATGACTGTTCGGATGCTACGGCGTTGGAAGTGGTGATGATGTTGCCTCGAAATAAGAGTGGCTGACACATTGTCGTTGGTTCACAATATTATTGATTCTGGAATGCACGAGAGGGCGCCAAATATGCGAGAGAATATGGTAAATTGCATATCTAGGAACAGCACTCCATATGCAAGACCCGTTTATATCACCAGCAACTGTTTAAGAATATGAATATGCAAACCAAATAATGTGAAGCGGATTGAGATGGCTCGGCATCAAAACCGGCATGATGGATGACCATTCCGGCAGTGACAATGGGAAAATGATGGCGGCACAAAACGGTTCCTGGTCAAGCAATATCTCCGTTTTCGGTATTTTGTCTCTTTTGATTGAATTTATTTTGAATTTATTGACGTGGCTTCCGCTCCCTCGGGACGAGATACGGACGCAGGCTATGACAAACCGCACCGACAAACCGCTTCATGAAAGTGACTAACAAGACGCTGTGATTCGTGGTAAAAGCTGCCGTCGGAACGAGTCGCTGGGTCAAGACACAGAACACGACACAACACAGCACACGACAGCACGGTGCTGCACCGAATACCGAACAGGCAGCGAGCTTTTCCCCGGAAAGACGGTTCAGGATCAAATGAGGAGAGAAGGGCAGACGCAGGACAACGGAAAGTTTAGGGCTTGGGGACTGTCAGTGGGGTGATGAAGAGGGGACTGGATGGGGGAGTGAGGGGGTTGGAGGGGCGTAGTCAACTGCAGAGGCAAAGATATGAGCAAACGGCCACGATGACTCTTTTCTTGTGACAAAATAATAATTGAAAAGCTTCTGTTTACAGTCTCGCTCCAGCCCACAGTCGCACTTGCCGCGGACAAACGGTTGAGGAACCGTAATGAAAAGAGGAAAGAGGGCGTGCGAGGAAAAAGTCGGTGAACATGACGGCAAGGCGCAGGTGCAAGTCAGGTTGACGTTATTTTAGCGCTGCATGTGCGTGTTTATGCGCTGGGGCTGGGGCCGTTGACGGGCGGGGGCAGGCACGACACTCCTTGCTCTTTTGGCCCTTGCGCTTGCCGTTTCAACGTTACCTGCACGTAACAGCATTAATTGCAACGAGGCGACAAGGCAGGAGAGCGGGCACGGGGAGGCGCGGAGGAAAGAAGAAAGAGCGAGAGAGGGACTGGGCGGTGACGAGAGAGGAGGAAGGCGCAGAGGTGCGTGACTGCTAGGCGCAAACGGAACCCCCACCGAGGACAGGTGCATTCACTCAATTTGTATGGCAAGAGACGAGGCAGCCGCGGTGGTCCCGATTCAGTCGGTTTGGTTTGAACTTGGACAGAAAGATGCTTGTGGCTTTCTGCGAATTTACATGGCGGTAAGACAATCAGATAAAATGGCAGCGGACGATCAGTGGAGAAAATAAGAATCAATAAATACAGATAAATTCATGGGACGAGATGCAGTGTTAGAGTCAAAAACGCGTTGCACTGCACTGGGCTGGTCTCCCATGCAGATGGATCTCTGCAAAACGCTGTTTTCGCGACCGTTTCACTTGTTTATTGGGGCTACCTTTGCATTTATTTCCTTTGTATTTTCGGTTCTATTTCTGATATGTATCCTTCGATATCTGGACCTTCCGTTTGTCGGCAAGTAAATAGAGACGAACTGGAAAATATTACGAGACGGGATAGCAAGAAGAAAAACTGGAAAGCCACACGACTACATCGTGACCATCGATGGCGGCGGATAGTAACGGCCAATGTCTCGTATGCCATCTGGTGTTGGCCTTGCCAAACGTAATAGCTTGCTTCCCCCGTCAATATAGACTGCCAAAGAATTACTCAAGAATTACCCCAGAAAAATGTTGAGGACCGTAGGGAAGAACCTTTCATTGATAGTGACTTGAAAACTTTGCAGGTTCTGACCGGTGTCAGATCTTAGACGCCCTGGCTATAACGAAACGGTTGCAAGCAACCGTGAAGTAGAATAAGGATATCAAGATGATTTAAACGAGGAAAAATGGGTAAAGAGTGAGTAACTCACTCACCATCACCGTTACCTCCGTCGCCCGTAGCTGCCGGCAGATGGCAGACAAGCAGATATACGATGCATCTTGGGGTAATACGAGCTGTTAGCTCGCTGAGATCAGGAACAGACGGACGGTCATCTGGCTTTGTATCAGTTGGCTGGGCATCTCTCGAAAAAATGCCATCTGGGCTGATTCAGGGCAGGATATCGATGCACACCCTCACGCCGTAATGTTTTCTCTCGAGTCAGAACACCAAAAGGTCAAAATGCCGCAAATGTAAGACGTAAATCTGGCGATGAAGACGGGCCATGATTACGATGCGCCATTATCAGAGTTCGGGGAAATCGGTGTGTCCTGCCGAGCACGCCTGACTCTGTTTATCGTTAATTTTTCCTCGTTTTCTTCACCTTTTCCTTGGAACACTATTCAACCTGCGAGGGAGGGGCGTAGCCTCACGAGCTCACATAATTACAAGATCGCCAAGTAACCAACAGTCAGCCGGATGCTCCGTGCGCCATGTCGGCTGGCCTGCCCTGTTCTGGAGAATATCATGTCCTGAACTGGCTCTTTCGGTACAAAACCCAAGAGACGGCTCAGGCTCTTGGTGTTCTTGTGACGGTTAGAAAGGTCGAGAAGGTGTTGAGCTTTTTACTTTGCTTTCCTCTTTCGTCCATCCGATTCCTTGTTTTCGTTACTTGCATACTTTGTAAGTCGTAATACATTACGAGCATTCATCCAATCGAGACGTGAGACAATATTTCGGCCGTGAGGGGAAGCTGGGGGGGACTGACATCACACACAGCTCATCGAGCATCGAAACAATGAAACACCAATTGATCGACGCTTTTTTTTCGCGTTGTTTAGCAAAAACGACGATGTTTATCCCACATCTTTCCCTGTATTGATGTCGATGTAAATAAATCGACGAACTATGGAAACGGTGATGATTTGATGTATACTAGAATTATTTGATCAGTAAAACCAATCCTTTATCCGCCTCCGTATTTTCCATCACACCAACATGGCTCATCCCTTAACACACACGCAAGGGGCAGCGTCCCTCTGGTTGTTGTGTCGTTTGCGACGGCACTCCCTTTCTTCCTGGGGAAGACAATGGCCGCCAAAAGACAATTCGGTACCGTTTTCATCCCTTTCTGTGATATGAAAAGGTTCAGTCCAGCATGTGATGGCCGACCACCAACAAGATAGAAAACAAAACAAAGACGGCGTGTATTTTGCGTTCTATGTACATGTCACAGCATTTATTTCGGGCGTCTATTTGCGACACATTAGTTTACAGTTTGGTGTGTTTCTATGAGCAAGCAGTACTCCGGATTATGGCAACAAAATTCACACAGGGAGACAGAAAGGACAGCCAGGGACAGATGCAGCAGATATCAAGGCGGGAAAAGATCACACGTTTGATTGATCTGTATTTTTATATCAACAATGTCCACTGTAATTATATGTCGTACTACTTTAAACTTTGTCAATTTACTTCCAACAGTCATTCTCGACGCATAGCTGTCATCCCCCGTAAAGTTCGAGTATCAAAACGGTCAGCTCTTTCTGACGGCGAATCTCGCTACGAGAACCAACCGAATTGTGCCATAGTGCCGTCTTTCACATCACGAGCGATTCATGCTGGGGAGGGCTGGTTTGAATACGACTGCTGTGAAAGACTGCAATACCACACAGGCCCCTGTTGGGACCTTGTTCGAGGCTTGCTTGAACAAAGACGCGGTCAGCAATCGTTGACACCATAATTGACATAAAACGCGGGGAACGGTCAAAGGCCACCAACAATCTCAAAGACCGTTCTTCCAAAGAACAAAGCATTCAAAGAAGCTTCTGCGTGTCATAGGACCTAGAGAACCCAGACCTTTTCGCCCTTGAGCGAGTGCAAACAAAAGAGGCGAGCTTACATGGCCATATTCTCATGATGACTTGTCTGCCAGCACAGCAGTATATTCTACGTCAGCTCGGTTAACTTTTTTGCTCTTTCCCTGTCCGACGATGCTTGGCTGCAGCTTCCTCTTTGGCCAGTGTTGCTTCAAACGGTCACGTTCATGCCTGCCTTCGAAACAGGCGAAGAAGGTTTCGCAGATCCAAGATGGCGGGAACTAGACTATGGAAGAAGTCATGATGGAAGGAACCCGGGGGGTGTCTGTGGAGGAAGGAAGTATCATCTACAAAACAGCAAGTAGCAGAAGTCGCTGAAGCTGTAGGTTGTCAGTGATACAGGCGCCGATATCACGGTCCGAACTGCTACAAACGAACAAGTATCAACCCGCTCAAACAGGGGGAAAGAAACAAGAAAACGGGGTAAAATGGGGAAATGGATTTCTGGCTCGTCTGGGCAGGAAAACGGAGGTGATCGACGTGGCATTTTACCCTTTCTTAACCACACCTACCCCACATTATCCGTCCTTGGTCCCCAGAACCTTTGGTCCGGAACCGCTGTCCCACTGTAAATGATGTAAACTTAGTGATCAGGTCCACTGTATCCGACTGGGTTTACTGGGGGGTTACTGGGTGTTTCCGGGTCACTGGAGCCATGCAAACGTCACAGGTGTCACGAGCAACTTGGCGCTGGAGAAAGCTTCACATGCTTTTTGTCGCCCTCATATACACTCCCTGACTCCATTATGCTCGCACACCTATCGCCTGTTCCGTTGACCTTCTCAATGCTCAATCATGGTCTCGATCGTTTGCTCCCTGAAGCACATCCCAGTTCATTACGTCGTAAAGCCTCCGTTTCAAGAAGGTCGTCGCGCATCAGTTTGAATAATCAATTTGCTGTCTTCTGATGGAAGGCATAATTAGCCCAGCCTCCTTTGTCTGCTTTCTTTCACCGACATCCGTTTGCCCATTTTCCCCTTCCAAATTCCAATGTCCACTCGAGCCACTCCCCTCTCCGTTCCAGCAACAATTGCCGAAAAGCGTGCCAGGAGGAGAGTAATTACATGTAGACTCACAAGCTTGGAAAGGTGGAGGCGGCCAGGTCCGAGATTTTGCCCTTTTGCGTCTTGAAATGGTTGCATCCAGGTTCACGATGTTGGTGATTATACCATAGTGTGGATGTCGGCTTTTATTTGCCCAAACAAGTGAAAATCAGAGGGCGCGAGAACTAGATACCGGATCTTGCAAAAAAGAACCAACAAGAGTCAGCGTGCTAGGACTTGAGTGCCGGCTCGCCTACTCCGAATCGAGATGGTGCTTGCGACGGCGGGCAGCTTGTTTCCTTCTATGCCACATCTAGGGGCCTTCTGACGCACACACTCGCTCGACACGGAGGTCCTTTTGTAAAACGCTAGGCGACCCCAAAAAGACCAGACGACGCCAGGAACGGAAACGTACGAAAACCACCCGCCGGTTTTGCTTCTGCCGAAGCTCGAGTCGATGTGATCGCCCAATTTCCCCGCGAAGTAGTTGACTGTTTGTGCTTCGATGCGGCGAACAGCGAGCTTCTGGCCGTGATCGAAGCTCGTATTTGATACTCTTGTCGTCCCTGGATGGGCTCATCTGAGTAATATCCAAGGGCGGACATTCACATCACATGCAACATATCATGCAAGATATCATAAAAGATGTTATCGACATAGACATAGATGGACACTGGCATTATGGCACAAGTCACAAGTGGTCGCGTCATGGAAAAGGCATGGTAAAAGGTAATAAACTTTTGGGATTTTTTTGTTTGCTCTTTTCTTTTTCTGTTCTGTCCCCTCAGGGAGGATAGCGCAAAAGAACTCAAATAAAGATATTCGTTGAACAAAAATCAATGTGGGCTCGCCGTGGTATTTTTCTGGAGGCCCCGTTCAGCCAACCTTCTTTTCTGGCTTTTCGACTTTTTGACTTTTTTGGCGCTTTTTGGGTCGCTTTTGGGAGACGCAGAAAGAATCAAGAAGAAAAGGAAAGAAGACAAACATCAACGTCATAATATGCAAAGCAGACCACGCGTGAGCGAGAAATAGAAAACATTGGTATCGTGAGAACAGATGTGGAAAAGAGTACCCCTTTGTTCCGAAAAATGCCCCTTGGTATTTCAAACAATAATGGAAGAAAAAAAATAAACAGGATAACAAACGCCACCACTTTTGGAAACAACAGGGCAGTGGCCATTTCCCCCCCAAAAGGAAAGGTAGGATGCACCTGCCCCGGTTTTATATAAAGGTAGAGAAAACGCCGTTTGTTGAAAATGCATACAGAAAACAATCAGACAACCGCGCTAGATGCATGCTGAAAACAATGTCGCAATGAATGTTGGTACAGATAAAAAAAGCAAAAGAGGTAAAAGGGTGGCTAGTGGGTATCGAAGTCGAAGTGGAGAAAAGAGAGTTGAAAGCGGGATTATTAGGATTTGGAGCTGTGAGCTGTGTTTGTATGTTTCAAGCCTCTTACCAGCCCTTGGCGTGGTAACCGTTGTAGGCGTCACGGTTAAGGTACTGGTCGAAGCTGTTGGCATTGGAATCGCCGTTGTCGTCACTACGGCCCATGTGAACCGGCTCGGGGTACTGGCGCAGGTTGGCGACGTCCTGAGAAGTATGCCGTCTCTTGAGAACAGCATTGGCCGTCGACGTCTTTTGCGAACGCTCCCAGAGCAGGTGACGGCGCAGGGATTCGGTCAGCTCAGTCGAAAGCATGTTGCGGCGGTTCGTGCGCGGCGAAAGGGCAGGTGCGTGGTTGGCGGCAGTGGCCGATGTCATGATCGGCTGAGCAGCCGACCGCGGGATCTCATTAATTGGGCGCAGGGGGGGCTGAGGGCCGCGAGGGCGATGGCGCATCATCAGGGCTGCGTCGTCCGAGTCGTTAGGTGAGGCCACCAGCGAGGGCGGCTGGTGGTGACGCTGTTGCTGCTGGAGCTGGCCCTGCAAGTTATGTTGAGGGCGGGCGCGGTTAAGGCCAAGCGTCGACTGCGAAGTGGTGAGGCCGTTCTTGACCTCGCGCTCGCTGCGCTGGATCATGAGAGTGATCAGCGAACGGCGCGAAGGCAGGTGCACGGTAGAGTCGACACGCTGGAACAGGTTCTTGTCATCCATGCTGGACCGGCCGCTCTCTTCGTTGGAGTCCTCCCAGTCCGAGGAGTCGTCGTCGTCGTCGTCAATGGCGCTCTCGTCAATGTCGTCGGAGTCGGATTCGTCGTCCGACATAATAGCCGGAGCAGGAATGGCGCGAGTCACAAGCTGGCTGCTGAACGAGGTCTGCTTCTTCTGCGCCAGCGAATGACGAGAGAGGTGCATGGCGCTCTTAAGCGAGCCCTCCTCCTCGGGTGTTGGCGTCGATTTCCGCTTCATCATCTGGGACATGGCTGACTTGCGCATCTCAAGGCTGCGCGACGGGTCGCTCATCGAGTCCTCGCACGACGAGGAACCGCCAAGAGCGAACGTAGCCTTCTTGGACTGAACCTGTTTGGCGGCGGGCTCAGACGTCGGGTCGGGTATGGCATCCTCGGCACCCACATGTTCGTCGGATGGTGGCGGCGTCAGGATCTGGGGAACCACAACAGGGACGTGAGAAGGCGAAAAGCCGCGGATCACCTCGGTGGCGGACTTGGTCTTCTGCAGAGGCGGTGTGCTGGGAGCAACGTCCTGCTGGTGGTACTGCTCCTCCTGGACAGGCTCGGCAGCCAGAGTGGGGAAAGGCTCGGCGGGAGCAGCAGCTTCGGCTGCCGGCTTCTCAGCCACAACGGATTCTGGTGCGGTGTGCGACTCCGGAACGGGGACTGCGTGAGTCTCCTCGGGCTGTTCGCGAGAGACAGGGGAGGTAGTGAAGTTAACGCTGGAAGACATGTCGCGGAGAGGTGCCTTGAGGGGTTCAGTCTCCTGGACAATCGAGACGACCATTTTCTCCAGGTCGTCCGAAGTAATGTGCCGCTCGCGGCCACGACTGCGACTGCTGCCGCAGGAGTCCTGTCTCCGTATCCGCGGGCGGGCAATGTCAACGGCACTCGACTCGGAAGAGAAATCTACAGCATCCTCGTCCGCAAGAGACTCGACACTGCCAGACAGCTGGGGCACTTCCTCTGTGGAAGGGTTACTCCGGCGCGGAATGGCCGTCGGTCTAGGTGATGTGGAAGCAATAGAAGAGCTGTCAGAGGCGACAGCAAAGGAATCGGCAGAGCCGTTTGAGCTCATGCGATCGGCCTCAACGCAAAAGGTCTCGCGAGTCCAAAGGCGCCAGCTGAGGTTTTCTAACCGGCGACCCTGGGCGACATTGTCTGCACATCTTGCAAACACTGGAATGGATGTCAGTACTCTGAAATCTAGAACAGGCACGTCTAAAATCTCGTTCATAGGGAACTCACCTGTCCACATGCTGAAGAGGTTCTGGGGATTGGAAGTGTCAACCTTGTGGATGACATTTGCATCCACCTGGAGCACTGGGGCATCTAAAGACGACGGCATTGTGTCGTCTATGAGGGTGAAAGACCGTGGGAAAGACACGGTGACAAGAGTGAAAAAGGACGGAAGTGGAGTCTGCGAACAGAGACGGAGTGCGCGGATGCACGACTGGAAACCGAAGTGGGAAAAATCAGTTCTCGAATGTGGTATCGCAGAACTCGTCGTTGAATTGCTAAGTGGTTGGCGGTCCCGAGAAGGTCGGGCAAGGACAATATCAGCACCAGATGCTCTCAAGTCAAAATGATCGAGAGAGCTGGTCAAGAGATTTCGAGGCTCGAATTATTGATTATCGATGGGGAAAAGAGTCGTCGAGTGGAAGAATTGTGAGTATCGTGAAAGACGAAGAAAGGCGTCTAGGCGAAATTGCGAGGAAATTTGGCTGGCACAAAACTCGAGTAGGGAGAATAAGTTAATCGTACAGTGACTGTCGTCGCAGATTCGAGCGTAAAAGGCAAGCAAAGAGTGCGTGGAAGCGTGGTTTGACGTGAGGTGAGTCGTTGTTTGTTGTTGAAAAGGAGGAAAAGAAAGGGCGCTGCCATGTGTGTGGGGGAAAGTATGTATATGTAGGAGGTGAATGTTAATTAGGTTCAGGGCGGCTGGATCGAGACTGAGCGAAAATGTGGTGGTGGGCGTGGTGGGAGGGAAGGAGCGATTTGGGCGTTGGGTTCGGGGGGCGTGCGTGGTGGGTGTGGGCGAACTCAAAAAAAGAAGAGGGCGCACGCGCGGGATGTGTGTGTGGTCATGGACCAAAAAAGAAAGAGCCAGACTCGCGGTGAGGTAAAAAAGCATTCCAGCTCCACCCACCCATCCGTTCTCCAACCCTGGCTGGGTACCGTGTACAAACTGACAGGGGAGGTACGTACCTGGACGAGGAAGCCCCGTGCCACCGTATTGTGGCGGCAGGCAGGAAAAAGGAAGTGAAAACGGAGCAGCCTGGATGGCCACTTCCAGCACATTGAATTGTGGGTAGCGAGGATAAAACGGCAGGCGAGACGGGGTCAGGCGGCAGCGAAGGCCCAGGTTATTGCCGAGACTGGGGGTGGACTGGTCCTAAACGCCCCTTCTGACTCGAGCAGAACGGAGCAGGTTGCCCAAAGAGGCTAGGCCGAGCACTCAGTTGCTTTTACGGCAGTGTGTTACGCAACGGCAAGAGCGAAGTGTGCAGGCTGCCACTATCTCCTCCGTCGACCCGCGAAAAAGGACACGCTAGATGAAAACGGCGACAGTCAAGAAGGCTAAGCTGGTCTTGAAGGGCCGATTCGGGCATTCGGGGAAGTTTACGTGTTTATGGTGCTGTGTGTATTCCCCGTCGACTCGAGTTTCGAAGGAAACAGCTCCAAAATCATCACAGAACTGTTTAATCTCATCAATTGAATGGAAATTGTTCACGAGGTGCTTTCCTATTCACTCTTTCTAATTGCTGGTGATCTTGACTCAGGAGAGAGAGTGTGATGCTGGTCAGAGCACATCGCCATGATTCATGGCGGTCCGTGGGCGTTTGGGATGAGCTGCAAAACGACAAAAACGGAGGATTCCATGCAGTATTTCCCTAAGCGGCTAGTCGATGATATGATTTCCTCTTTGGGAAATATATGTGGTCCCGGGTCCATCACATGATGGCCGACCGTATCTCCTTTTTGCGGGCCTCGAAGTGAGGAAAAAACACCACGGGAATATAAACGGCATTAGCGGGCTGGCCGCGCTAATTTCAAGAGCGTGGTCACGAGATCGCACAAATACGGTGGGAGGCCGTCACGTTTTATGGGCTTGTTGTGGCCAGGCCTGGCCAGGCCTTCTAATTGTCTTCGTGGGCGCCGCAAACACAGGCTGCCATAGCCTCATTCCAGTGACAACAGTTGAATACTCCGTAGAGGGCAAGGACGATCCACCTTCCACCGGACGGTCCAGCTGTGCTACACAGCTGGTTTACCCAAATGGCGTTGCGTGTTGTACTCGTATCAGAATCCTGTCACGAGGAGGCATCGAGACAATACTCTGGGCCTTCGTCAGAGGTATTGTCGAAAGGCGTTGCGTGCCGTCGTTTGATTTCGGCCTTTAATTGCCTGTTCAAGGATCGTTGCGTGGGTGATGAGAATGGCCACGATGGCTGATTTTCGTTCGCTCACAGGTGCTAAGAGACGACCATTGGCATCATTGGCGAGTCACGCCTGCCTTCTTTGTGCTCTTTCACTGAGTTTTGATTGGACTTGGATTCACTATTGGAAGGTACGACCATTCTGACATTGCACTCCTACGTCTTTTGTTCTTTCCTTTCTGCCCGGACGGAGTCATCCAATCTTGCCCGCCACAAGGGCCAGGTTCGTTTCTCCGCCAATTGCAGCCATGTAAAATGGATCGTCACTCATCACAAGCCTTTCTTCTCTGACATCGCACATACAATACTTTGGCCAGCAATTGCCAGCGTTTGATATACGACGTATGTAGCCAGGCAAGAAAGCCTAGCACAGCCCGTTTTGCGACCTGCAGTGACCACTGGCAGCGATGCGGTCTCAATTTTGTGCTGATTTATGTGTCTGCCGTGCTCAAAATCCTTCCCCTAAATGGGCGGCAAAACAGTGCTTCTAACTGGACCAGGTCCAGCAAGCCAGGAAGCATCATCATTGTCTTGCTTGGTCGCTCTTCCCTTGTCACGCGAACCGGGCGTGTGTGGACATGATGAAAGTGGAAACAGCCCAGGCTCGTCCAGATTCCATCCTGAGTCGCCTCGTTGCCTCGCTTTTCTCCATTTTCAATCTTCACCCCCCCCCCCCCCCCCGTCCCTGAGTTCATATAACGATCGAGGCTGGATCCAGATATTATCATCGCCATCGCAATATTCTGGCCTCCTCGTTCCTCGTCTTCATGGTCGTCGTGACCATTGTTCCGCCACCCCCGCCGCCAAAGACTGGGGTAAAAGTGATAATAAACAAGCCCAGAAGCCCACAAGAAGAGCAGGAGCCAACAGGTGACCGCGCCAATTTGGAGCGATTGGCCTAGGTACCCGGGCCACTTGTCTCCTTTTCAGTCATAAAGCGCCAAAAACCTCCCTCACTGATAATTGTCTGCTAATCGTCTGCTAATCGTCTGCTAATTCTCCGTACTTTCTCCTTACGGAGTAGTATAAAATGCACTAAAACGATCCCCCGAGATTCCGGCCAAACCCAAAACGGAGAAACCAAGGAGTTCCAAACAGTCATGCGCCTGCCTTGTGACTATTTTGAAGGAGCGTGACAGGGCAAGTTTTCGGTTCCTTCTTTTCCTGCGATTCCACTCTTTTTAGCCCTTCCTGTCTCTTTATTGCTTTTTTGCGACAATGACACACCTTCACCCTTTGCCATCGTTTCCTTGGTTTGTAGTTAAGTCATTATGTAACAGGCCCTCACGCGGCCACTGCGTTCTGCAGAGGTGCAAATGGACAAATAAGAGCGCGCCATATGGATAACAACGAACAGGAATAGGGAGAAGAACAGGGAAACCGGAAAACAAAGCCACAAAACGGGTGGCAGAAAACGAGCCAGGCTACGAAATATCAACAAAGATGATGAAATACTAAAGCCAATAACTTTGATTACGGTCGTTGGAAGGGCAGTCGTGGAATGGTCTTTGCATTTGATGAGTTCTTGTTTGTTGAATTATCCCAGGGTCATCACGATCTCAGTACGTCGTAAAAATAAAACAACGCGGAAGGTGCGATTGGGGGAAGCGTCGAGGGCGACTGAACAAAAAACGTGGTTTTGACAGGGAACAGGCAAACGGGGCGAGATCGAAGGGCGCTAAATCGAGAAAATACGGGGAAGGCCACCGTTTTCGAGAAAACTGGTTGGCGTGCCTGCCTGCCTCAGACAAGCAAGTACCTGCCAGGAGCCACCCTGGCAAAAGATACTTGTGCCTTCCCAGAAAAGCCAATAGCACAAAGAACACCTCGGTAGTCGGGCAGGTAGTTTCTGCCCACGCCTCAGGCCTCACGAGGTCGCTTGGTGGGCTATTGTGGGGTAAGTGAGGTTCCTGGAAATTCCGAGCAAAAGCAGGGAAGACGACGCAAACCCTGCCATTTGTACGAGAAAAAGGACGAGGGGATGAGAGGCGTCGAAACAGCGAGATATATTTTTCAGTATGGAGTACGTGGTATATCTCAAGATGCTTACTCCATACTTGCTTCGGCGTTTCTTAAATTCACTTCTTTAATTCACTTCCTCCAGTACTTATTTTGTAGTTTTTGTGGTGTTTGCTTATTTTATTCGACTTCTTATATATTTATTTTGCATCGTTTAGCTTTGCATTAATTCGAATTATTTGCCCAGAGTGTCGTCTTCAAAAGTACTGAGGCTTGTCGACACAACTTATCACACGTTAACTCTGTCGATTTCTCGGCCACCAAGAAAAACAAGCCGGAGACTTTGGTTTCTTCCACTTTGCTTACACACTAATACGCCGCCATTGACTGGCATTTCCGACTCCTAAAGGACTTTTAGAGTTTCCAAAAAAAAAAAAAAAAAAAAAAAAAAAAAAAAAAAAGACAAACGGTTCTGACAGAAGACGCCAACCCCCGCCATTTCGGTAAATAACGCCGGGCGAGTGAAAGGCGCTACAGGGCAGTGTTAGTCCATGAAAAGCTGGAGGAGCCAGCTGCTCTTGCCATCCGCTACGGCGAGCCGACAAACCGTACATGTACATGCCATCTCGCAGTGTTCCGGGAGAACAAACACCCGCCAAAACGGAAGGAGTAACACTTGTATCACCCCGTAGGGAAAACTACCAATAGTAGTGGCAGGCTTTCCCACTAAGATTTTGAGGCCTACAGCATGACCTTAGGGTGCTGAAGATCAGCTTTGGAGAATTAACTGTTAATTTGCACTTGAGTCTATGACAGTTCTTCAAGGGAAATCGTGACATCCAAAATCCAAACTCTCTTTGTTCTGTGTCTCAGAGGCGGCAAGAAATAGCGACGAAAGAACAGCCCATATGGCAGTATTCTCTTTTCAACGACTGCCGTGTAAGTGACAGCGCTAACGCTCACTTGTCGCCATCGCTCTTTGTCACGCGGGAGAACGGTAACGCGGCTCCGCAACACCATTGGTTTTGCGTTTTTGCTTTCTTTTTTGGATGGCGAGTTCTGCCCGCCACCAGAATGTGGGAAAAATGGACACCATCACAAAAAGCTACAATGCATTCTAAGTAAGTATTCGAGCCCAGAGAAATATGTCAAAAGGTATCCAACATGTCGGGAATTGGCCGACCGCCCGACTCTGGTCTGCTGTAGGTCTACGGAGTAGATGCAAAGGCAAAAAATACATTTATTGTACCTAAAAGATGGGTGCTTTGCATTTGGCCTTTTGCCTGTGTTGTCTTCGCATGCAATTAGTGAGGGCTCGTGGATTTTTCGGCATTCAAACAAGAGCACCTCGCTTCGGTGACCCAGCCCCTTGGGAGCGGACACTGGAGCCCTGATTTATTTAGTCCTTGGGTCTCATTGCTCCACACACATCTCATCAAGTCGAGACATTCTCTGTTCGAAATCAAAGACCGCGAACACCTGCCATTCTCTGTCAGGGCCGGTCCATAAATTTGATCGAATGTCAGAATTTTGCCTCTTTTCTCGGCGTTATTGTGGCATCGCAGCAAATAAGAGACGGAGCAAATAATCAAACACAAAAAGAAAGAAAATCAATGCTGCATTGCCCCTGGCGTAAGGCGTCTCACTTAAAGAAAGACCGGATAGCGAGGACGGTAGATGCCGTTTACTCCTATTTACTCACAGCTTTGTAACTGGTGACGGCGTCAAGCTTTGCATTCCACGATATCTCTCACAGACACAAGTAAGATCTCCGTATACTTTCGACTGTTCAATACCATCACAAGTAAGATAAGCGCGCAAAGTGAGAGACCTTGGGGAAAGTCTCACTTCAGCTCGGAACTCGCTCATCCCCCCAGATGCTCCATGCCAGTGTGCCACAATGGCGTGTAGGTCTTGTTTCCCTGTAATCCATGGTGCTCATTAAGTCCACATAATTCGTGCAATCCACCTGTTATCGTGCATTCCCCTGAATGTCCCTTTGTTGCGATGAGTTGCGATCCAAGGGCCATCAGGGAGAAAAGACAAAGTGTTTGCATATCGAGGGCGCTGATCGCCAAAGACCACCGTGCCGCCAGGGCTATCAGGGCTATCAGGGCTATCATTGGGATCTGATTAAGAGACAATGAAGTTTGCAATGGATTCTCGTACTTAGCCAATCTTCTGGCATGGATGAATCATACGGAGCCGAGAAGCGACATAGTAAACAGAACACTACAAAACAGACGGACCCTGGGGACGACGGACCGAAGTTCGAGCAGTCGAGTCTGAGATGAGAAGAAGAAAGAAAAATACCAATAAATTTTGCAAGGCCCAGCAAAGAGCCCGGTCGAAGTGATCAGCTGTGTTGCCATTTTGTGATTTTATGCTATCTCCCCATTGATATTTACAAGGGCTGCTTCAATACAATTGCGACGGCAAATTGCATCAGCAAATGCAACGCCAAAACGGATAGATGCGCCCATTTTCCGCACTTTGGCCGTTCTCCTTTTCCGACTTGGTGAGTTCCCAGCACCACGGCGACGGTCAACTTAAATTTCTAGTCTGGCTCCAGGGGATATTTGGGAGGACACCAACCCTGACCAGGCGTCCATTTAACATGGAGCCTTCTGTAAAATACTGCTCCAAACTGCTCCAAATGCACCCCAGCGCGCTCCACCTCGGGCTCCAAACAACAAAATATGTCATGTTCAAAATCGACTCGTCACTTTTTGTCAACACAGACAAACGCCTTGGCTTCCGAGGTGAGCCTTGGAAAAGACGACATTCGGCTTTCAATAGCTTTCCTTTTATCAGCTTTTTATGGGCGCCTTTTTGACAGAGTACGTCGTAACTCATCCTTTCTCCTTCTAAGTCGTACTCTGTACTGCCCATGGCATATGACTTGCGTCTTGTAGTCGTACATGGGGAGTAATTTCACACATATGCAGACCCCTTACTGCCTGCATGTGCCGAACTTGTGCTTGTGCATATGTATGCGAGATGTGAAATCGTCTGAAAGGCACTTGGTCTGAGCAGCGAGGGAATAATTACACTCTATGCCGACCACCTTCCACACACACGAACCCAAGTTACCGGGACAAAGAAAAGGGTTTTTGGTATAGAGATGTATTATCGGGTAAAAAAAAAAAAAACAGTCGCGTTAATTGCAAAAAGAATAAGGAAACGTTTTGTCATGGATGTTTCCGCTCAAAGCTCACATGCGGCTGTATGTAAACCGTCGTATGGAAAGCCACAACTCACGCCATCAGATAACACAACGTGCCCACACCAAGAGACATGGCAATAGCAGCTTCACCCCACGACTCCTTTGCCTGTTTCATTCTTTTCTTTCTTGCTTCATTTTATCCTTTTCGTGACATGGCCAGCCTAGATCCCAAGGCCCTGGGATGCTTGTTGAAGGAGTGGGGGTGTATTTGCATTTCCATCTCGGTAACAAAAGTGCAACAGTATTCCATGCGATGTCTCCATTCCCGTCTCAAAATTGGAGCAGCAAAAACGATATGGCGTGTCATTCTGTCGCCGAGAGAAATAGTTACAGGGACAAAAAGAAAAGTACTCCGTAAAGCATGAAAACGGAGCGTTCCGTTATCTAGATATGGGAGAGAGAGCCCGAGAGTCTCCCTTTTTCCGCGCCTTGTGATACCTGCTTTTCTCGCCACCTGCGCTTTCCCTTGCTTCATTGGATATGCAAAAAAGAAAGCAAAAATGACAGGTTCGAAATGTGAAGGGCAGACGTCAAAATGATATTTAAAACGGAGTCCAAGAATGACGGGATTCCAGCAGTTCTCTGGAAAAGCTGAACCGCCAACCCCTTTTTCTCGTATCTTGCACATCTTCCAGGAGAATTTCTCAACATCTCGTCCTGCGAACTCAAGAGAGACATAGCGAAGAAGACGATCAAAGTCCTGCATGTACATGTACGACGTACCCCATGTGCCATCATGATACAGGATGTTCCCCTCTTGCACATCGTTGCCTTCTTTTGTGTTGGTTTCTCGCGGCTTCAAGGTCACTGGGCCCTGCCCAATTTTTGGTGCGTGACGGGCCGCCGGGGAGCACCATATGGGCCCCATAAAAAGGTCAGAGAGATTGGAGACAAGAAAGGTACCTGGCGGGCTGGTAGAGACAGGCAGCCATCTGGTGAAATTGGGACCCGAGATTGGGGTACACGATACCAGTCCGGAGTGTGCCACTATGAGCCAGAATGAACAGAAAGTGAGGACTCAATTCCAGGCGCTGGTCAGGTGGGCAAACAAAAACGAGGGTCCCCCCTTCCTCCCCCCCCCCAAGACGCTCCAAAATGAGCTAGTTCCGCCAATAGGAACGCTTTCCAAGAGACACATGGGGTGGCCAGGGTAGTACCTCAAATAGGTGGGGGCATCTTTCCCCTGCTCCTTCTGTCTCTGTTTCTGTTTGTGTTTCTCCTTGCCTCTTTCCTTCGGTGTCGTTGTTTGTCTGGTCTGCTCTCCCAGTTCTCAGGCACCTTCCCCTCACAACCCTGGCACAGAGCAAACACATCCCAAACAAAACGAACAAAGTTACCGGGAAAGAACAAGGGGGCATACGGAGTACGGAGTACAAGAGAACGCCTTCTTAATCCAAGATGATAAATGATAACAACAGCAAAAAGGAACGTGAGAAGAGGAGAATGTAACCAGCAAAGAGGGAAGACGCCCCCCACGTTGTTGGACAAAGAGTATCTCAAACGAGAAAAGAAAGGAAAAGAAAGGAAAGAAAAGGAGAAAAGATGTCACGAGAGGTCGCCCATCACCATCACCAACAATACCGCAAGGTCATGGCGTTTGAGTAACAGGCGCCAATGGGCATCTCAATCTCGTCACGGTTTCTATTTTAGCACTCCGTGGGGGCGGTCAACGGGATGAGTACAAAAGTGCACTCAGTAAAGCATTACGTCGTACTCAGTGGCCAACAAGAACATTCCCACGGAAGGCTGTCGCGGCTGTCGTGACAGATGCGCAGAGTGTTCCTTCCCCGTGGTCTTGTGCTCGGTAACCGTTTGGGAACGCGAACCTATTGCTATGGTCGTATGAAGGAGAACGATAGAAGCCCGTTTTTCGCCCCAGAAAACGCGTCTACAATGTCTTCAATGCCCCGTCCTTGTGCATGTAATCTGCCGTGACCTCGTGCAGCTGACAGATTTCGAAATCTCGACAAGCACAAAGCGTGCAGGACACAGGACGAAGCGAAAAGGCGGCGCCCGTTCCTTGCTTTAGTGCAAATGCAGTTGAAATGCAGCTGTGTGTTGTGCTTCTGGAAGGAAACGTGACAACGGCGCGATGAGAATGCGCAGAATGGGGGAGAAAGGAGCCACAAACGGCCACACACCTTCGGGGGTGCCGCCAAAAACGGGCCCTCCCTTCACCTCCATCTCGGACTATCTGTTGTCGGCCTGCCTAACTTGCACAAGGCTGCTTTTCACGTTGGTTTCGTCTTGTTGTCATTTGATATCATTTGATATGGTCTTGATCCGTTTCCTGGCTTGAATTTGTTATCGATCGTCACCTGCTGTATGTAAGAGGACGAAATAGGAAGGGAAACAACAAAGACCAGGAATCGTCACCTCGGGTCCGTGTTATTATCGCAGCCGACCGTTGGCGACTGCAACGATTTGAAAGACAAAAGGACGACCAGAAACAAGGATGTCATGAGCTTGTTTCCTCTTTGGGCGAGATCCATCAGCGACTGATGCTGTCTCTGTGGGGGAACGGTCGGGGAGAAAAGGGGATCAAGCGTTTCTTGTGAGGTTGGTCTGCGCTGATCCTCACTGCGACTGTCAGGAAAGAAGAGGAAGAGAATGCGAAGAAGAGAGTTGATGTGCCCTTTGCACTGGAAAACGAAACCTGGAAGCCTGGTTACAGGGACCACAAGGGCCACAGGGAAGTACCCAACCGCCGGGAAGCTTCCCCGCTCCCATATCTGATCCATTTTAATGCGATGCACAGAACCACAGGAAGGTGACAGAAATAGAAACAGAAAGAGACATGAAAGAGGAGAAGAGATGAGGCGCCTTTCCCCTCTTCCTTCCGTCATAAGCCTCCCTCGCTCCTTCCTGTCTTTCTCTTCTTGTCTCCTTCCCTTTTTACCCCATGACGGCTGTTTTGTCCCGACTGACAGAGGCAAAGGCAAGGAAGGCACGTCTGGGGCAACGTTGCTGGCGATAGTGTAGCGAAATACTGTTGGAGGATGCAGCAGTATCCCAGAACGGTATCCCACAGACTTATCACAGGCATATCCCAGTTCCTGGCATCTCTCAGCACAGGCAGCGCGTCCAATTACTCCGTAGTTACCTGTAATCATGAAAGATTTCCCCTGTTTGCGTGCGGGGAATCAAGATCAAATGGTGAAAAAATGGATGCAACGGGCCACCAACGATAAGATGCAGACCACCGAGTATGAAAATCCATCGGAGAACATATGCCAAAGCTGATAGGCAAACGAGTCAAAGGTCAGTCAGGCAGGTAAGTCGTACTCCTGTAAACGAAATAAATGATGCTCACGTGACCCACTGTCACCTTCCTCGTCGAGAAAAGAGGGACGCAAAACAGCTCGGTGTTCCGCACACCGAGATCGAGGCCCACGAGGAAGGATCAGATCGATTGTCACAGGGAGGCAAAACAGCAGTCAGACGTCCAGTCGAAAGGCTGCTGTTTGCCTCAATCTCACTACTGGAAGCCGGTAAATGCTTCAGGAAGATCAAGAAAATCAAGAGGTCGATGTCCGCGTTGGTCGTCGATGAAGAACGGCCGTTTCGTTGGCTGGACTGCATCAAGTCCTGAAAAAACAGCGATAGAGACTAGTGGCATTGGCCACATGGCAAAAGGGGCTGCGCGGAGCAGTGCCCCAATGCAGTAGCAAGATTCTTGACCACGAAAGAGGCAGGGGCAATGCAGACGGAAAGGACAAAAGAACCGCCCTGCCGGCCGCTGTCCGGCCGGCATTCCCCGTTTGCGAGGGAAGGAGCGAGAGTGAGGTTACCAAATGGTGCAACAAAGCACGAACAGCATAGTGGCAGGCACGACTGTACGGTGCATGTCGTGCAGATGAAAAGCTGTGTTCAATACAGACACGGAGTATTCCGTGCATTACGAGGGAAAATGCTTTACCAATGCAAGCCACTCGCCACAATCGACGACCATTGTGCGTGTTGTGATGCATTCTGAATCAGTCTTCAGCCAATTGGTCTTCACATGACAATTCTACTTGTACTTTCAGCTCATTCTAGACCCAGCCCTATGTCGTAGAAGAACGCGAATTCCCAGAACATCTCGCTTGAAAGGCTAAAGGGGCGAGGAACAAGAGAAAACGGTGGACAAACCTGTACTAGTCGGAAAAAATAGTGGAGAAATAGGGAAAATGGGAAAATAGGAAAATAGGGACGGGCAGCGCCAGCGTGGATGAGGACAAAGCACAAGAAATTACAGGAAAACGCAGGGAAAATAACCCGAGTGTCTGTAACCGCCCTCGAGACGGGCTCGAGATGGGGTCGAGCTCGGGGTCTAACTCGGCGAGTGTGCGCTTGGAATGACCTTTTGACAAATAGTAAAAGGACAATCTGTGGCACACCAAGAGGCAAAGAAAGAAAACAAACCAAAAAGAAAGAATGAATGAACGGAGAACAATAGAAGTAGAGCACATGAGCTAAAAAGAACAAAAGAAGAATTCCTAGTCATGATACTAACTCACTTCACTCCGCATATTCGCTCAAGACAAGTTTGGGGAAACACGGCGAAGAGGAAGGAAGACAAGCTCGACAAGAAAAGAGGATTTGCCATGTGTTGATGTGGAGATCAGGCTCTACGTTGTATTCTTGCGACGTTTGACATAGAAAGTGCATCAGAGACCTAGAGAGCAATTCGGAAGCCTCACAAGACTCGCAAAACCGCCCCGTGACTCCGCATTGAAGCAAAAGAAGGCCCGAGAAGGTGAGGAGAAGGTGTGATGAGGGGGAGGTTCGGAGAGAGGAAGGCGGAAAGCAAGCGCAAGAACAGTTAGACAGCCTCGCTGAAGAAGAGAGCGAGAGGTGAGGAGGAGAAACACAGAGGAGGCGCGATTTTCCGAAAATGGTGGAGCCGACGCTGGAGAAATATCCGGTGGCCTGATGCCGCGCAAGCGAACAAGACAAGAGAGCGAGTGATACAGTAATTGCTGTGTGAAGTGACAGCAAATGGGCAACATGGGGTAGCGAAATGCGCTTCGGTTGGACTACGGGGAGAAACTGGGGTAATAAGAGAACTGTCTGCAAAAGGCAGTTTCATCGTAACGATGTTGGCCCAATCAAGCAATCTTCTCCGTCGACGTGCACCGAGCACATGGCATCGTGCCAGCGCATAGCCGATGTCTGGGGTAGGGAAAAAATCAAATCGAGCAGGGAAGAAGAAAAGGAGACGGGACAGGACAGGAAGACATGAAGTTCATGATGCCCAACCGACGTCGTCTTCTCACTGTCGACATCGACACGAGGCTAAACAAGGCCAGAGCGCGTTTTAATCTCGCACACCATCTCACCGTCGTCGCGCCTTCTCTGCTGGATGCCCAAGTGTAAAATTGTGTCCTTTCACAGTCCGTCGCAATAACATCGCAAACTTGTTTACTTGAGAGGTTCTAGAAGATGGAAGGGTGTGAAGCTTTTGGTTAGCCCTCCCATTTGACCGTGACTCTCTGTCAGTTCTGGCTATGGATATCCAACAAAGCCAACAGAACAGGCTAGCAAAGAGACAATTCTCCGCGTTGACAGCCATTGACAGTGTCGACAAGACGATGTACATAATCGTAGTGTTGGCAGGAGGCGATATTTCCCCAGATTGACGATGGATAGTGTTTTCTCCAGGACTTACCCAAAGAGCACAGCGACAGCTGCCACGAGTTGCCACCAATTGCCGCCGACACGATTGGAAGCTTGCCGCTCAGGCGCCCGGCTTGTGGGCGGCAGGTGCACAAACGGGCGAAACGGTGGATGAGGTCGAGAGGGTGATTAATTCCATCGCATCACTTGGCGGTATTTCGCCTTTGGCGTCGTAATTCTGACTCGTTCGCCAACTTGCCTGGAGCAGATAGCCGACTCGGTCTGCCGCCGCTCCCCAGCCCTGTTTTGGGCATCAAAAAGCATTGGAAAGCCCTGTGCAGGCCCTGTCTCTCGCCTGGAGGCCCCGTACGTCGCACGTCGTACAGGCTCGCATATCGCCTAGCCGAGCCCTCGTGTACGCTAGCATGCCCTGTATTGAGTGTAGACGATGTATTACTCCGTACTTGCCTCCTGTACCAGTACTCCGTATGTCAGCCTGTCGGAGAAAGAGCGACTGGTTGAACTCCGTAGTCGGTTTGTTCGGTGTATTGTCCGAGATCCCGAGAAAGGAAGGTAGACCCATCCCACTTTTGTAGGGAAAGGTACTTTAACTGGCAGGAGCATTGGAGACGAAAACCTTCGGTGAAGCTCATGAAAAAAAAATATGAAACTGCGGAGTAGAAATCCAACGTCGACGACTGGCCCGATATGCCACCAATCGCCTCATTTCTTATTCTCCAACGGCCAAGGTGAGGCTTTCGGGGCGCTGTCTGTTGCGTGTCAAAGAGTTAATATGACTCCGATGGGCTGTTTTGCATTATGCCTTTTTTTCACCATGACATCGAGCAAGCTTGCTTCGTGCTTGGGATGCCTCCTTGTTTGTCGATTTCCTTGCTTTTCCTTACTTCACTCCCCTGGATTAGACAGTCCATTTTCAGCGTCCAGCTGGCTTATTTCGCTCATGTTTGTGCTGCCAGCCACCGTTTTGGTGGCCTATGCTTCACGAAGTAGCTTTGGCGGGCTCGGAAGCTAGCCCCTCGGTTCGCCACTGTCTTTACTTTTTTAAAGCCTCCTTTCTTTTTGCTGTCCCTTTTCCGTCTAATACTGTGCAGTTCTCTCCCTTCGGAACGCTCCTCGGAATCCCTCCTCATGTTTGACTCCAATAAGTCGTACTTAGGCGACAGAGGCGACCAAGACGACAAATAGAAGCACACCAATTTGACGATCGGCCAAGGGCTCTTATTCCACGCCGCCTCCAAGATTTGTTTTGTTCGTGTGATGGAACGTTTTTCTTTGTTTTATTTCTCCCTGTCTCTACCCAGATTTAGTTCCATGGGCCTAAAAGGACAGGAAAGGCAAGCAACAAATCAACGGCATTTGCATTCAGCATGACAGAAATTACGGCACTTCCGACCGGCAGACTCGTCCAGAACCATTGCTCTTACTCACTGGTGAGGGGATCATCACGCTGACACTTGATGTTGAGTCGATGGTCGGCGGTTTCCCGCATGGGCGGATGTTATGGTCGTGGTAATGATAATTCATAATAATGTGGGAAAAACAAAACCTTCGTCCTCCGTTGACCCTTGGGACGCTCTTACCTCTTTCCTTGCTTCGTTCGTCCCAAGAGCTGTTTCCGTTTTCGCTTTGTGTTTTGCTCTTGAGACGCTCTTTCCCACTGTCGTCTCCCCACGCGGAACCGCCTTGGAGGGAAACAAGGCGAAAAAATCGACAAAAAACAAAAGTGACCACGAGGGCACGCAAAAATCGCAAGAAATAGGGGCCAAACCAAAGATGGCAGCCTTCTGTCGGTCTCGACGGCCTCGCATCACCCGCCTGCCTACACAGCCGTGCATGACGCCGTCGCTGTTTTTGCTGCGTGGCATGGTAAAGTTTAGGACGCTAAGAGAAGAAGAGTTGGGGGAAAGGGGAGCATGTCTTGGAGATGAGCACTGAGGGGTCTCCGTTTTGCGTCTTTTAATTGCAAATTGCACTAAGTACTGCTGGGTAGAGGAGGCCGCGCAAACTCACGGGCTGCCATTTGTTTATTGTCACCTGCCGGCACTTGCATAAACAAGCGGCGAACCCAATATGGGGAAAACAAGGGCAAAAGTGCGAAAAGAGGAACCTGACAAAATCCAGAAGAAGAAGGCGAAAGCTAAAACAGTGGGAAATGAAAAAAAAAAAAAATGGCAGAAAAAAAGTGAGAGAGGAAAAAAGGAAAATGACCTCGTGTCGACCTCGTTGAGGCCAATCATATTTGTTGATTTTGAATTTGTATTTGAATGAACATCGTGAGGATCTTTTAAGTTCTCGTGCCTTCCTTCGTCTGTGCATCGCACTTGCGTCGTTCGCTCCTGTCCTGCCTCCTCACTCTTTCCCTTTTACGTCACCGTGCTGGAAGCTCCATGTGGGATGACGCGCACAATCGTGCCTGCTGAAAGGCGCATGCTCCTGCTGAATGCGTCGTAGGGTGTATGCTGGGAAAAACTTGATGCTGGGACGGGGCACAGCAGAGGGGCTGGCCACAGAAAGGTACGAAATGACAGGCACGATGGAGTCACGTTCAGGTCACCCGAGACGTCAAAATGGAGTCGCTATGGAGTAGGGCTGAATGGCCGAATGGCCGTGGGTTGGGCGTCCATTGTGCTGCATATGCTCATCATGGCGCAGTCCTCCGCGTATGCTCGTTCCTGCTGCTGCTCACGATGCCAACTGCCCCTCTGTGACGAGATCGTGCCCCTCTCTGCTGCAAAAACCCACCTAAATTTAGCCGCGGCAAGCGTGTTTTGGTGATCATGGGATGTCTATTTTGTGCGTTGTCACTGTTGTTGTCACCGACTGTCATGTTGACAATGGCGACATCTCATTGTGGTGTCCAGAAAATAGGCAGAACATTTTTACATATGATTTCCTTGAGTGCCTATTTTTATTGTATTTTATTCTTTTGGGATGAACTTATTTTTGAAGTTATTTGTATTCGTTTGAATTTTATTGCGAAAATAACAAATATCTCGTAACACCCCCACGCATCATGCTAATTATATCAGATTTCACTTTTGTTGACGTATTTCTTCTATTCACTAATATGTCAGAGCATATCCGGAGACGGAGACACAATGAAGCACGAAATAAAGAAACGGCAAAAATAGACACAGAAAGACACGAATACACAAGAGGAAGCCGAAGCGGACAAACCAATGCCGTTTCAGCCCTTTTACACCTCTTCAGCATATGTCTCGCTGGTCGCCAACACACACCCACACATCTTTTCTAATCGCCGTTGAGTCTCTAAAATAAACCCGTCTCGTGGGCAATTTCCCCGTCTGTCGGGCCGCAAGGGCCGTAACGGCGGCGGCAGAGGCGAGAATAATGTACGAGGCGATGGTGATTACCGTTAAAAGACTGTAAAAAGGGGTGTGTGGAAGGATGCCCAAAGGGTGTGTTGTTTGGCAATGTTTATAGCGGTGAGGAGCCGGCAACGGGTCGGTCTGGATGTTGACCTCCGAGCACATGCTTTGTTTCTGTTTGTCTTGTTTCTGGGGGTCGGCGATGTGTTCTGGTACATTTCGTTTCGGTTGTATAAATGTCTACAAAAGTGTGCCACACCTTTTTGCATCATTGTCTTCTAGAGGCGTTCGATATGGATGCTTGGGTCTTCCATCTGGGCAAGACATGTTTCAAACGTTGGCACTCGGAGACCCTGAGGAGGAAGGATGGATGCGAAGAAAGAGGTGTGAAGAAAAACGGCGATCACAGACGGGATACAGAAACAGACAGCAGAGCCAGAAACCAGACTGAAGAACTGCCATCCAGACTGCAACTGCAACCATCCATTCTGATGTCAGTTGACGACTTTTGTTTCGGCCTGTGTCGGTTTCGGCCCTGGAGCTGCTCTTTTAGGATCCTCATCTGTCGCCGTTCCTGGATACCGAATGAGCAAAAGTGGCAAAAGTGGCAAAAGTGACAAAAAGGACAAGAAATGTCTTGCCAGGCTGTTGGGGTCCAGAGACAGCCATCACGATGCCATTTCGTCATTTCGATTCTCCGAACAGGGAAAGAGTCCTGCATTTGGGCAAAACATAAAATGCAACAAACCATACAGACGCAAATTTGCACGAATAAGATGCGGCAAACAAGGTCAGTCGTCCCATCTATGCGGGGGAACGGAAAGGGAAAAGGCAGTCACGCACCTTGGAAATCAAGCCTGCTGCCTGCTTTATGCGTTGTTTTTTTGTTGTTCATGTCGATTTATTTTGTCTCGCCGCCGTCGGTTTGCATATCGTCCCATCGACGGCAGATCATTGCATCTCGTGGTAGTTTGTTTGGCGATGTTATTCGCTAGACAAAAAAAGAAAAGACGAACGATGCTTGCGAATAACGAATAAAGGCGTTAAAGAATGCCTTGTAAGTATGATGACGCGGGCTGTCATAGGCTGTAAAAGATCATGTGAAGTTGCATTTATGCGGTCGACTCAACCGAAGTTGACGAATTGGATTGGAGATTGGACTGGGCTGGGCTTTCTCGGGCCAAAAAAGCCCCAAATTGTTATCACATATCCAAGAGCTTGAGCAGACAGCCTGTGCAGCCTGAGATGAACGTTGCAATTGAGGTCAGCCTGGTCTGAGACCCGGTGTCGGTATTCAAGAAACCTGGCGTTTGATAAATGCACATATTGGTGGGTTGATGGACAGATGCGAAGGTAGAAAAACAATATCTTTCGGTAGGACCCGTTGAAATTAAAGTTGAAGAAGAGGTCAATCGTCCCGCAAATTGTCGACCAGCTGCCTTGAGAAGATCGTGGGAAAAGATTTTGACGTTTGCTTTAACAAACAAACAAGGAAGGCACGACTCACATCGAGGTCATCGGCTCGAACCGTGACAGTGGGGCGGGCCGTGTAAGTGGACATCACAGTATCGTAGTCACGTGACAAAACATATCCGCCTTCCCTCTCCATTTTATCCAAAACAACTTAAATAATCTGTAAAAAGTAAGCATAGTTATAGGGCGTGTGCGAACATGAGTTCTCAAGAAGATAATATAGTTTTGGACAAGAAAGCGAGCTGGGAACAAATGTTAAGTTATGAGAGCTTTGTTTACAAAAAAATAACAAAAAAAAAGACAAAAAATTACTCTTTCGCCGGGAATTGAACCCGGGTCCCGGGCGTGACAAGCCCGTATACTGACCACTATACTACGAAAGATTGTAAGCAATTGCTCGCTGATTTGTTTTCCGAGCGTACTAAAGTAGTCTATGTAGAGTGGATCTAGCCATTGCCAGCACCATCAAAGTTTTCAGAATGGTGGCCTCGATATGTTTCCAGCTGGATGAAAAATCCACGGGTTGAATCAAAGTTATAGGTAACATTGGAAAAAATCAATACCTCAATGAGATAAAATAAACAACAAAATAAAGATAAACTAAAAAAAAAGGCCAATGCCATGAATGACCATATGTGGCTCATCTTCAAAGAAGTCCCTATTCTGCGCACTATTGGTATGAGAGGAAACAAACAGCTCTCGGTGTTGATGATTTACAAAACTTGCGTATATTTTGTATACCGCAAATATTGAATTTATTCCCATGCACTACATTTTATCTCTCTCTTCCTTCCCCGTACTCTGATTATTCTTTGCTTATTCTAAAAATGTCTTTGTGTTTCCCACAGCGTCCTTTTTGTGTCCAGAAAAGGACCGAGTATTCCAGCGTTGTGCAACAACGTTGGTCAGGAATGAACTTGGCATACATTGAATAATGGCGAGACCTGAGAAGAGTAGTGAATTTAAAAGAGATACTGAAAATGAAAAGGTCTGTGGGATATTTGAAAACACACTCGATCATTTAAGAAACAACCATCGTGATAACTTATTCTTTCCTTGCATATCAACTTAGATATAAGTGTACGTCAGCATCAGCGTTTGATGAGGCTTGGACAAGTAGAATGTACAACCTTCGGCCCAACGATATCGAGATCATGAAATCACAAGGTTGCAGCTCTTGTCTTCCCCCGTGGCCTTATATACGATCTGTGGGGATGACAACAGGTCAGTTATTCATTTTCTGGAATTTTGTATTGCTACTTCGTCCTTCTTTTCGACTTTCTCTACTTGCTCTACCCAGCCTCACCTGTATGTCTTGTGTCCCGCCTGGCTGTGCAACGTATAGTTTGTGTTGTCTATTGACTCAAAGTTCTCAAGTAGATGGTACATCTGGGATCGATGCGTTATGTTCATGCTGCTGTCTGGTTTTTAATGACTCTGTTCTTCCCAAAACGGCCGAGTGTGCGTTCTGTGATACACCTGCAAGGAGAAGTAGAAGATTAAATGAAACCTGAAGAGAGAAAAGAAAAGAAGAACAATATATTCTGAATTGTACTTGCACGAGAAGCACTGCATCATAGGCACAGCAGATTAACGTCGCCATCAACGTCGTGCTCGACAGGCATCCTCCATTTTGGGCTTCAGGCGATGAGCACAGCATGTTCAGCCAAGACCAAGCAGAAATGACGAAAGTGGCAGTGGGAGGGAGGATGATACCCTTGATATACTCACTGGTCTTTTTCATAATTTATTATTTTTTTTTTTCTTGAGCTAAAGAGCCCATATTTTCAATTGTATGTTCAGACGTCCCTCTTTCTCGTAATTTATGGGGTGATTTATCATCCTGGGGAAGCACGGCTGGTCACGATGCTTACACAAGGAAGGAATCAAAGACAGGGGTGAGCAACGATAAGATGCTGGAAAGCCAAAGGAAAAGGGATCAAGTCTTTACATTTGTTGATTTGCTGAGAGGATAAGGCGGTGTACAGTGTCTGCTCAGCTGGCAAGGCGAGGCAATGCGGTCCTGCAGCCACACTCGTAATCGAAGACGGACGAGCAGGAGAATGGATCTATGATCACATCTTTTGTTTTATTCTCTTGTTGTTAAATAATTAGCGACGAGAATCTCAATACATTTTATTCTGATTCCCGTATAAACAAACTGTCCGTTTCAAAACGAAAACGGTGGTTAAAAAGAACAAGACCAAGGACAATCAGTTGCTTCCATATGGAGGAGTACGGAGTACTTTGCCCAACATTGCCATATCTTACACTCAAAAATTAGAACGGATCCTCGCCTTCGTAATTTGCCCCTGCTCGCCTGCCTGAATTTTTTCTGCTCAGGTGAGCATTTCGCGTTATGCAAGAGCGGCTCGTCTACCGTCTTCCGTACCACGTCGGCAGAGCCTTCCATTTTACAAGTGCCCCTCTTTGAGTTGGAATAGGAAGAGGGTCCAATTCCAGCTGCGACTGCCACCGCTTGGTGTCGACAATGTTTTGTTTGGTTTTACGTGGTGTCCTAGCAAGTCAAAAAACCAGAACGGAGGAACGAGGAAGAGGAGTCCTTGTCTTGGGTTCACCGGTCCCGCTGTCACTGGAGACCATGTCCAGGTGCTCGGACAGTTTCCCCAGTCTCTGCTGGAACAGTCGGTACAAGCAATTAGGGACTCTGCGTCGTAAAACCACAGGAAATGTAAGACATTTCAATGAGTAAGTCGTTACGAATCGCCAAAAGGCAGTTGGATCACTGTTTTCCAGGCAGCCATTTCTCTTCAATTACCTTTTCGTTGCCTTGCAAATTTCTTTCCAAATTTCCCTCCAGATTCCTTTCCATCGCCGGTCCCGAACGCACGTCTTCGGGGTCAGTCTCGGGCCAGAGACAGCCAGACAGAGTTGCAGTGAGGCGAGGTGAGAGGCGAAGGGAGACAGAGGGAGGCAGGGCAGAGCTGATGATAATATAAAGAGAGATGGAAAACACAACGTCAACGAGGGAGAGATTGTGTTGCAGTTCCATCCTATGTGAGACTTTTTGGATTATATGTTTGAATTATTCCCATTTACAGATTTATCCAACGTCTTGTGCCGTATCTCACGTCCAATTTCTTGTCTTCACCTGGCCTCGCCGCAATGTCAAATAAGGAGGTGGTACGGAGAGAATGAGTGACAAGAGTAGCGAGAAAGAAGAATACGGAAAGGATCAACACAGCTGGACCCTTGATTCTCCAATGCAAACTCTAAAAAGAGGACTCCATTGAGTAAACGTCTCGTTTTGCCACCTCCGCACCACCCACAACATTCCCCAGATTGTTTGATTGTGAGAGATGGAAAAGATGGGCTGTAGAGGGGCAAAGCAAATGCGTGGCAAAAGAGCAGGTGAGCTGTGTCTGCGATATATGATCTATCAAGCCTCGATCGGGTGAGAGGTGCAGATGTGTATCTGCTCTTCATTTGACGACTCCAGATCACCAGATCCCACTCGTACGGACCACAACAACGCATCCCCGAGACCCATAGCGTCTGACCAGGCTGCAGCCTTGTCCAGATGGCCCTTTGCCAAGAAGGCGGCAGATGGTTTGTTGGCTATTTTTTGTTTTGTTTTTATTTCATTATTTTCTTTGTTCCTTAATATTTGTCCCATTTCTTGTCTCCCTCACTCTCTCGGACAGACGGTCCGCCGACCGTCCAAGGAGAGTGCAATGGCTGTGCCGCTCAGCTTGCATCAACTGAACTGTGTCACCTGTTCCGTTCTTTTACCAGCTGCCAGTATTGCTCCGTAGAATACGGGGTAATATTAGTGCCTTAATAACGGCAATATTACCGCCAATGCCAATACGGAGAAAAGGATATATCATTTAGATGATCAGATAGCTGGGAGCTGGAGTCAGATTCCACCCTCAAGGCTCAAAATCAATACACACGTCTTGCTTGAAGGTGAAAAGATGTGCTTCGGTGCGGGCCTTCTATCCTCCTTCCCTTTTTCCCACGATCTTCTCAAGGCATTGCCCGTCACCCGAGCAGCTTGGACTGTAGATGAAGCACGAAAGAGAGAAAAGAGGGTGTGCAACAAAGTCTGACCGCGCGGAGAGGAGAGTGACAGAGATAAAAGACGATAGACCGGAAGGGGGATGGCAGAAGAAAAGAAAACGTTTGCCGCACAGACGTGACCGTTTAAAAATGGATGGCCGTTGAGAGACGGAGCATTTTACGTTGTAGATGAGATTTATTCTACGACAGAACGATAAAAGAATAAAAGAGGAAGATTGGAATAAACAAAGGAAGAAAATGCTACCGGGGTAAAACGTTCCAGAGTGGCGGGCGCAGGGAGTACAAGTCTACGTACATGTATGTCGTACGCCTTGCGTATTCTCTCGAATAAGCCAAAGATCCGAGAAATAAAGAGACACTATGTGGGACACCCGAGTTCCCGTAAAATGCAGAAGGAGGGCGCCTCGATTACGAGCGTCTTACGAATGGATTCAGCACGCGCAATGTGTGTGATATGCCTTTCTCTTTCTTTGGCTCACCTGCCGCCCTGCTAATGGGCGTTTTCTCGACCGAACGAGGCATACAGACAGTTCCAGGGTCCTCGCCCAGAAAAAGAGGGGATGCAGGACGTTGAGGATGTGAGGGATGGCAAAGGGCGCTAAAGGGGCAGGGAATTATTGTCGTTTGGATTTTTAGTCGTCGTGCAGTCTTTCTTTGATATTTCAACTCCCGATTATTTACTCTGCATCCTTTATCTGCATCACTTCGACGTTGCATGAAACGAAGATTTGCTGGAGCGCATAAACGATGCTCGCCTCGTGACTCTTTTTGCGCGCTTGATGCGTTCGGAATAAAAAGACAGGACGAACAGATATATGCCAGGGAGGGCAAAGATCGATGAAAGAGACAGGCAAAATAAGAATAAAAGAACAAAAGAATATGAGAGATGTTGGATAAAGCACGTTGTAGAGGACTCCACCGGTGCTCGGACATTCTCCACGTCGATGTGTGAAGCACAGACCGGATCATGCAGTCGACACATGCCAAAGTACTCCGTACGCCGTGGAGTCGATGCAAATAATGAATTGATAGAAAATAGAACAAAACGGGAGAAAAGAAAGCAAAGAAGGTTCTCCCTCTTGATAATATTCATTGTTGTTTTTTACAATCTTCTTTTGTTTTTCTGCCCCTTTCTTTGACTCTATTTTGACTCCCTTGCTCTCTTCTCAGCTCCCGCCCCCAGATTTATGGAGATCACGAAACACAAAAGCGACGCGGCATGGGCCGTCCAACGTTGCATTAACGGCCCTTCTCTCGTCTCCCTCTTTTTGCCCTCCCCCGTGGGACCATCCTATTTCTCAGGATCTCTCCCTTCCTCTGATTCCTATTTCGGACAAGCAGGCACTCTTTTTGTCACGCTTCTGTCATGGCACGGGGCGCGCTGCGTCCGAGCGTACGGGTTCGCCTGTCGCCTTTTTTGTTTCGACTTCTTTGACAGCCTTGGAAATGCGCAACCTTTTCTGTTATTATTTACCTTTTATTTGTCGACCGTTTACGCAGTAATTACATCGACATTTGGGCCTAGATGAGCATTAAGTCCCCAGGACTGCGGCCCCGTTTCCCCGTATTTCCCCAGCTTTTGGTCATATCTGGGACATGGCCATAATGACAACCCGCTTATTGCGGCCTGCAAAATACATTTTGCGGCGAAACACTCGCGGTATGCCGTGTTATTCATTTACCAGAAAATAAAATAGACCTAAAGGTGAAGAATAACGGCGGACAAAAGCAATTAATGATCAAAGAAGGATAAATAAAAGGCTCTGTATGGATCGATAAAATAGATTGCTCCGTTTTGGAGTCATCAGAATCTACTACTTCTAAGACGGTCAACCGTGAAAAGATTATATTGATGCAGAATCTCTTGACAAAAGCTTGTAAGCCCCCAGAAGAGACCCTGAAAAAGGGCGTGAGGGTGGCATGGGGGCACAACCTCCATCACAACGAGGCACAGGTCACAGGGTGCCCTTCTCCTGCCCTTGCGTGCTCTATTCTTGTCTTGGTTGGCCCCTTTTCGCTCTTCTTCAGGCTATAAGCGCGCGCCCAGCACACTTGCAGGCGCTTATCTGGCGGTCCATGAAAGGGTGTGGCAGTCCCCGAGACTGTCGCCGCCCCCAGCGCCTATTTTTAAGAACAACAGAACAAGTTTTATGAGAGATGGGGGCTGTCATCCCTGCCAACTCAGTACACAGTATGTCGTTTGCTTAATGTTATGCTTGTTGTATCCGTATTGTCACGTGGTTATTCTGTGTAATTGACAGCGGGAACGGCAGGAGCCTTTCACTAACGGCAACACCCACGCCCTAGTATCCTTCCGTTTCGTTGTCAACATCCATAGCCTTGCCATAATGGCAGGTACGATGAACGGCATAAAACTGCTAGAGCCAACATCGTACACTGAACTGGCTAAATCATTTAGCTTTTTGATACAGTCATAACTGTCGGGATGCTTATCCGATAGAGCGGCTATCAACATGGCTTGGCTTTGCATTTCTTTACACGCCCTCATTTAGAAGCACTCTATAATAACAGAGAAATCGCCGGCACTTGGGATCGATACGGCGAAAACCAATCTATGGAAGCCTAGATGGAATGAAAAGAAGATGCACAGAATTGTGAACAATGTATGCGGAGGATGCAGATAAACGGCAGCATATGGCCCCAAAACACCCGCACTTTCGCCCACCGGCTCCTGTCCCTGGTTCCCCTCTCGCCTGTCCCACGTGGTCTTGACAGATATATATGACTGTAAAGGCTTTTATGGATTGTTATGGCCTTTTATGGTTATGTTGCGAGCGGGAGTAGGCCCCAACTGCCATTTAGCCAAAGTGGCCCTCCCCCCGACTGCCCGCCCTTTTCTCCGGGAGAACGAAAAATAGTTTCGCCAAGGGGCTGTAAGTGCAGAGCGGTTCCCCGCGTGCCCATGTGGCTTTTATTTTGCGTGCAATATAGGATAGGGCCGAAACCACCGTTACGGGGAGCTAAGGTGAGTGAGGAGGAAGGGGCGGGGTATAAGACGGTGGCCTTGTCAATTTGCCTAAACATATGGGCTTTCATTGAAATGTATATACAAGCTGCAGTTTGCCACCGTTTTCTAACCCTGTGGAGTAGAATGGGATCTCTGAGGAGAGGTCAAAGTAAGATAATAGCTACACTTTCCGACGAGATGGCAAGGTAAGATAATAGCTATACTGGTGTGATGCAATGTAGACATGAGGCAAGGATGCTCTCGTACTTCAGGTGCAGGACTCGACATCGGTTGCCTTTGAACTCTCTAATTTATTCACTCAGCTTGAATTTTGTCGTATCTTTACTTCCATTGATTTGAGCTCCTACATCCTATCAAATAACAGCGAACAAACACGAGGGCTACGTCAAGCCCGGCCAAAAAGGCACCACACATCAGAGGCGTCTGCAGGGCTGGTTACACAGTTTGTTCGAAATGAGCTTCCACGATAATGTGAGTGTATGGGCCAGTTTCGTAGATAAACTCAATATTTTTTTCTCCAAGAACCAAATGCTCTCGGGCATCCCATGTCCCAAAGCGCCTCGGAAGGATCACAGCAGACGGCTGGATGGACAAGCTGCCGACAGGTCCGATATGCCAAGTCAGATACGGATGCAGATAAAGAATGCGGCATGTATGGTGACATCCTCTGGGGCTTTCAAGGAAAGCTATTCTAGAATGTGATCTCCTTGTCAAACAGCGGACAGCACAGCCAATACATATTCTGCTTGCAGCTGCGCAGCTGCGTGGCCCAGCTGGCGAGCACAGCGTTGCATTGCATCTTGGCAATAAACTGGATGGCCTCCTTTTTGTGAATGAGAATAAATGTTCTAAAAAATTTTGAGAATAAACATTTTAACGACCTTTTACTTTGCAAGTTAGACAAATACAAAACCCATGATACTTGGTCATAACTTGACTGTGATGCTCAGCCTTTCTTTGTTACTTTTCAACAGGCTGCCTCTGTCAATTATCTCTCCCAATTGACTGCCGACCCCTCCATCATATTCTCATTCGCCTTGGCTGCTGAAGGTGTCTGATGCGTTGGCAATCGACGCCTTGTCACGCCGCGTAGGAGGTGGCCATCCGTCGTCCAGATGACCATTCTGGCCAGGCGACCGCAGCCCAAGCAAAATTAATAGACGTAAACGTTGAAAATGCAAGAAAATTACGCCCAAGAAATACAGAAATGTACACAATGTCGTAATTCGTCCCCCAACACCTTGGCCGGGTAGAGACATGCATGGCCAGAACGCCAACGCAGCCACACCTCGCACATATCTTTCAGCCTGGCTGGGCTTGCGATGGGCGGTGAGAAGCACTGAGACAGGCAAAAGTGACAGGCCTAAGGAGAGAGAAAACCGTCGACGAAGGCGTAGAAACGGTCCTTGGCTGAGGTATGAAAAAGAAAGTAAATATCGATAAAATGTTTATATACTCTTTGCTAATTGTGCTTGCCGTTCCGTACCATATTGTTTTATTCGTTGAATGCCGTGAGAATGTTAGCCTCGCGATCACCAACCAACTTTTTATTCTGACAGACATGCAACATCTCTCTTAAAAAAAATTAAAAAAACCCCGGCCAGAAGCTTTACTCACTTGAGTTCAGTTACTTGACTTATATCTGATTCCTTTTTACATGTCTTTTCTTTTTCAGGACATGACGGTCTCTCTGCTCATTTTCAGCAACTGTTTTATGTATAAGTGCTCATAAATGATAAATCATCATCTCAATGAATTAATCCACAAATGAAAAGAGATGACGACCGTTTGGAGATCTCATTCGATACAACTCACAACCAACCCCACGGTTTCGCTCCTTATTCTCTTGTCATTCTTGTCATTGCTAGCAAAGCTGAGAGGCTGTGCCGCTGTGCAAATGGGCTGTGGCGACAACAGCCACCCGCAATCACGGCGCGACACAGCGCATCAAGAGAAGCGGCCAGCATTTGGCACTCGTGATTGTCGATTGCGTCTGGACTGGGCCTATGAGAGGCGCTGATAAGGGCATACGGTGCTGCAGGCGGCCGCGCTGACGCTCGTATTGCCCGGCAGGCTGATAGAGGATGGGAGGGCAAGACAGGCTGCAGCCGGCAGTTAATGTCAAGTGTTGGTGGTTACTGCTGGCAGGGTGCACTTAATGCCACATCGTGTATTATGTAAGTGCACGTTACTGGCTGTTAAAAGTGTTGCTCATAGAAGGCCGACTTGGCGACCTCCGGACGGCAGGTGCGACTTGCGACTCGGCATATAATGCAGTCCGGTAGCTCCTTCCTCCACGTACGGCCATAGATAATGGAAAATACGGGATCCCGTCCGCTCTCCCCTAGTCAAACCATTAATCGGCGGATTAGTAGTTGGGTCGGTGACGACCAGCGAATACCCGCTGCTGTACGTTTTTTTGCCGGTGGTTCTTTCTCTTTTTTTTGTTTACTTTTGCGTTTAAAAACTGGGAAGGCGCGATTGACGTTTACCCCCTTTTCCTTGGATTTTTTTCCTCTTGGAAGGATTTTCTGCCCTCCTTTAGTCTTTACACAATTGATGTTCTTTTCAACGATTTGACGTCCTCCGTCGCTTTTTAACCCGCCAACGCTATCTTCGAACCCGCTTTGGAACAAACCCGGCCCGAGTGGCCCCGGAGAATCATCGCTGGCCACGAATGCCATGTCGCTCCTGCCAATTGCTGTCATCCGCCAAAGAGGACTCACGAAAAGAAGAGACGCCGGCTGAGACGATTTCGCGCAAGAAAAAGACGACGGCAGTGTTCTCTCTTGATAGCCATGCCGTTGATATCGTTCTCTTTTATTGTGGGTGGGTCTTCACTTACACCAAGAAGGCAAGTGAACTCCCTGGACAAATCAAAGCACTGACAAAGCGGTGCTCGACAAGTTTCGGACATTGAGCATCGTCTTGCCATTTCTATCTCCTCTTCTGCCCCTCTTCTCTCTTCCAAGCTGACGTTTGGACTGTCTCGGAAAACTTAATTGTCCTCAGGACCTCTTTTCAGAGCACAACCCCAGCTCTCGCCCTGTGTTAGCCCTGCCGGCCGCCTCCACCGGAATTACACTACGCGTCGGGGCGCTGGATTCCACAAGGCTTGAAGCATGCGCTTTTGATCTGGAGACAATGTTTTGGAGTAATTCGAATGCGAGTTGCATTCCCAGATGCTCATGAATTGGGGTATGCTTGTCCTTTTGCGTGCTGCAAAGCTCCGCCGCCGGTGGTCGGGACTCCGCACTAGGAAACAAGAACCAGAAAAATAGAGGGAGAAGAAGCGCGAGCAAGGGTCGAGCAAGGCGCCGTGCCATGCTTCCGTGGGTATTGATAGCCGACTCAGGCGCTCCAACCCCACAAACTTGACCAAATCCGCACACAAAGAAGCACGAACAACCAACACAACCGACGCCTCCGCGACTCCGATGATGAACTAATACCCCAGAAGAAGATGACGCTAGAAGGCGGGGACCCGGAGGGGCCCTCTGTTCCTCTGTTTGTTCCTCTGTTTGTTCCTTTGTTTGCTCCTCTGTTTGTTCCTGATAATCACTGCCAGCATATGCTGTCGGGATGTCGGAGTACAGGCTGTTGACGCATTGTTGTATGCAGTTTTGAGCTTCTCGCCCAACTCCGCCTGCCAGGAGGCACACCGGCCGTAGCACATGCGGAAGACGATGGCCGCCCTCGCATTCACAAACCCGTGCCTTAAAGGTGGCCCTCCCCCTCTTTTGTGAGGCAGGAGAAGATGAATGAAATAAGACAGGAGGGGATGCTTGGCAAGAGTATTGACGGGTCTTTTTTCCTCTCGATTTTCTGAATTGTGTCGACTCACACAAAGTGAGGACCAAATACTACGGCTGTAACAACTCGACATACCCATCGCACCCACCAGCCTACTACTCAATGGCCCCCTCTACGCTCCGCAGGACGGCCGGCCGCGTTGCCATTGGCGTCGTTGGCCTCGCTGTCGGTGCCAGCGTGGTGTCGCGAGTGAAGCGCGCCGGAGCTCGCCTGAAGGAGGACCCCGAGACGAACGCCGCACGGGCCGTTATCGGGCCCGACGGCGTGGTCAAGACGGACGTGCTGATCGTCGGCACTGGCGGCCCGGCCCTGACAGCAGCCCTGCGGGCCAAGTCGCTTGGCCTGAACACTCTTGTTGTCGAGAAGAATGCCAAGATCGGCGGCACATCCTGTTTCTCCGGCTCTGGCCTCTGGATCCCCAATACCCACGTCCACAACGACAAGAACGACTCCGTCGAAAAGGCCCTGACATACATGGAGGCGATTATTGGCGACGCTGGCCCGGCCTCGTCTATTCCGCGCCGCGAGGCCTTCCTGCACCAAGGACCAGTCATGGTCAAGTGGCTCGACAACTTTGGCTACCAGTGGCGGCGCACGCCCATCTACCCCGACTACTTCCAGGACAAGCCCGGCTCCCAGGTTGGCGGCCGCAGCATTGAGGCTCTCATGTACGACGCTTCCCTCCTTGGCCCTTGGCGCGACAAGCTCAACATCAACCCTGTCCGCGCCCCGCTCCCGCTCTACACCGACGAGCTGTCCAAGATTGTGCGCGCACGATGCTCCTTTGACGGATTCCTGACTGCCGTCAAGATCTGGGGCCTGCGCCTGTACCCGAACCAGTTCCTCGGCGCCGAGCCTGTGTGTCTCGGTGTCAGCATGATCAGCCGCCTCATCTACATGAACGTCAAGCAGGGCACGCCGATCTGGACCTCGAGCCCCATGACCGAGCTGATCGTCGACAAGGAGACCGGTCGCGTGACTGGCGCCAAGGTCGAGCACGACGGCCGCACTGTGACTGTCGAGGCGTCCCAGGGTGTCATTCTGGCCGCTGGTGGCTTTGCTCGTAACGCCGAGATGCGCAAGACCTACCAGCCATCACCCATCACGGCCGAATGGACCTCTGCCTGCCAGACCGACCAGGGCGATGCTATCACGGCTGCCCAGAAGATCGGTGCCGCTACAGCACTCATGGACTCGGCCTGGTGGGGCGCTGCCATGTACGAACCCCGGTCTAAGCTCGGCATCTGGTGTCTGTACGACCGTGGTCTGCCGCACTCCATGATTGTCGACAAGCAGGGCAAGCGTTTCCTCAACGAGTCGCAAAACTACAACGCACTGGGCACTGCTATCTGGAAGCGCCACAAGGAGGGCCCCGAGGCCATCCCTGCCTACCTGATTATGGACAGCAACCACCGCAACCGCTACCTGTTTGCCGGCCGCTTCATGCCCGGTAGCGCCATTCCGCAAGCCGACCTGGACTCTGGGTTTGTGACCAAGGCTGACACGCTGCCCGAGCTGGCCAAGAAGCTGGACATTGACGCCGACGGCCTGCAGGCGACACAAAAGCGCTTTAACGGCTTTGTCGAGAAGGGGGTCGACGACGACTTTGCGCGCGGCACGAGCGTCTACGACTTCTACCTGGGCGACCCGGCGTACGGCGACAAGAACCGCAACCTGGGCAAGATCGAGAAGGGTCCCTTCTACGCTGTGCGCATCTGGCCCGGCGACCTGGGCACCAAGGGCGGCGTGTTGACGGACGAGTTTGGTCGTGCCATGAAGGAGACGAGCTCCGGCAAGTACGAGGTGATTCCTGGTCTGTATGCGGCAGGCAACTCGTCGGCGAGTGTTATGGGCCGCACATACCCTGGTGCCGGCTCGACGCTGGGCCCCGGTCTGACGTTTGCATGGATTGCCGCAACAGACTGTGCGCGGTCCGCAGGCGTGCCAGAGAGCAAGCTCAAGGTGTAAGGGTTGAAGCGAGAGAAAATCAAAGTTAGAAAGGGCCTCCAATTTCAGCGAATCGGTACATATCATAGTAATTGACGTTACACTGTTATAACATTCGATCATTCTTGTTTTATTTTCATTGGTGCTTATTCCCATTCGTTTCCTTCGTGACAAAGCCCCTAGCGATACCCACCGTGCTCTTACACGGCATTCTTCTCGAGGTATTCGAGCCACTGGTCGACGGTCCAGGACGAGGAAATGTCGTTGTTGACAAGTCCGTCAAAGAGCACCGTCGGGCTGACGTGTACACCCACCAGGCGGCCCGCCTTGATAATCAGCTTGAGGTCGTTCGTCACAGCATTGCCAATGTTGACAGAGCCGTCGGCCGCCGGCTGTGAGGGGATTTCGAGCTCCTTGTAAATGGAATCGGCGTCGATCGCACCGTTGGACGACGAGGCCGCCAGTGCCGCCAGCCGCTTGTACGTGCTGTTGCGGCCCTCGTTGACCACGTTGACGTCCATGTACGCCTTCTGGTCCTTGAACAGTGCTGCGCTAAAGTCCCAGAACAGCTGCGGCTTCCCAGCTGCCACCGCAGCTCTCTGAACCGCCAGGCCAGCCTCGTGCACAAGTGTGCTGCTCGGGTGCCACGGCTGCACCTGCTGGCGGAAGATGACCTGCACGCGGCTGCCGACGGACTTTGTGCGGAGGACAGGCGCGACGCCCGTGTAAAACGTGTTGAAGAGCTTGGCAGAGAAGGGGCAGACGTAGTCGAGGAAGATCTCGACAGTGTGGACAGGCGCGACGGACGCCGAAGCGGACGACAGGTCGGCAAAGACCAGACGGTGGGCCGCGAACTTGGGAGCGAGAGCCATTGTGCGAGCTGGTTGTTGGTGGATGCGAGGTGGTTGTACGTGAGCGCGGTGATGCAGTGCGAGGTGTGAGGACGAAGTTGAAGAAGACTGAGATTGTTGATTGTGGACAAAAATCAAGAGAGAGAGACAAATGGGGCAGTTGAGAGTCGACCGTCGTAAAATAAATCCAAATACACGGAAAGAACGGAGAAACTGATAACAAATACAAGAGGGTAAGAGCGATGACGTTTACAGCGCCGGGATGCCCGCCAATGTCGCAATTGGGCAATTGCTGACAGCGTGAGCCCCGCCAAGCCAGTCGTACTTTCCGTCGGCGGGCATGCAAATGGCGGATAAGCAGGAACAAGCACAAAGCGCTTTTGTCGCATTTAATAAATGTTGATGCCTCCTTCTAAATTTGAAAATAATAATAATATAAAAGGGACGAAAGGATTTTTTATGGCTACGGAAGGGGCAAGACATCGAGACTAGGATATCTCAAAATGCAAAATACACAGGAAAGAGCCATCATGAGGAAACAATGAACCGGCACTCTTCTCATCCTGTCCACCCCCTCAGCCAACAGTATTCTTTGCAACAATGCCACGCGCAAACTCGCCAAAGGTAGTGTGGTCGCCGTCCACGACGTCGTCCAGGTTCGGCTGCGTGAACACGGCCAGCGTGTTGCGCGCAATAAGACCAGTGGAACCCTTGGCCGGCCGTGCTCCACGGACAAAATGCGGGACTGCCTTGAACTTGCCGGATGTGATACGTTCGAGCGCTTCTCCTGTCTGGAAGGCGATGCAGTCGCGCGGGATCTTGACCTGCACGACCTCACCCGTGCGCGACGTGATGTAGAGGCCGGCTGCCGGATCGGGCGACGCGTCAAGTTCAGCGAGCGGTGGGAGCGTGGACGTTGCATCCACACCTTCTGGAACTCTGGCATCGACAGCCGCCTCATCAACAAACATGGCCGACGTCAGGCCCGTCAAGCAGCCGTGGTCGAGGTGCGTCGCGCACCAGTCGTCGTCGTTTTCTTCTTTCGCGTCGCCGCCTTCAGAAGCTGTCTGAGGATAATAGTGCAGAAGACGCGCTTTGGTCGTTGTCGATGTGCTCACGACGGTCTCGAGATAGCCCGGCGGGTAGTTGGGGATCGCTTGCACGGCGAACCGGTCGCATGCCCGTGCCACCAGAACCGCCACGCCGATAATCAGCCGGCACAGGTCTTCGAGAGCCGCGCGGAAGCCAGGAAGCACCGACTCGGCCGGCCACACATTGGGCGAAAGATACTCGGGGAACGTTGCCGGCGAGAATTCTTCCGTCGGCTTTGCGCAGTCGAGCGCTGCGTCAACGTAAAATGCGCAGTTCGCGTAGAACGAGCCCTTGAGCGTGTCGGCCTGGCCATTCTTGAGCGTCTCCTTTCCGCACGACCAGCCTGTCAGGTACTTGGCCGTCTCGTTCTCGAGGCGCGTGAGTTCGTCGGCGGGGAGGTTGCCCAGATACGATGCATAGGAGAGTAGACGGCGGCGCAGGGCAGCAAACGTGGCGGGAACGTCCTGGACGACGAGGATGCCGAGCGAGTCGGGGCCGAAAGCTTCCTGCAGCTTGTCGAGCGACACGGTTCCTGATGAAGTTAGAACCGGCGTTGATATTCCATGAAAGTTATCGCATGCGAACAACTCACCCTTTTCCAAGTCCTCGAGGGACACTGTCACAGCTTTTGCCAGAGCGGCCATGTTGATAAAAGTGCGCGAGGCGTGAATCGTAAAGCTGTAAATCTGCAATCGTTAATCTTTCAAACCAGTTCGGGACATTTTTGGCGGCGAAATAAAAGCTTACCTGCGGCTGGCGCCGGCGTTTCCCCTCAAAACCTCAGCCCACCACACGATAAGATTGGCCACAACCAAAGGCAGTGTGAAGGGTACTTTTGCCTCGTATGTCTTGTCAGGCAACGGCCTCCCAATTTGAATGGCTGTTGCAGCTTATTGGTGTCTTGTTTTGGTGTCTTATTCCTGTGTCTTGTCGGTCCAGTTATGCAAGTCTTCCGCATACTGAAATCTAGCACCTGCCCTTTTTGCACAAGGCTTTTGCACTCGCTTTTGCACTCGCATACTGTAGTACTTTTGTGTATTTTTGTGCGCTTCGCCCCGCCAACTTGGCCAGACCAGAATCGACTGCAAAGAGATATGCACATTCTATAATCGTGTACTTTATGTACCTGGCAGTCCCCAGTCTCTGGTCGCTGCCGCCTCCCATTATGTCCTTCGTATATCGTCACTTCTATGTCGTTGCTCGTGTATATTCATATCCAAAAAGCACCTTGACAGTGCTCCCAAAAGTCATTATCAGCCCTGAAGACTAATCCCTTCGCTGTGCTCCAACTCGCGCGAAAGCTTTTCTCCTGTGTGCAGTGCACTCGTCCCGTTGACTATCCCTGCCTCGATGTCATGGACTGGTATGGCAGCTGGCGGCTCGCGTCCAAAAAGAGCTGCCACGTTGACCAAGTGGCTTGCATGCTCTTCGACCTTCTTCACAACAACGTCGGCAGCGTTAGTGCTCCAGAGCTTGGCCAGGTCTGAAAACGGCGTCGACGGCGTCGACAGCTCTCTCTTCTCGTCCCATGCGTTGACGAACATGGGCAGGATCTGGTTTGACGCGACATGCGTCATGCCCGTGATGGACAATAGCGAGGAATAAAACCAGAACGTCTTGGACGCCCAGCTTTCTTCCATCACAGAGCTCAGTGTCGAACCGCCGAGCGCCTTTTCCAGACCAGCCGTGTCGGCAAGCCGCTCTTCCTCTGCAAACACTTCGGCAAAGACGGTTCTTGTCTCGTTGTATGCGGCGAACTCTTCACTTGCAGGATTTGAGATCCGGTCCACCGTGGACCATGTCAGCCAAGACGGCACTCGTGGCATGTCAGCCGGTGCCGAGAACATCCACTCCAGATCGTACATGCCGGTCACGTTCCAGTCCTCGTCCACCATAAAATTCGATGCGTTGGCGTCAGACATGTACAGCACAAACGGCCCGTTGCGCCAACGACTGATACCGCCAACAAAGTGGTGCGCGATGGCTCGCAAAAAGGACATGATGCCCATTTGGTACTTGGCGTCCTCCTCTTCGACGGCAGCGTTGGGCGCTGCCAAAAACTTTTGTTCCTGGAACGTCTGCAAATCGCTCACATACTCGTTGACATTGGCGTATGTCGTATCGATGCCCATCGTGCGCGGCGCCCGTGCGTTTTCCAGCACGAACATATCGGCCGTCACGGGTCGGTTGTCCAGAGATATTGTCCCATCATCCTTGAACCGGAATGCGCCGATGCGAGGCTGGGGGACACGAGCTAGTGCGAGGATGACGCGAGATATGCCTCGGAATAAATTGCGCATCTTGACCGGTTGTGATAGCATCTGAACCGGCTCCGGCAGATATTCCACCTCGTCCTCCACTATCCTTGTTTCTCGCGCCATTAATGACAGCTCTTGGCCAAAAGATGCTCCAAAGTGCTCCAAGATCATGTAACCAGAGTCAACGGGACAGTCGTCTTTGGGAACAGATATGGGCACATAATTTGAGAGAAGCGGTCTCTGCATCCAAGATGCAAACCACTGCCGGATGTAGAGCCAAGCACGACGGACAACAAATAGCCGGCTCGCGTGCGTGTACTACCCTGTCAGTATTGTACTTCTCGAACTTTGCAGCCAATATATGATATATGTCCACCACAGCAGCCCTCTAAACTTACATGAGTCCCGTTTGGAAAACCGAGGCCAAAGAGATGGGGAATTCGAACTTGCGGGCAGTTCTCCTGCATCCACACATATGTTGCTGTCTCACAGCGCATCTTCTCGAGAATCGAGCCAGGGTAGACGGCCTCGGCGCATCGTGGCGGCATGGGAAGACGCAGCATGACGCGGCGAAGACTGTCTGGCACCGTTGGTGGCATGTCACCTTGCGGCGACGGTGTGTAGGCGGCATCGGCTGCAGCCTTGCTCTCGAAAACAAGCATGGGGATGGCCACGTTGAACGCACCCTGTCGCCACATGTTCAAGTGGCTCATCTTGACGCGGGCCGCGTCCGTGCCCAAATGCCGCGCAACAAGCCGTTCCAGTGCCGGCCGGTGCCGTGACACGCTAAACCAGAACGCCATCGACTCCATGAACTGTTGGCGCTCATGTGGGATATCGGCCTCGCTGCGGATGGCATCATCGTAGCCAATCAGTTTATCCGGGCCGAAACCGATACAGACTTGATCCTCCGTCTCAAAAGCCTGCCGCAGCTGGGCAGCCGTCTGCTCGTCCATCGTCACGCCTTCGAGTCTGTCTTTTTTCTGGCCTTTTAATTTCTGTGTTCCATGTCGTGTTCCCTGTCTGGCGATTTCTTTGACGTGCTAGGGTTCTCGTCCCCCCAAAAAGCCCAAAAAAGCTGGGCGAGCAGGATACTCGTAATACAGCCCAGATGGCCGTGCGCCCCTCTGCCGCTGCCCGAAACGAAACGTCGTATCGATCGTCGAGGGTTTGTGTCGAGGATCGACGTGCCGCCGTCGGCCGTTGTCGGAGCGGGACGAAGAAAACAAAACAAACAAGGGGGCAGAATACCAAGACAAAGAAAAACGAGGGAAGAGAAAAAAGGGGCGGGGGTCGACGTACGCTGCTCAAATTACCAACAAGGCAACAGCAATCGTTGCTGTGTCTTAGCCTCGCGATGATTAGAAACTGCGACCGAGTCTGACCTTTGTGCAAGTCGTCTCTCCGTCGGGAAGGCGCGAGGCGCAAGGCAACGAAATTAGGTGCGTTGGGAAGCTTTGCCCAGTTCGCACCTTCCGCGGCAACGATGGTCGTTGCATTTTGCGTGAGGCTGGCGACATGTGGGAAGGAACCACTGACGATTAGTATGTGGGACAGGCAAGTCCTACCGCACTTTCCCAAGATCGGTATGGGCGCGGCTGCCCTGAAAGCCTGAAAGGGGGACAAGAGAAGAAAAGGGGCAAGTGCGAGGGCGGTGTGACTGCGAGGCACAACATTGACCAGCAGCTACTGAGGCCATTGATGGGACCATTGGGGGCCATTGAGCCATTCAGGAAGGAGAAGCCCATAGTCCAAGATCCACTGGAACCGGCAAGGGGCAGCAGCGATAGAGACAAATCACATAGAAACAGCGACTGCGACAACGGGAAGGTTGGACCCTCAACAATATTTTTTCTGGTGGGGCACGACGTACCTGCCCACCACAGCGACCGCTCGCAACCAGTGTTGCGCCGGTCCGCCTTCCCCTTGATAAGTAATTAAGTACGCCGGTCCGGAAAGCTCCTTCTTCCATTCGCGACTGCCTCCTATACATATTCGTCTCTTCTCCTTTATTTGTTTTGTCTCCTTTTTGCCTCATTTTGATTCTCCAAGATCTTTACAGATTAACATCACCCCAACACAACACACAATGTCTAGCGTTCCTCCCGTCTACATCGTGGCTGCTGCCAGAACCCCTGTCGGTTCGTTCCTTGGGTAAGAAGCTGCCCCTCCGCGATGCATCTATTTTTGCGCTCTCGCCGCCATTTTGGCCATTTTGGCCATTCTGAGGCATTGGCTGCCAATTGAGCTTCAGCCTTGCTAATATGACCTTACAGCTCTCTGTCCAGCCTCACGGCCGTCCAGCTCGGCGCCCACGCGATCAAGTGTACGTCGTCCGACCTCATTGTTCTACCCCGCCTTGCCCCCTATTGACAAAAACAGCTGCCGTCGAGCGTGTTCCTGAGATCAAACCCGAGGATGTCGAGGAGGTTTTCTTCGGCAACGTTCTGTCCGCCAAGTGAGTTCTCCCAGTTCACCTTTGCCTCTTTCCTGTGGCCGCGCTGGCTAACCATCTTTTGTGCAGCCTCGGCCAGGCCCCTGCCCGCCAGTGCGCCATCCGCGCCGGCCTCTCCAACAAGACCGTCTGCACGGGCGTGAACAAAGTCTGCGCCTCGGGCCTCAAGGCCATTATCCTCGGTGCCCAGACCATCATCACCGGCAACGCCTCCATCGTCGTCGCTGGCGGTACCGAGTCCATGTCCAACACCCCCCACTACCTGCCCACTCTCCGCACAGGCTCCAAGTACGGCAACACCCAGCTGATCGACGGTGTCCTCAACGACGGCCTTACCGACGCCTACAGCAACGAGCACATGGGTATGCAGGCCGAGCTGTGCAGCACGACCCACGACATCCCCCGCGAGGCCCAGGATGCCTATGCCATCGGTACATACCAGCGCGCCCAGGCCGCCACTGAGGCCGGTCTCTTTACCGAGATTGCCCCCATTGAGGTCCCGGGCCCCCGTGGCAAGCCCGCTACCCGTGTCGAGCGCGACGACGAGGTCAAGAACCTTAACATTGACAAGCTCAAGACCGTCCGCCCGGCCTTCAAGCCCCAGGGCGGCTCTGTGACCGCTGCGAACGCGGCCCCCATCAACGACGGCGCTGCCGCTGTTGTCCTTGTTTCCGAGGCCAAGCTCAAGGAGCTGGGCCTCAAGCCCCTCGCCAAGATCCGCGGCTGGGCCGACGCTGCCCAAGAACCCGAGAAGTTCACGACTGCTCCCGCCATTGCCATCCCCAAGGCCCTGGCCCACGCCGGCCTGAGCGCCGACGATGTCGACCTGTACGAGATCAACGAGGCTTTCTCGGTCGTTGCCCTGGCCAACATCAAGCTGCTGGGCCTCGATGCCGAGAAGGTCAACGTCTTTGGTGGCTCTGTCGCCATTGGCCATCCGCTGGGCTGCTCGGGCGCCCGTATCCTGACAACGCTGACGACTGTGCTCAAGGAGAAGAAGGCCAAGATCGGTGTGGCTGGTATCTGCAACGGCGGTGGCGGTGCCTCGGCGCTGGTCATTGAGAACCTGCAGTGAGTGGTTTCTCCCCTTGTTTTGCGTCTCGGGAATGTTACATAGCAAAGGCACAAAAAGCGGCCTGGAGTTTCAAAAGAGGAGGATATTATTCCTCATGCAATGGCATGAAGGAACCGGGGCTTTGTCTGGATGACAATTGCGCCAACGGGAAAGGAGAAAATGAAAGGGGAAAATGAACAAAAGCATTTAATGAAGGAGACTTCTCCGATGCGGAGCGGTGTTTGCTATTTTGTGGCATTTTCTTCTTTTTTAAAATGTTTGACCTGTCTATCTAAAAGCAATGGCACATTATAGATCGCAACCATCGGCGCAGACGGAGCTGAAGCCCAACCTGTGATTGGAAGGTCATGGCCAGTATGTCGTATATACGAACAAAGTAAAAACACTATGAAAATAAAGGCAAGAAATACAGATAACAAGCCTGTAAGTCGTATAAACATAGTCATTGAGACAATTCATATTCACGCGCATTTGAACGTAGAAAACTGCAGGCAGTAAAGTAGAATGCATGTTGAAAAGCAAACCGTTGCTAGAACAATCCTTAGAGTAGATAAGTAACAATACACAAAACGCATTCAGCAGATATAGCAGAGTAATAAAACTGAGAGGAGCAAGCAGCCATATCAAAGTCAAGACCAAACAGCAGCGATTACCGGGCGTGAAGGTAAAGGAAATGGAAAGGATGTAGAACAGAATAAAGCAAGTAGAGAAACAGGACAAATATCTTCCCTCGGCGGGCAAGATAAGAATCGATGAGTGAGAAATAAAATGCAAAACAAAAAAGGAAATAATGCGAAAGCGAGAAACAATGAAAAAGCAGAAGCAAAGCAGAAGCAAAGCAGAAGCAGAAAATCAGAAAAGCCAAAGCCCCCTCCGAATAGCCCTTACACTCCTCCATTTCGCCCTGTTGAAACACAAAAAAAAGTTCACCAGTGGTCTCCCGTTTTTCTTATCGTAACCGTTCAGCCTTGGCCCTACTCGGCTGTGTCCATCGGCGCACCACCGTCAGTGCCCTCGACCTTAGTCTTGTCGGAAGTCGTTGAGGGAGCGGCAGCAGAGGCCGAAACGCCGTTGGATGAGCCGGCGGCCGGTGCGACAGATTCGCCGTTGGGCAGAGCGCCCTCGTTCACCCACTTCAAAAACTTGTCCGTCTGGCTGCGGACCTCCTCCTGCGTCTTGTCCTTCATCCACGCATTGTTAATGACGAACTTTTCGCGGAAGCGCTGCTCGCGGTACTGCTGGCGGCGGCGAGCCTGGTCCTCCTTTTGCTTGGCGCGTGTGCGGCGCTGCTCGGCGCGACGGGCGGCCTGGGCTGCCAGCTTCTTCTGGAGGGCCTTATCGTCCGAGTCGGTATTGGCAGAGCCGTCCGCGTTGGCACCAGACTCGGCCTTGGTCTCCTCGTCATCTGCGCCATCGGCATCCTTCTTGGCCTTCTTGGCTTTCTTGTCCTTGCCAGACTCGTTGGCATCATCCTCAGCGTCGTCGGCCTGGGCCTCGGCAGCTGCAGCGTCGCCGTCCTGGTCGTCGTCCTCGAGCTCTTCGACGTCGTGGTCATGGTTGTAGATGAAAAATTCGCTCGAGTTTTTCTCGTACACAAGCGTGAAAGAGTTCAAACACACACGCACAACCAGGTCCTCGTTGAAGGCAACCGCCTTGCGGCTATCGCCGTTGTCCGAGTCATTCTCGTTGTGGCTGGGCAGGTTGCGCATGAGCACAGACTTTCGAAGGCGTGACCGATCAACACCCTCGGTATTCTCGATGCGCATGTATGTCGAGATGTAGTACTGCCAGCGGTCCTGCACGGCCATGCTGTCAGCGTTGAACGTCGGCTCGTCACGCTGCAGCCAGCGCACGGCGGCCTCGTTCTTGGCCGGGTACCAGGTGATCTGGAACATCTCGCCATCCTTGATGCACTTCTCGGCAAAGCGGCGGGCGGCAATCTCGTTCTCATAGCTCGTCTCCTCCTGCTGGCGGCTGATGAGGAACTGCTGGACGAGATCGGGCGTCTTCTCGCGCGAGTCGGAGCCACTGCACACGAGTGCCTGCCGGCAGAGTGTCTTGAGCAGGTCCTGGATGGTGTACAGCGTCCAGCCCTTCTTAAGGTAGTAGTGGCGGAGCACATCAAAGTAGCGGCTCTCCTCAATTTCGCCGGTCAGGAAATCTTCGACCAGCTCGATCGTCTGCGGCCAGAACTGTTCGGGGTGCTTGGAGTCGAAATAAGCCATGGGCTGCTGCATCATACCCAGCGAGCGCCCTGGCTTCTCGGCATTCTCCCGGGTGAGCTGCTGCAGCACGCTCTGGCCGCTCTCCTTGACATCCTTAAGGCGCTTGTACAGTGTGTGGAAAACGCTGAAGAAGACAAAGATGGTCTGGTTGCTGAAGAAGTTGTACCACTGGCGCTTGAAGAGGCCGTCGGCCTTGAGCTCGCTGTCGGGCGCCAGCGGGTTCTCGCCAACCACGACAGTGGGTTTGGGCGCGGCAGGGAGCCAGTGGTCCGTTGCCAGCTCCAGAGAGGAAACGCGCTCGTCCGAAACGGCTGGTGCGTCCGGCATCTCCTCTTCGTTAGCAGAGTTGACGTCGGGGGTGGTCTCCTTGGAGCCCGAGCCGGCGGTGTCCTCCTTTTGGTGCCGCGAGGCTGAGCCCGACTTGGAGTTACCGTTCCGGCCAGGGTCCAGGACGCCACGCAGGAGATCCGACTTCTTGGCGCTGCGGCGCGTGCGGCCGTTGGTTAGCTCCGTCGGCGTAGAGTCCTCGCCCTCCTCGTCGCCCGAATCGCGGTCAATATCGCTCAGACGCTGAAGGACGAGGTCCTCGGGCAGGTCAAAGAACTGCGGGATGAACGTCTCGAAGAAATCGGTAATGCGCTCCTTCTCCGCCGCACCGTGCTGGCCGCTGTTGAGAACATACAGGATCATAAAGCGCAACAGATCAAGGAGCACGTCGCGGTCGGAGAAATCCCAGAGGTATTGGTGCATGCCGGTCTTGCCCTCGCCCGCAACAGCGGCGCGGCGCTGCTCCTCGCGCTTGGTCTTGATCAGGTCCACAAGGTGCTTGGCAGAGAGGTTGCGCTTGTCGGCCGACTTCACCTGGATGCCCATATGGTCGAGGCTCTTGAGATGCATGGCCTCGGTCTGAGCCATCCACACCTTTTCCCACTCGCGCTGCGAGAAACGCCATTCCTCATCCTTCTGCTTGAGGCGAGTCATGATGACTGGCACGGCAGCAAAGGGGTGGGCAAACATGTCGTTGGCCACTTCAGCACCCTTGTCGACACCGTATACTTTCTTGAGTACGCGTTTGTAGATAGAGGTGCTCTGGCCGCCAAGGCCAGGGGGCATGCGGAAGCTCTCGCGCTCGGCCGGAGCGAGGGTAAGCATCTGCTGGGCGAGCGGCTCGAGCAGCTGGATGAACTTCTGGTTGGCCTCGATATAAAAGTCATAGTCGTGGCGCTCCTCCTCGATCCGGTGCAGGCCCTCTTCGTAGCCGTTCTTGCGGTGTGCAACGAAACCAGAGTCTTCAGACGCCCAGGTGGGGTGAGAGGCCCACTCGTCGTTGAGGACCGAATTGCAGAGCTCGTCGCGGCCGCTGCAGCGCTTGAGGCGCTCGCGGCGTGGCAGCAGACGGTAGCTCGGGCCAAAGCCTCGGCAGTTGCTAAGCGAGACCTTGCCAGAGGGCGGCGCCGGCTGGTTGTCGATAACCTCGTCCTCGCCCGTGTAGCCAACAAAGTTCTTGAACCAGTTGAACAGCTCGGCGTTGCCACCGATGAAGGAGTGGCTCTTGGTCACAAGGACGTTGAGCTCGATGAGGCCAAGGCGGTAAAGGTTGATGAGCTTGAGGAACTCGTTCATGGTGGTGCGATTTGGCAGGAATTTCTTGACACGCTCAAAGAAGTTGAGGCCCTCCTGTGTGTCCTGGATAAGGCCGACGCGGGCGAGCGGGCCTGGCATTACGGGCGTCAGGGTAGGCTCTACAAGAGGAACAGCATCAAGGGCGCCCTTGTGCGTCAGTTTGGCGCGCTTGTTGGCAGCCACGGCCGGAATGCTAGACCGCATAGCTGATGTCGAAGCAGCACTAAGCTCGGCCGGTGGTGGCACAGGAGCCGGCACCTGCTTGTCCTGGCGCGGGCGCTTTTTGTTCTCCTTGGTCGTGCTCGACGGCGGCGCAAAGTTGCCGACGGGTGGCATCTTGGGCCCGTCACGGGCGGTCTGGCTGGGTGGCGTTGTCTGGGCGGCCGCAACGGCAGCGGCGGCAGGCGTATCCTCGCTAGGACGGCCGCCGGCCGGTCTGGCGTGGGCAGCAGACTCGGGAAGGAACTGCTTGAAGTCCTCGAGCAGATCGGGTGCACCACTGAACAGCGTCGTGACCTGTGCATAGACCTCCTGTATGGGCTTTTGTTCGCGCTGATAGGTTTGCAGTATTTCGAGGAATTGCTTGTAGATTTCGGGTTTATCCTGGAACCGGTTCTGTGCGGGAGAAGACAAGTTAGCGAGTGATCCACAAAATACATGGGGGTGAAAAGGCAAACGAGAGGGTTTTTTCGTTTGTGAGATCAACTCAAACTGAGGCAAAAGTGATGCGAGTGTCAAAGAGGAAACATACCTTGATCTTGTTGACATATGAGATGGCGTGGTTAAACTCGACAGGGCCACGTTTCTCACCGCTTCCCTGTTGCTGTGACGCTGCACCATTCGCAGCAGGGCCCGATGGGCCAGGTGTGTGGGTGCTTCGAGGCACTGGCTGCTGACCAGAAGCCTGAGCAGGGCCTCCGGGGCCGCTCGCCTGGGGCCCGCGAGGACCGTCATACATGGCAGAACCAGGACCGCCGTGACCATAGGGACCAGGACCCTGTTGAGGTCCGCCCTGGCCTGGTCCGTACTGTCCCTCCGGACCCTCGACGCTGTGCTGGACGTGCTGGGACTGCGGGGGTTGGGGCCAAGAGCGGGGGCCAAGGAACATGCCGGGCGGCGCATGAGGTCCTTCCTGAGTCATGTTGCGGCCGGCGCCGATTGAGTGGATGGTCGAGCCTGACGGAGTTGTGACGCGAATACTATTTGGGTTGTTCTCGAGCCCGCACTCGATACGGTAGCCAGGAGGGAGAAATGTGTTGAACCCCTGGATAAGGTTGGGGTGGCCAGCAAAGAGGTCGGAAACACGGTTGATGACACCAGGCGTATCAATCCTGAGCGTGTTAGAGATAAAAGACAAAGAAAAGTGAAGGAAAGTGAGCGCGAAGGTTGCTGCAATGCAGAAAAGACAAAACTTACGTCTGACTCTTGAAGTCCTTCATAATGTCAAGGAATCTGTTGTAAACGTCAGGTTGTTCGTGAAACTGAACCTTGACCTGGTCCAGGTAGCTGAGCGCATCCTGTGAAGAGATAAATGTTAGAGACCGATCACTGGCAAAGGTATTAGACTGGGAGTGCCCCATCGTTCGTAGACGCACGTTAAGGATCGGCTGTTGACCCTGGGCCACGCCCGGACCAGACGGGCCTCCCTGTTGAGCACTCTGAGGGGGTTGCGGGCCAGAAGGTCCAGCTGGGCCTGGAGGAGGAGGTCCAGCGTGCCCAGGACCCATGCCGCCAGCACCAGCACCGTACGCCGGAGGCTGCTGCTGCCCGCCGCGGTTGTCAGGCTGAAGAGGACCGCCAAAGGCGGGAGGAGGGCCACCAGAAGGACCTGGACCCATTGCGCCGTTGGGCGGAGCAGGCCCTGAGTTGTAGTACATGGACTGCTGCTGCTGTTGCTGCTGCTGTTCCTGGATAGACGGGTGTGGCCGGTTAGGATCACCGCCAGCGTTGTGCATGGGCGGCGGAGGGCCTCCATAAGCACCCTGTGGAGGAGGCGGGCCACCGATTTGCTGCTGCTGTTGCTGTTGCGGCGGCGGCGGAGCACCACCCGCACCGGCTCCGTGGTTGGCCAGCAAGCCATTCGGGCTGTGGATAGCACCAGATATGCGCGAGGCCACGGGTTGGTGGATGGGGATAGATCCAGCCGAGCTGTGGTGCGGCTGTCCTTGAGGCTGGCCTTGTTGCTGTGAAGGCGGAGGAGGCTGAGGCGGGTACGGCTCGCGCTGCAGATCGCGCGGGTCGCGCTCACGCTCACGATGGGCCATGGCGCCGGTTTGTGGAGTGTTCTATGGGTGTGGGAGGGGTCGGTAGTCGCGGGCTGCTGAGCTTTCGCTCGCGTTCTCGTTTCTGGTCAAAACTATCGCCGTGGTTCGGAGGAGGGCTATTTGTTCATAACTCGCCGACGCTGAAGACGGGCGCGGAGGGATACATTTAGGAGTGGTCGAGAAATGCGGTCGGAAACTGGCAAGGAACATGTTAGCAAAGCTTTTCGGGGGTGTAGAAGCACAAAGGGGGAACGAAAACCAGGAGAGTCAATGACAAGGTCGATTGGGCTCCCTTTTGCTGACGCAGCCAGAACAGCCTTTCGCGACAGCAACAGACGGCAAAATGCGACACAACCTCCCAAGTCCCGACCAAAAACATACCTGGATATCGACAATTCTTCTTTTGAACAATGTCGCTCGCCAAATCGATCGCCGGGCACTTGATCGTCTGGATCTTGCGATGCTCTTGAAAGGAGACAAGATCGGGCGAGAGGATCGGCCGACGGCAAAGGGAGACGCGACACAGCGTGCGAGGCGACGAGCGAAATGCAAAATAAACTAGGAAATGGAAAAGAAACGTGAGGGGCGTGCTTGGAAACGGACGGGTCGGCGTGCAATCGTCGCTCAAAGATGCACACGCGCGTGGGGGAGAAGACAGAGGGAGGAAATGAAGCCAGAAAGAGCAGAGAGTTTTGCGCGAGAGAGGCCGAAACAGCCCCAGCTTCTCTCGCTCCTTCCCCCAAACCTGGCGTCACGGCACAAAAGGGGAGGGCTGGATTTTTTGCCGGCCCGACGACGATAAGCGATAAGGAAGGAGCCTAAGGGGCAGGGGCGCGTTTTCCGTCCGCATAACGGCGCAGCTGTGCTCCAGATTTAGTCACGTGTTAAAAACAAGTGCTTATCACGTGATGTTGTATACTGTCTTGAAGCTGCGCAGCAGCACCTCGACAGATGAACTGTATCTCGATCGGCAGTTACCAAGAATATGAGATATTAATGTCGCAGGGTCATTTTGGGCCTCTTTATTATAATAACCATGTATCAAGGGGAACAAAACTGTTGTGAGGGCAACTCTGTCAGCCACCACCACCAGAAACAAAAAATCAATGAAAGGGACAATGAAGGGCGAAAGATCAGACGGAGCGCATAACAAATGTGTGCATTCGTATTCTTCATAGGAACTCATCGTTTTCTGCTCCCTTGTTAAACATATAATAAAGCCCAGAAATGACAAAAACGCCGTAATACAGATAGCTCGCCAGCAAGACATAGGAACCCGGGGAAATCAAAGACGTAGCCATAAAACGAGGCAAAGAATAGGACGACAAAAGACAATAACAGCTCATCATAAGACATAATACTGCTGTATTCACTGAAGATCCTCCAGCAGCGGCTACGACGAATAATTGCGCACGCCTTTGATGATCCACTAAGAATATGTTAGTATACTAATATGAGCTCGGAACAACAAGAAACGGAAGAACATACCACCTGGCCGTTGGCAACGGTACTAGCAACACTGGCAACCTCAATATTTCCAGGTTGGATCTAATAATAATGTTAGTAAGGCTGTGAAAAAAAAATAGAAAATAAAAGGCAGCATGAAACCTGGCATCAACTCACCACTTTTGTTCCGTCAGAGCGAGTCTCCCACCAGACCTCGCCGGCACCCGCCATTGCGCTCGCCTTCTGCTTCTCCGGCCACGGGCTTACGGGCACAATATGCGCCTCCACAAACCGCCGCAGGTTCTGCTGGGCACGCTCCTGGCCATCACTGCCCTCGTAGGCTTCGGCACCGAGTGTATGGTAGTCTTGCGGGTCTTCCCACGGCTTGCGCGGCAGAGCCTCAATGGCTGAGTTGAGGGGGGCCAGGACTGTCGAGTTCTGGGTGGCATCGTCGAAGCGGTTGGTAATAGGTGCAAAGTCGCGCGTGAAGCCTGCAAAGACGTTGATGCTGCGGTCGCGGCCGATAACGTCGGACAGGATAATGGTGCCTGTCTCAGGCGGCGGGCCAGTAGTGTCGGAGCCATCGCCAGGCTGCACTGGAATGGCCGGGCCGGTCGGAGGAGGAAGGGGAGGCATAGCGAGGGGTTGTTGTTGTTGTCTTTCACCGTCGGCGACGGAATCGAGGATGATGCGAGGTGGTTGCGGCTGTTGCTGCACGACCAGCTGCGAAACGGCGACGATACTCAGCGATGCAAGGATGGGCATGTGTGCCAATCTCATGGTTGCTGTTTGTTGGGGTGACGATAAAAAAGCAAATAGAGGGGGGAGAGACGATAGGATATGCCCAACAAGGCTGGCAATTCAAAGCAAGGCTTCAGACAAGGCAGGAGTTGTGGAGACCCGATGATGTCAAAGAGAGCAGGAGCGCATGGCCTGTGTTGGGATGACATTGGCTCGATTGGTCACGCCCACCTGAGTCAATGACGCACAACGCACAGAAAAACTGCAAAGCCTGTCAAGACCCGCCCCGCTGGCTGGCTGCGGAGCAGGTTCTCGTCCACTTTGCAGTGACATCACGTGATTCTACCAATGGGAGAATAGACATTGTTAACTGGGGGTTTTTCCAGCGCCTACTGACGCCACTGAAATAGATTTTCCAGTTGGCAGAATGGGTGACAGTCATTTGAGCCTGACCGACGGCCTCGGCAGCTCTCATAGGTGCAATATCTCGACTCTCTCCAGAATCTCTGCTTTTCTCGCCTTGCTCCCCACCTAGCCTCACGCCACAACACCATAAAGCCTTGACGGACAGGATGAGGACGCTGTCCGGTCTTGCTCCGTGATGCTCCTGCTCCCGGCCGATACAGAAGTGGAAATGGGTCACTTCCACCAGGAAAATAACACCGCCGGCGGGTAATTCTAGCTCCGTTCACAACTTGTAAATTGCTCTACCGGACACCCAGAAATCATAACTTCATTCTTGAAGAAAATGAAAAACAAGACAAGCCGGAGTTTACTTTTAGATACCGGATTAGGAAGATTTTGATCCTATTTTTCCTGCCGCTTTTTTATGGTTTGACAGCTCAACAGGAGCTTGCCATTGCCAAAGCAAAAACAGCAAAATTTCCCGTTTCAGCATATTGTTGATTGCCGAGGGCAGGATTGCGCCAATTACAGGGGGCGTCCAGCGAGTGTTGGTGTTGGCAACATTGGCGGAGAAAAAGGCCACATTGGGTGCGGCATTGGACCGGTCTCACAGATGGGATGAGAATGTCAGGTGACTGTGACCAGACCCACGTGAGAGTAAAGACCAAAATGTCACAGAAAAAACGAACCGAACCGACAAGACGTCCTCGGACAAAATGACCCCTGAAAAACTCTGGAAAAAATGGAAGAGGGTCGGCAGTCTTTTATTCTTTTCAGATGAATATTTCCCACGTCGATTTGAGTTTCCTAGGCCATTGGGGTTTTCCCCCAGAGTGTGTTGTTGCAGAAGATGTTTGTGATTTTTGGAGGTTTGGATTTTGCGGAGACCCCGGACTCCCAATGACATGTGAAAACACCCCCCAAAACGGGAAAATTACCACTTTCAGACTCGCTCGTGACAACACCCCAAAGTCCCCAATAGCTGATCCAAGGCCCAAGGCAAGATTTCCCCAAGGTGAGAGGAACAGGCAAACGACAGCCGTCTGGCAGAAGGCTCCCAGGAGAATACAAAACGGGAAATTTCAACGAGAGGACATGCACATGCATTGTGGAGAAAGAAGGCGACTGGCACAGCTTAAGATAATGAAAATAAAATAACTGCTGTAGCTTTGGCAGGCAAGAGCCATGCGCGGCCTTTCACGTTTTATCTGTCTGAACGGGAAAGTGCCGTATTAGCGCAAGGAACAGATGGAAATAGACAGGTCCAAGTTCGCATCGCCAACCTTTGACAACGTTTGTCTTGGTCACGCTTTTTCGTGTATTTTTCCTGTCTTTTCTGTCAACTCGGCCTGACTGGCCCGCTCACAAGCCCTATCCTCTTTTTTGAAGCATCGCTATGATCGTTCCTAGCCGTATGGGGCGCATTGGCCTTTACTCGAGGCCTAACTCGGGCAGGTTTGGGATCCCTGCGAATCGACTACTGTGGTGTTTTTTTTTCTTGGAGATTTCAGCTCTTTTGTCCCTCGCTCGTCCCCATATTACACATATTTCCTTCGGTTCTTTTGCTGTATGTTCTCCAACCATCTCGCCTTCTTTCTGCTTGTATCGCCTTTATGGCCAGCGCGTGCGCTCCTGCCGTTCGACTGTCTGAGATCTGAGGCTGTTCCTGGAGTGGGCTCCGGTTGTTCGCTCTTTCCCAATCTGATGCTGCCGCACTGCATTAGACGTATTTCGGAGGACACGGCTGGGCCTGGCCACTTTTACGACTAGGGGGGAGCGGGCTCTGCCAGAGTGGAGGAACCGCAATTGAGCAATTGAGGCGGGCCTCGGCACAAATACTGCGTCGCTGTGGAGGTTGACTCTGCTCGTCGAGAGCGTTGAGTCGCTCAGGCCAGGCGCTCGGCATAAGCTACAGCGACAGGGCGAAGCGCAAGCTGGCGATGTCGGGCAAGCAGCAGACGGTGAGTCGAAGTGTTGGGAAAGAATGAGTTAAAAACGCACATTAAAAAGAGCAGAGACAACGAGATCAAAGTCGGCGAGCAGGTTGGGCGACCTTCAAGTCAAGAAATCGATGGAAGCGGCGAAAGCGTGCGAAGATGGCAGGCGCAAAGAATGCTGCACTGCGCCAAAAAGGAGCTGCCCTGGCATGCAACTGGAAGCGACCGCCGCTCCCATCAGTTTGCGGTTGCCAGGTTGGGTATTTTGCTACAGCGCTCCTCCCCACATCTACCCCCAACAAGCCGAGCCAGTGGAACACTGAAATAATAGCGCTCTTCTCCCTGTGAATCTCCGGTTCTTGACAAAATAAAAAAGTGAAATGTCTCCTCTCCAAATCCCCCCATTTCCCCAGTCGTGCGTGGGCGCGCTGACAGCTCCTGAAACGTCTTTTGGGGATTACTGAGATGAACAGGCGGCGGTCAAAGGCTATGCTCGTGGCAACAAACAGGCTGTGGCCAGCAGGGTGTGAACAACAGGTGACGTGATGAAGTCAGGCCTCTTGGGTCGACCTCGGCAATGTTGAGCTCCACTCCTGTCTGGTTCCTTCATTCAGTGGCACGAATCAGCGTGTCAGCAGTTCGGCTTAGCCCCCGTCGCTGTGACTTGTCTGTCAGGAAAGAGCCCAGAAAGGGGGCGAGTCAGAGAGAGCTGCCCCCCTTTCCAGGCGGTTTTCCCACCCAACGGGCGCTAAGACCGACCATGTCTGGTTGGTCCTTCCCCCAGAGGCGCAGGAAGCGAAAAGCGCCTGTCGCACCTGCCCCGTAACCCCAGCGGCAGGACTCCAAACTCCAATTCCAATGCCCCATAAAATAGGAACTAGCAACGGACAGGCGAGCACAAGCCAAAAACAGGAAGAGCAACCAAGGCCAGGCCCCACCAGGGCCATAGTAGTCTCACGTAGACGCATTACACGAGCGACGGGGCAGCCACGAGAGAGAGCGATGAGGCAGGCGGCATGTCGCTGTTCCTGCTCCACCTTGAGAAAGAAGCCAAGGCACCTTCGTCAGATCCGCGGCCAAACCAAGACGGTTTTTGCTGCTGCTGTTTCTCCAGACTATTTTCTTTCTTTTTTCCTTCTGGTCCTTTTGTCCTCGAGTCCGCTCTGCCCTTTTTCTACCGCCCTGTCCGTATTTCTTCTTGCTCTCGAACCCTTCTATTCCTTTCTTCTTCTCTTTTTTTTCTTTCTTCTCTCCCATTCATCTCCAACTCTCTCCTCCTTCTCTCTTTTTTCTCATCTCTCCTCGCGACATTCTCCTCATCATCGCCAGCGTCGTTGCCACCGTCTCCTTTGGCATTCTCATAAGCTTCACTTCTTCTTCTTCGTGTCGTTTTCCTTTTCATCTTCTCTCACACACATTTCCATCGCAATGGCTCCCAGAGTGATTGTTGTTGGTGGCGGTCGTATGTATTAACCCCCCGTCTTCTTTCACATGTGATTCCGGCACATTGCAAGTCGCATCACCAGTTGCATTTGCTCCTCACAGGGTCACAGCAGCCAAGCAGTCAACACGAATGAAAACACTTGCTAACGCTCTTCTCAGTGTCCGGCCTGAGCGCAGCTCACACCATCTACCTCGCCGGCGGCAACGTCGTCGTCCTCGACAAGCAGAGTAAGTGACAAACTGCGAGCCTTTATCTTCGTTCCTCGGCTCATCTCTAACAAATTAGGCTTCTTCGGCGGCAACTCTACCAAGGCCACGTCCGGCATCAACGGCGCCCTGACCCGCACGCAGGTCGAGCTCAACATCCAGGACAGCGTCAAGCAGTTCTACAATGACACGCTCAAGTCGGCCCGCGACAAGGCCCGCCCGGACCTGATCCGCGTCCTGACCTACAACTCGGCCTCGTCGATCGAGTGGCTGCAGGATGTCTTCAACCTGGACCTGACCCTGGTCTCGCGTCTGGGTGGCCACTCACAGCCGCGCACGCACCGTGGCCACGACGCCAAGTTCCCCGGCATGGCCATCACCTACGCCCTGATGCAGCGCCTCGAGGAGCTCGCCGAGCAGGAGCCCGAGCGTGTCCAGATCATCAAGAAGGCCCGCGTCACCGGCCTGCTCAAGGACGGCAACGTTGTCCACGGTGTCTCGTACGAGGCCAACGGCGAGACCAGCCAGCTGGAGGGCCCCGTCGTCCTGGCCACCGGTGGCTACGCTGCTGATTTCACCGAGTCGTCGCTGCTCAAGAAGTACCGCCCCGACACCTACGACCTGTCCACCACCAACGGCTCGCACGCCACTGGTGACGGCCAGAAGATTGTCATGTCGATTGGCGGCAACGGCATCGACCTCGACAAGGTCCAGGTCCACCCCACGGGCCTGGTCGATCCCAAGGACCCCACGGCCAAGACCAAGTTCCTGGCTGCCGAGGCCCTCCGTGGTGAGGGCGGTCTTCTGCTCAACGCCGATGGCAACCGCTTCTGCGACGAGCTCGGTCACCGTGACTACGTCTCCGACATGATGTGGAAGGAGAAGGATGCCGGCAAGTTCCCCATCCGCCTCATCCTCAACTCCAAGGCCTCCAACGTCCTGGACTTCCACACCCGCCACTACTCGGGCCGTGGCCTGATGAAGAAGATGACCGGCAAGGAGCTGGCCAAGGACATTGGCTGCACGCCCGAGCACCTGCAGAAGACCTTCCAGACCTACAACCGCATCGCCGAGGGCAAGGAGAAGGATCCCTGGGGCAAGAAGTTCTTCCACAACCTGCCCGTCGACATCAACGACGACTTCCACGTCGCCCTGATGGAGCCCGTGCTGCACTTCACCATGGGTGGTATTGAGATCAACGACAAGGCCCAGGTCCTCAACCAGGACCAGCAGCCCTTCGAGGGTCTGTACGCCTGCGGTGAGCTGGCTGGCGGCGTCCACGGCGCCAACCGTCTTGGTGGCTCGTCGCTGCTGGGCTGTGTCGTCTACGGCCGTGTTGCTGGCGACACTGCCAGCAACTACCTGTTCCAGAAGGCGCTCAAGTCGAGCGGCGCCGGCTCTGCTGCCCAGCGTCTGGGTCAGATCTCGCTGCACATTGACCCCTCGCAGCCGGGCAAGATCTCGGTCGAGTGGGGCAACGGCCAGACCTCGTCGGCCTCTGCCAAGAAGGGCTCCAACGACGACGAGGGCGGCTCTGGCAACAGCGGCGCTGCCGGCGGCTCGGGCGGCGGCTCGTCCGCTTCGGCTGGTTCTGCTGCCCCCAAGGCCTCGGCCAAGGCTGCTTTCGCCATCCCCGAGAAGGAGTACAGTATGGAGGAGATTGCCAAGCACAACACCAAAGACGACCTGTGGGTTGTTGTCAAGGGCGTCGTCATGGACTTGACCAACTGGCTGGACGAGCACCCGGGCGGCCCCCAGGCCATTATGAACTTCATGGGCCGTGATGCCACCGAGGAGTTTGAGATGCTGCACGACGACGAGGTCATCCCCAAGTACGCCCCCAGCCAGGTCATTGGCCGGGTAAAGGGTGTTGAGCCTACTCTGGAGTTCTAAAGAACCAGAAACAAAACAAAAAATTAATCTACGGAGATTGGATTGGGGGCTATAACCAAGTGTTGGATATGATTTGAGTCTCTTTTTGTTTTTTTCTTGTTCTTTTCTTTTCTGCATCTCCTTTGTCCTACTACTCTATATTGTAAACTTGTGTTTTCATTTTTGTCTTTTTTTCGCTTTTTGCCCACTGATGATGGGCCTTTGTACAAAAGAAGTAGAAAGATTGTTAGGCATTACAAACGATGATTTTTCCAAAAAAGACCCTTGACTCTTCGGATGATGCAATCCTGGAATCCACAGATACCAGTATTTCCTTGTGAACCAAATTGACAGTAATATCAATAGTCGCCGTCGTGCGTGGCGTGGCATGTGAAAGTCTCCAGAATCTAGGAATCCAGCCGTGCCAGGCTGTGCGAAAAACGATCATGTGAAAGTCGCCCCCATCGTATTACAGTCAAGGGAGAAGCCCCACTTCTCCGCCATCTGACCCCAAATCCGACCCAGTCTTCCGAAGCTGCATTTGGCATTTGGCATTGCGCCAGCCAGCCAACCAGCGAAACCAGAAAGAAGCGTCACCACCCTCCATTTCGTCATGTGCTTTTCTCTCCTTTCTCTTTCCTGGCGGGCCATTCTTGCTCCCCATACTTTGATCAGCTTCCTTTTGATTACGAGTGCCTCGATATATCGTAGCTCCGACGGACATCTCTGCCATGCTATTGCTGACCCCTTCTACTCTCCCGACCTCTCCTCCCCCGTGCTTTTGATCGGCCTCCGTCCTCGACAAACCCTCCGTTTCCGAATTTCTCGACCGAGACTCCAAAGACTCGAAATTACGTATCAGATAAGCCGGCCCCGCGAGCCTTGATATACCCTGGAGCTTCCGTCCCAGAGACTCGTGCTCGACTTTTCACGAATGGCATCTTCGTCTTTATTAGAACGGTCAATAGGCAATGCCATTTGTCTTCATTCTATCCATACATCCAAATTCCTCCTCAACCGCCTTACCAACCTCGACAGTCCCTTTCGATGTCCTTCTTTCTGTATGCACCAAGAAGCCAGAGGCACAGCGAGGGCCACGCGCTCCTCCGTGCCTCCCGCCCGGGATGGAAACAGAAAACATATCGCAAATGGTCACGGGTGCTGTAATCGGCCGTAAAGGGTTAACGATCCCGCATTGTCGCAAGAGATCTCGTCTCGTAAATTGTAGTCTCCAGTGCTCAGTAAAGGGCGTGTGCGTGTTGACGAGATCGTTCGAGGCAAGATGCCTTTGTTGAATTCCTTGGGACTTCGGCCAGACAATGTATGTCTGCCAGTACGTGATGGTCACCTTCTGCAGGTTTTCATCTATACCCATCACTGCAGGTGTCGCCCATTCCACCAAGATCATATCATCATTCGGGCGGGTTGTCCTTATCGGTTCATGGTGTCGGAGCTCCGGTGTCTCTATGAATTTCGAGTATTATCCAAGGCGAAGCGGTGTCATCATTTTATGATGTTTTGTTTCTGTCTCGATTCCAAGATGCGCTCGTGAATGTGCCCTGCTGGAACTGGTGCCTTGGGCTGTAGCGGGTGATGCACGTCAACCGGCTATGAGAAAGAGGAGTTGGCTTTCCGTTGCATTCGCCGAGCAGGAATCGCAAATGTCAAAGGCCGCGAGGCTGTGAATTGGTCGCCGGCAACCTTGCTATCGTGATAGCAGCATCGGGTTATTTTCCCCGAAGGCCAGAATATGAAGGTGGCATAGGGAAGGAGCTGCCAGTGGCTATCAAATACCAGTCTGGTGCTATTTAGATTGTTGATGGGAAGGCACGACGATGCGTGCGCATCGCTCTTTCCTCTGACGGCGATGCATCGTCACATCATAAATAAACATCGCCAAACACAGAAGGAGCAACAATCGGAAAAAAATCCTCACATTTGTCTCTCTTTGGGCGGCAGGTTTTGGTCGCCATGAGGACTCTGGAAACAGCAAATAAACTACATCGACCCGGGGCTGCCTTGTTCTCACCACATCCATCACGAACGGGCCGCATTGCCTGCCAAAGGCACCACCATGGCATGTCGCCATAGTTGACCCTTCCAACCATCGCCATATCTCTGATATGCACCAGCCGTCGGCATTCAACACTCAGTTTTAGCCATCAACCCGACATCCCCTTGGCCCAACGACCCCAAGTGGCGGGGCCTCCGATGGTTTCGACGGGCGAAACATGTAACCGGCCTTGTGAGGCACCGGCCTCTAGACTCTGGGCTGCGAATCACATAAATCAGGGTTCTGGGTCGGCTCGTTTGAATCAACAGGACATCACTGACATTTCTAGACACCCCGTCCGTCTACTGAAATGACGCTGGTCAGGCTTCATCCTTTGCGGGAGCTGGTTTGATGGGCAGTGTGGACGTCCAGCCGAAGGCATGTCCGCACCCATACAAGCACCGGGCAGGACCTTTGCACACCAGCGAGCGACAATACACAATGAAATCCCGCCATGGAGATTGATCGAAGACTCGATCGCGCTCGCGTTGACGGCCATCGCCCGTTTCTTGACCGAGAGGAGCGCTTCAAGCCTGTGGCGGATTGTGATGTGCCACGTCAACGAACGCCAACCAGTAAAAAACACATCGACAAAGAACCCGGGATGGTCGCGGTTTCATGCCCCGTCTGAAGTCCCAGTATAGGATATGAACCTCCGCCATATCCCATTCTTCGGTTTCAACCGTCGGCGGTGGTTAATTGGACCCCGTCCCGGAGGTTCCGGCCCCATGGCGCCGGCTCGGGTTTCGGTCAACATCGTCAACTCTGAGCAACGGCCTGTTGCACATGTCAGTGTCTCTTCGTTGTGACTGTTTGTCTGTTTACTTCCCAGTAACACTAATCTAGAAGCATGGGACATAGGCACAAAATTAACCAGATGTGCAATCTACAATCTTGCAAGATGGCCATCGCGCACAAGCCCATTTTTGGTTCTGTATGGTACGTTACCGTTGATGCTGTGCAATAGCAGGTCCATGAAGAGCACGAATAAACACTCTTTGTTTACCAGTCTCCTGGATCAGGTCGCAAACAGATACACCAAGGTTCGTGTCACTGGTCAGTCCCTGGTATATGGGCGACATCAATGACCGGACCTCATGTTTCCCCCAAGGAAAAACAGCACAGACACATACACAAGCACGTCCAAGCACGAGCACATAGCAGAATGTCCCAAGGGGGATGTGGTGGCACAGTACAGCAATACAAAACTACAACAGTCGGAACGTTGAACACAGAATCAAACTCAGGGAGCTTGGCACCGAGTTCGGGCCACAGAGCACAAAATTGGCGGAGCACGGCGCCGGGTACGGGTAGAGGTAAAGGACACACCGGGTAGGTGGGGGACACAGCTAGGACTCGCAATTGCACCGTCCACACGGCCAGAAAGGGGAACAGTCATACGATGGCACAGTGAATAGGCGAGAATAAATAACGAGAAGCGGTTGATGAGTGATGAGGCGGGTGTCAATGGAGTGCAAGTGGTCATGATGACCGGGCTGGTGGGATGTTGCATGTCTGACAGACTTGAAAGGGTACGAGTCTGTGAGCGAGCAAGGGGATTACAATTGATGGCACTTGACCGATATACAGGTTTCACGATGCCTCGAGAAGTGAGTGGCAGCAGTCCCATCCCTATCCTTTTCGCGCTATCCCTCCACTTTTTGTTCGCTTATATTTCATCGAAGTGAATCGTCTGAGAGCTAGGGAGGAGTGCTCCGGCAGACGAACAAGCCGAACGGCAGGATGCCCAGAAGCTCGGCTACAGGGTCGAAGTCGAGGACTTTTTTATCCCTCACTCATCACTCAGCAACGTGCGTCAAAGCGAGCAAAAAGAGGCGTTTTCTAGTGCAGTTGATTCGTTCACGATGTTCTGTTGTTTTTTCTTCGTATGCCGTATTTGTGTCGCTCATATTCATACTCCGAACAGTTTTACAGGGGCTTCATTCTCTACTTTCGGCATTTTAGCAATCTTCGGCATTGATTTGTACGGCCGTGCTCGACAAAAGTACTCAAACGTCGCCAAGGGGCATCATGGGGAAAAAGCGCCGCCAAAATGGCAGTGTTTTGTTCAGTGGATGCAAGGAATAGGGGCAGCGAGGTCAAGATCGTTGACATAGCGTACAGACGACAAAATATGGCTAGCTTTGTCGTCGTCCTGCACTTAGTTTCTTGCTTTCATATTGACGGCGTACTTTACGGCTACAATAATAGCATTCTCTTATTTTACGTATTTTCCTTCCCTGACACTCAAAATACCACGTCGCAAGTTCGTGGGACACAGAAACAGCGCACCAACCAATGCTCTGCCGTCTTTCTGGACTTTCCCTGGTTCTCGTCCACTTGGAAGATACTGCGGTGCTCTGTAACCGTGTGATTTTGGCCGCTCGTCTCGTCAAACAGTCTTTATTTGCTCGGTGGCTTCCATTGCCTTCAGCCCAGACCACGGCCCAGATGCACAGAGGCATTCTTTTTTTAGACTCTGTCATTTGGCGTCCATTGTAGCTTTGCGCCTCGCCTGCCACTTGACTTTGACTCGACGAGAATCCCTGCTTTCAGCTGGGAAATGGCAACCAAAAAGGACGTGCAGCATCCACTGATAATGCAATTTCAACAATGTAAAGCATCGGGCGTGGCTTGACCGCTGTTAGTCTTCACACCGAGCAAAAATATGGAGATTAAACGAGACACAAAGGGAAGAAAAGGAGGCATGGCGAAACAATCACCTGCTGACCTCTCATCTTTGGATTTGGTGAAACAAATGCAGAAGATAGGGAGGGAGAGGCAGTGAGAAAGAGTTGTCCAACAATAGAGCTTTCGGTGCTGGAAACAGGAACAAGAGGCGAGGCGTGGGCAGCAAGATGGGCATGTCGTGTGTTTGCAGACTTGTGTTGTCGTACAAGATGCTGCTTTTGTCCTATCGTTTCCAGCATTGTCGTCTAGGCCCCGGCGCTGGGAAGATGGAGGGTGATACAGCCAAGTTTTGCCAGGCAGAGAAGTGAAGAGTGGGTGGATGAGTAAACGATGTTGAGTGTGACGGAGAAAAAAGTGGAAAAAAGAGTGGTAGAAAAGACAGACCCAACAGAGAAGATAAAGGCCGTGGGTGGTCGTTGTATTTGCATCGTCACACCTGCATCGTCAGACAAAAAGTAATCCTACAGGAGGCTGTGTTCTGCAGCCCTAAGAGTGTTCATCAAAGACATCGCCGACATGCTGTGGGATGTAGGAATGTCGTGATCAGCACGGAAGAGGCACCTCCCGGAACATGCTGATGGTGAAGTGTGCAGGCACTCAACGTGTAAGACAATTGTTTTCATATCTGAACGAGATCGCGGTCTTTATATACTTACAGCTTTTTATGAAATATTTTCGTGGTCACTTTTATCTTATGTGTTGTTTATTTATTTTATTTTAATGGGAGATGCCTGTATGTAACAATAATATTCACGAAATTCAAAATTGAGAAAACCAAATTATCTAGTATAGATGTCGGTCATCTACCAACAAAACATTATCCTTCTTACATTGTCTAATAAGTATTTACCATTGCCATTTCTACACTAAATATCAACATCAAATTTTATAGTCTCATCCTGTGAATTTTGTCGCCTCATCTCACGAGCTGATTCTCATCCGAATCCATCATTTTGAACAGTTGAAGTTGTGCCCAGTGTCCTCCCCACAGAATTATGCTCCGTATTATTTAGTGCAAAGCAGGAATTAGAGTTATGACGGGTAATTAGGTGGCCTGGCCCACCGGGGACTTCTGGGGATCACTGGGCCAAAACTCACCAACTCACCACAGTCCACGTTGAACGGAACGACCACCATTGAACGGTCAACAAGAAAGGCCAGTCATGCAAATGGTTGGAAACAGGGCAAGGAGAGTGGGCACATCTGTACCTTCCACGAACTTGCACATGCACCTGGCCATTCTCGTCACTGGAAGGGAAGTCAGGAAGAGAAAAAGGGCAAGGGCGAAGAGGGACTGATTGAGGGCCACGCCAGAGAAGCCACTGGAATCGACGACACAGGGCAATAATACTTCATGATGTGCCTGAGAATAGGAAGCAACGACGGGTGCCAGGGGGCAAGAACACCCGAGGATAATCGAGGGAAAGAGCCAACAAGCTGCAAATCGTTAGATTTGCTGAATATAAAAGTGGAGAACACGGTTCGGCTCCACACCGAATTTCCACTTAATTCGTGACTTGAATGTGAGGAAATGTCTTGATACTGGTGAGAATGCGCAGTTCCGAGTACGTCGTACTCAGTAAGAAACAACAGGAGCCGGCGAGGAAAATGGGAATCATAGCTGAAAAACAACAAAGTTGGCCTTCCTGAGCATTGGATGCTGAAGCTTGACAGTTTTGGCAGGAGGGCGAGACGGACGCGCCGACTGGCCGCTCGTGACTGCCGTAATGTGGCTAGTGATGGGTGTTGACAAACAGCTATTGATTAGGACGACGACTACGAGGTAAGAGCGACTGGTGGTGCCTTTCCTTGACCATCTGGAATGACAAAGCTGCTACGCCGGTCGGGATGTTGTTCTTGACCGGATTCCTCCAAGTTGTCCGGTGTTTCTTCTCGCCCCTTGCTGTGCCTCTTGTGCTTGCAAGCGAAAGAACACCTGGCGTAGTCTTGACCCTCGACTGATTTACTCTCCCTCTTCCAACACAGACTTTTCCGTCTTCAGCCCTTCGGCAATGAGTATTGGTGGAGATTGCTGTCACATTCTGCGCCTTGACGATGAGGTCAAAGGACTTCACTTTGGCTGCCAGCAGGTGCAGAAGGAAGGAACAGGAGTAAAAACGGTCTTTCAACAGAAAATGCCCCGTTTCCACTGCACCTCTGCCCTGGCATTTTCGTGTGCTGTATCGGGGGTCGTCTTTTTTCTTGAAGGCCCATTGATTTGTTGGATATCGCTTATTTCTCCTCGTTTCTTCGTTCATTTCCCCAGCTCCCCATCTTTTTTCGTCATTTGTGGCTTTTTCTCGACCCCTTTGGCTCCTACTGTCATAACGTCGTACTTCTGCGGCGAATTGGGTGGACAGACCCTGCCCACTGAGCGGCTGTTGATTCTCCGGAGCTCACCAGGTATTCCCTCTGTCCAACCTTCTTCCTTTTCCTCACGCCAGCACCCGCCTTGTGGAGACCCATTTAGCAGTGGACAGCTTTCCCGGTAGCTGGTACTCGCCCAATCAATTTGTGCTGCAAGATACATCTTCCCTATGAAAATGCGCTGATTCCAGAGCATGCGACACTATTGGCAGGAACGCACATCTTTGTTTTCAACCCACGCGTTTTTTTCACGAGCAAGTCAACTGGCATTCAGACACTTGTAACAATGACAGAATTGACGCGTGAAACTTGTCAGAAATTGACAGGAAATGCCAGAGTTTGACAAAATGGGAGTCTGTAAAAAATGCAATTCAACGGTCGACAAATCCAAAGATCCAAAGATCCAGAGATCCAGACACTGCTGAACTCGGAAGGGACCAGCGGGTGCTCCACGGGAGCAGAAACACAAGAAAAGAGCAACAACGTGGCTTGTCACTGAACGTTCAGGGAACTGAGCGTGATCGGCCCCCTGGAGGTGGCCTTTTGAATCCAGAATTCGTCCTGGGGCCGCTCTGATCAATGTTGATCTGTTGGAAAGTCTGGGACGCTGTCGAGGCTGTTCACTGTTTGTGGCCGTGGCTGAGCTAAAGAAAGTCCGTTCTTCGCACAGAAACCAGAAAACCGCGCCACTTGATGATGGGCGGTGACAGACACAGACGACGGCAACTAGGAAACGCACATCAGGCCACTGGCGAACTAGATTGAAGGCCAGCTTCTGTGCCTATTTGCTGTCTGTTTTTTGTGTCTATTTCTTAGTTCACATCTACTGTTAGTCCGCGATCTGACGGTAGCGGGCTCCATAGAAATGGCAATTGCCGTGCTCTGCGTTATGTTATGTCAAGAGGCGATTCGGGTGGTCATGGAGAATCAACACAACTGAAAAGACAATTTTGAATATTAAAATCGGGATATGTCTAAATGATTTTCTGCATTCCTGCCTTTACGCGTTTCCATCGCCCTTTCCCTCCCTTCTCTTCTTTTTCCTTTCTTCCTTTTTCCATTACCCTACGAGTCCTTGCCCTCTTCCCAGGAAAAATAGAGAACAGGCGCTTGCCGCTAGCGGGTGTAAACTACGCTACGCCATTTCAGCCCTAGCGCACTAGCAGGCCAAGCCAAGAACGGCTACAGCGAGTGCAAGTGAACAAAAGTGAAAAGAGGGGGAAAGGGTCGGGCTCGGGTGTCCACATGTAGTCTTGTACCTATGTACCTTTGTACCTGTGTACCTTTTCAACGTCTGTCTGTGACCTTTTGTCACCACCACATGCACAGTATTACAACACTTATTGTTCAACCTCTTACGGCATACGACTTATATTGTTCTTGTGTTATAACTCTCTGATTCCAGGGCCGTTTGGCCTGGCCAGGCCTGAACTTTCGAGTCTCAAGGTCACCTGGTGACTGATTTCAACTCAATTTTCATTTTTATGAACAGTGCACCCTCGACACCCAAATAATAATGACAGTTCATTGCTCCTCCCGCCCGTCCTCTGACTTCCCCTGGCCCTTGTTCACAGCTGTTGACATGTTGGAACGGACGAGGATTGGACGAGACTGAGACGAAGAGTGGGCAAGCTGGGTTCATACCGTCGTTAAACTGGAAAAAATGAAGAACGCAGCAAACATGGCATGAACGGGTGGTCAGCCTTGAGAGACATCCCCTTGGAAGCGACGCTGCTGTCTGCCACCTTATCTCAGTAGCTTTTTACGTTGAACGGAGTACAGAGAAGTCGAGAAAATCCTCGACCGCCATCGGTCACAGGAGTGTTTGCCCTACTTGATGCATGTTTAGGCTGTCTCACTTGGCATCGCCTGGCTGTGCGGAATCATGGGCCGTGGAATGCAGCCAAAACGGCCAAAACGTGCATTTGCATTCAGGAGAGGGGAATTGAGAAACAGAGAAAGAAAGAAGGAGTGAAGAAAACGAAGAACCAAAAGAGCCAAACTACGAAAGAAACAAAGCCCGCGACCGCTGGACGCGAGCGGCAAGACATCTCAACAGCTGGTCCTCTTCCGCTGGGAGAATAAAAAGAAGGGGGATGATAAAAAAAGCAAACGTTTTTTTTTTGCTCACAAAGAAAGCCTCTCTACCCTTCCCACGACCCCGTGCAAGCGAGTCACAGAGCCAAGAAACTCATTCCTCCATACACGCACAAGAACGGCTGCCTTTGTAGCACAAAATATCCCGTACGTAGGGAAAGACAAGAAGAGACAACGAGGTCAAGAAAAGCATTGACAGTGAATGGTGAACGATATGAACAGAAGGTTAAAGCGGAAGGCGCTACAGATTTCGTGTAAATATCACAAAAACACTGGAGCGGAGGGGAGGACAAGATAGGGCAGTGTCATCGCCCTATACGTCGGCTCGTATGAGTTGCGAAGTCCCAGGGAAAAAAATAAGACAACAAGAAGGAGGCCCAAGGACTTTGTGATCAGAAGACCAGAAAACCAAGAAGCCCCAAGAAAGAGAACGCGACGACACGACAATCATGGCCAGATCACAACTGAGGGCCAAGGACTGCTGAGATGAGAGACCATGATTGCAAACTGGAAACTTTGTGCATATTCTATCGAGTTTTCTTTAGTAACTCGTGGCCATCGCTGGTGGAATCAGAACCGCAACGGTTTGGCAGAAGACTCCGTCTCGTATCTGATACAAGCGAAAGAACACGCCAACACACCGTACTCGAGTGCTGCCAGAAAGTATCCTTGGCTCAACAGAATGTCTCGTCGACCTCTGGCCCCCAAACCAACAAGGAACCATCGCCAGACGCCATTTACGACGTAGTTAGTTAGGTAAAACAAACTTGACCATCCGTCTTTGATTGCAGCACATCCACTTTTCGTGCCTCTCATGCAGTCCTCCATTCTGTAGGGCCTTGGCCTGATTCAAGGCGCTGTTCCTTTTTGGTGCATTTTCGGCGGGTGGGTGATGCGGTACGTACTCCGTACCGCAGAAAGTGAAAGACAACGGGGACAGAGAACGAAAACGCAGAAAGTGGAGAGAGGACGACGAAGAGAAGGAGATGAGAGAAAGCGAAGAAGCCATGTGGGCCCGACCATGCCAATGGGCCAATGGAAACGCGTTGCGACCCACCCTTTCTCCCCTTTCCATGGACGGAGGTACGGGTGTACAGGATATACATGTACTTTGTACATGTACCTGCCTCTCAGGAAGATGGTGGCTCCCCCAGTCAAAAGAATTAAATTTAATAGAAAAAAAATACAAAAATCTTATACTGACTGGGCTGTGCCATTTTTTGTCTGGGGGAGACAGCCAACACTCCAAGGGGCCCAGGGCGCCGCCACGCCAGAGAAGGGTCAAACGGCGCACGTCTTCTCGTTCCCAAGTACCCAGTACAAGTGTTCTTGAGTCCTTCTAGGGGCTGAGGCCACTGAGCCAGTAAAGGCAGGAATGCAGAAAATCATTTCGATGTATCCGATTTTGACAGAGCGCTGAAGGCCGCTGCTCCAAGTGGCAAAAAGGCCCCTGCCCTGCCCTGCAGCCAGCCTGTCGAGCCTGTCACCAGCCAATCCACCCCTGGTCCGCTCCTTCCTGGCTCCTTCTTTGGCTCCTTGTTCTCGTCTTGGCTTCCTCATCTTGAGAGTTGTCTCGTTGTTTTCTCTCTTTCCTTTCCTCCTGCCACTCTGCTCTTTCCTACCCCAGTCTCACTTTTCTCGGGCTCGTAACAACTCGCCCAGCCTGACTTTCCACTCTTGGTGTCTTGGTGACTTTTGTGGGCGTTGTCGCTTCTCCTCCTTCCCTCCCTGGCCCCACTTTATGATTACCCACACACACACAACCACCCACAAACTGCACACACCACCCCCGAGCCACCAAAGACGTCGCCTGCCACTAAAACCAGTCTTTTTTTCTTTTTCTTCCACTGCCCCTTCAACTCTGGGCGCCGCGTCCACCCATTTCAAAAAAGCGGAGAGTTCCTGGTGCTGTTTTCGCTCTTCTGCCTCTTTTTTCTCTCCTCTTTCTCTCGTCGCCTGCCCTCCTTCTCCAGGCTGGCCCCGTCCTGTCCTTCGCTCCTGCCTCTCCTCTTTCCCTCACCCCAGTCGTTGTTTCCTCACATCTGAATGGTGTTCCTTCCCACACACTCTCATGGCTGTTGCACTCGACTCCTTCCCCAGTCCCTTTTCACCATTCCCAACTCCCACTCCCCCAGTCAAACCCCGTCCCCCCTTCTCCTCTTTTTCCGTCCTCTTTTCTTCCACGACTCTTCCTTCAACTAACTGCCACACCCCTTCCACTTTTCTCGCATCCACATCCACCTTTCTCTCTCTCACATCCTGTTCTTCTGGCAAATTTTGGGCTTCGTGTTTTTCCCTTTTATTTCCAGAGAACGCTCTTTCATCGCAACGACATTCGACATGACATAGCCTCTGGCTGTCTCGCCCTCTCTGTTTCGCTCGCCTCTCTTTTCCAGCTCCTCTTTTTTCGGCAATCAAACTCGCAAACGATCGGCAACAACCCTCGCCCTTTGCTTGTCACCACAAGAGAGCCTCAACCCTCTGTCACCACGTTACTTTTATCCTCTCTCTTTCGCCCTTGGGAGAATCAGATCGAAGGACTCGACAAACGAACCCTGACGAGCCGGTGTACAGGAAGCGACGAACGAACACGGAGTTGGAAGGAACCGAACGGCAAATTTGATTTTCAGCATTCTTTTTGGCTCGAATCTCGAAGTTTTTGGAACTCGACGACTCAATCTGACCCACGACGACACCTCTCGACGACCTCTGGACGGCATCTCAACTACTTGTTTTCACGATCCGACGCTCTAGCGTTTCTTGTGGCGACCCGGACGACTTTCTCGACGACACTGGACGATATTTTCATTCTCACAAACGAACGGGACATTCTTTCGCCGTCCTCCTCAATGCGGATGTCCACCTGCCGCACCTCACGTCTGGAACCAACCCGAACGTCACGACAATTGTAGACATCCGTCCGGCATCCTTGTCTCGTCAGACTTGGAACGAATCGGTGACCGACTTCTTTGTCTTGCGCGTCGACACTCTGCCGTAACGCACGCCCTGTCTACGACGTCACTCACCCCGTCGGTGCTTTTCTGCCCCCCCCTTCGCCATGGCGGTCTTCGCCATGGGCTGGCGAAGGCCCGACAATATTGCCGGCTCATCAGCGCAGGCAATAATGGTCGGGTTCTTCGTCGCAACCGGCGGCCTTCTCTTTGGATACGATACCGGCACCATCAACGGCATTATTGCCATGGACTCCTTCCTTTATCAGTTCGCAGATAACGGCCAGACTGTCCGCACACCAGACTCAAAACCACCGCCATTACCTGTCAGCGAACAAGCCATCATTATTGCCATGCTGAGCGTCGGTACTGTCATCGGCGCTCTCCTGGCCGCGCCGACTGGCGACTACTTTGGTCGTCGTAAATCGCTGATCGCGTCCATTGGCGTTTTCGTTTTTGGCGCTATCTTCCAGATCTGCTCTGCGAACATCCCGACCCTGCTGGTCGGAAGGTACGTTCTGTCTTGGCTCACCATGTCGTCTTGCGGAGACGGCATTGTTTCTCCTCCCTGGCTACCCTTCTAACATTATAGATTCTTTGCTGGCGTTGGTGTTGGAACAATATCAGTTCTGGTGCCGCTTTACCAGTCTGAAATGGCACCCAAGTGGATTCGTGGTACCCTTGTGTGCGCCTATCAACTCTTTATCACCATTGGCCTTTTGGCCGCCTCTGTCGTCAACATCTTAACCTACAAGATGCACGGCGCCGCCGCCTACCGCATTCCTATGGGCCTGCAGCTGACATGGGCATGTGTCCTGTCTTTGGGTCTGCTTGTTCTTCCTGAGACACCTCGCTATCTCGTGAAGACTGGCCAGAAGGAGGCCGCCGCTCTGTCGCTGAGCCGGCTTCGTCGCCTTGATATAACTCACCCAGCCCTTCTTGAAGAGCTGGCCGAGATCATCGCCAACCACGAGTACGAGATGGCCCTCGGTCCCGACACCTATCGGGACGCTTTTTTCGGCTCGCCTCACCTCGGTCGGCGCACTATGACAGGTTGCGTCCTCCAGATCCTGCAACAGCTGACTGGCGTCAATTTTATTATGTATTATGGCACCAGCTATTTCCGGCAGGCAGGTATTGGTAATGCCTTTACCGTTTCGCTGATTATTAGCATCGTCAACTCTGTCTCCACGATCCCAGGTCTGTTTGTGGTCGAGTCCTGGGGCCGGCGCAACCTGCTTATGATTGGCGCTGCGGGGATGGCTGTTTGCCAACTCTTGATCGCATCTTTCGGTGTAGCTGCGCCAAAAGACATGGCCGAGACTTCGATGCAGATCCTCGTCATCTTCGTGGCTATCTACATCTTCTTCTTTGCCGCATCATGGGGCCCAGTGGCCTGGGTCGTGACCTCGGAGATCTATCCCCTGAAGGTCCGTGCCAAGTCCATGTCCATGTCAACTGCCGCGAACTGGGTCCTGAACTTTGGCATTGCCTACGGTTCGCCCTTCATGGCTGGCGACGGCCAGGGCTCGGCACAGCTCGGCACCCGTGTCTTCTTTGTCTGGGGCTCTTTCTGCATTGTTGCTATCGCCTTTGTGTACTTTATGGTGTACGAGACGAGCAAGATCAGTCTTGAGCAGATCGACGAGATGTACGAGCGAGTGCCCAAGGCATGGAAGAGCAAGTCGTTTGAGCCGAGCTGGAGCTTCCAGCAGATGCGCGACTTTGGCTTCTCTGAAAGTGGCATCCCGCCAGAAGAGGTGAGTGACAACGGCAGCCAGACGGGCCACGATAGTGACGGCCACAGCGACGCACCGCCTCAATACACAGCTCATGCGGGAGCAGCAGCAGATACTGTTGCACCGCCAATATCATATGATAATACCCCGGCTGCCCCTGCTGCCGCCTACCGACAAAACAACCCACACAGACCACCAAACAACCTCGCACCAACGGTAACAGCACGCTCGAATACGATCAGCACAAGCACATCCTCAACAACAGCAGTCTCGACATCATCGTCGTCCGATGCTGACGACAAGATGCTGGCCTCCATGGCACATGTTGACTTGTCTTATTAATTTGAAAGAAGCGACATCGACTACGACTGCGCTCTTCTCCTGATCGAAACGAATCTTTTTGCTATACTATATACCCTAATACTACGACAAAGCGTGCTGTTCTTTTACACTCTTTATTTATGCCTGTCATTATCTACGTCTGGGTTTTATCGGTACCGGCGACCAAAACGGGGTTCATATACCTTTTCGCGCTCTTTTCACTTGTTTTTCCCCTCCCTTTTTTGTTGCGTTTACTTGGATTATATCTCCTTGTTTACTATTGTCATCTTTCCTGCATCAACATACCCACTCGTTGCAATAACTACTATCTTATTCCCCTATATCTCGTATAGTTACCTCTGCTTCCTGTTTCTTTGAGCGAGCCTTCTTTGCCTCGTTCATACTTTTACTATGTCATCTTTTCATCAATTATTTGTTGGGACTTAAAGCGCCGGAGTTTTTCATGATCTCAAAGGAGTTTTTTTGGGGCGAATCAATTGGGGGGACTTGGAGGCTCACAATACTACTACCTATTATCATCACCTTTTGTCGATTTCTTGTTTTTGGATAACTCTTGGAACTGAACACCCTTTCGGCACGCACATGGCATACCGCACCGAGTGGACGCAGCACGTCGCCTTTCACGAAAGGGATATTGTTACTTTCTTTCTTTCTTTTTTTGCGTTGGGTTGATACAGTTTTCATATGGGTTTTCATCTTTGTTTTGGATACCTTTCTTTGGCATATTCACACTCTCATATCAAGAGTTCTACACTTGGGACATTTAGGAAATATACTATCATTCTGAGACACTTGGTTACTAGGCAATTTGAAGCAAAGCTGCCTTTGGGCCGAACGAACCTGCTCTCTTGTTTCGTGTGCTTTTTGGATAGTCAAATCCACATACATTTTGAAAACCTCACTGTTTATATGGCATATCTTCGTTGATTAGATGACTTGATCTAGTGTTCGATGATAATTGGCATAGACTGGCCAGCTGCGGCACAACCACGGCCGCCAACCGGCGAAATGTCGTCGATACCAACAACCGAGAATCGTCAAGCACTCGTCTGCCGAGAGACTCGCCGTAACGGAGGTTCAATCTGGCACCGTTTCGGTGAGTTGCTGTGAAATAATTTATCGATGACTTTATCTCCTGTTTTTTTTATGTATATTCATTAACTGGCCGTGGACAGAGTGTTCGCTTATGTGGTCGTCCCACATTCTCGGGCAGACAGAGTGACATGGCATGGTCCCTGTGTTTATGGAGCTCTTGGAATTTCACGCAGAGCTGCCACCAAGGCGAGCCACATGCAAGTACAAAGTATTACCCCATATGTCGTACACGTCCCAGAAAACAATGAAGAAGGTGGGGTGAAAAAGGGAAACGAGCCTGGATCCAGCAACGCTCCATTACAACTGCCTCTCCATCTATTGAGAATAATGAGGCAATAATCGGTCGCTTCTCCGCCCCCTGTCAACGCCCTGCCGACGTCTCCGGCCGGTAGCCAAGGCCGGATCTGAATTTTTCTCTAAACGGCCCGTTGTGGCCTGTGCGGCTGTGCGTCGCACATCGACTGCCTCTGTCCTGGTGGTCTTCCAGCCTCTCTCTTCGTTGACGTGGGTTTCTTTTTTCTACATCTCCTGACCGTCGACCGAGTTTCCTCCATGTGGTTAACACTCTTCACAACCCCCTGGCGTGACGCCGGCAGGCATTGCTGAGTCCTGCATGTCGGCTCTTCTTCTCGACGTCGCTGGTACCCGAGGCCATTCTTCGAAATACTCAGATACTCGCATCGACCATCGGTCCTATTTTTATGCTTCTCATGCATAATCACATTCGACGAACGGTTTAATTTAGCGAGATGGAAACAGTGAAACTTCGTTAGCTTCTGCAAGGCCCGACATTTGACAGGAGAGCATCTGTCACCATGACGCGTATGCTACACACCATCGACGTGCCCATACATACACACGCCCATACGACGAGCGGACCCATGGAGACCGTGATCAAAGCCCCATTGGCAAATCAAGGTGTGGAGGTTGACGACGCCGAAAAACTGGAGGTAATCTGGAGAAGCGAGAAAGCGAGGCCGGAAAGAGGAAAAGGCAGGCCTGAAGGAAGAAAATCAAGATATGACCGATGCACGCCCGATCGTCGTGAGAACTGCCCAAGATCGAAGCTGCAGGCTTTCGCTTCTTCACATTTCATGCCCGTCCACCTAGCTCTCTAATACTGTCTTTGTGGTAATTGACCGCCATTCGGTCAGCAATCACGAAGCAAGGAAAAGAGTGTGCTTTGGGACCTCTCACACATGCTCCGTATTTACATCGCACCACAGTCGCTGGAGTAGCTCGCTTCCCACACCAAAATGACAATTCTGGGGAAGATGACCGCAAAATACGTGTGAGTGGAGCCCCCAGTCTCCCCCATGTCCACCGGGCGGCCGCCACCCCTCTTTCTGATCGGCCCTTTGTTGCTTTTTTCTTCTTTTCCTGCTGCATGGCAGGCATAAGCGGCTAACCTTATTCTGATAAAAAGACGACGGAGTGTATTCCTTTTTGTAGCGGCATGCGACACGACTCTCCACCGTGTAGTCTGTTGCATGCGACTTTTCTGCGACCATTTCTGCAGGGCCGATTCTCCATTGTTTTGTTGCTGTTTGGCCTGGCACCAAGACACTGAAAAAGGGAGTTTGTGGGGTAGCATCCTCTCCCCTTCTTGTGTCTCATTTGCGTCCCGTTCGGCGCCAGAACAGGAGAACATTGCTGACCGTTATTTGTCACTTTACTACGAAGTACTCGAGCTACTGCTGCGAGCATGTCGTACTCCGCCCTCCGTTCTCTGCTACATCGTACCTTCTCTCGGCCTTGTGATCGGCAATGGTCCGGCCCCCACTCGATTTTGAAGTGACGGACGAGGGACCCCCCGACTCCGATTCAACGCCGATCGATCCAAAACCTTTGTTGCCATCGCGGCCGGCGGAGCCTGTCTGGTCAATTTTGCTCGGTTTTTTACACCACTAATCGTTGTACTTTCGTTTTTTATCCTTTTTCCTTACAGAATCCGCAAAACGAAGATCGACATAGCAGTCGTTCTGTACGTCGTATTAGTCTGTTTTTTACTTGGGTTGTCCGTTGTTTACGGGCCGACTGCTCTGAGAAGTACCATGCCACCATTCATCTCTTAATTCATTTCATATGAGTTTCTCAATCCATCACCTATCACCCACCACGAGACTCGGCACATTTCCACGACTTACACGACTTACACGGTCACGTGCCACTAATTCTGCACCACCAATTACGTGTAACGCAGCATCTGCAGTGCGCAGCTAGCTACAAGCGATAAGCTACAAGCGACGAGCTGCGAGCTATGATGCCAATCGTCGGCGTCGCGGCCGCATGAGTAACACACTGAAAAATCTTCATCCCCCGTGCGTTGCCCCTCCAAAGGACCTGGAGCCTTTCCCTAGGTACACTGATTTTCGCAACGTCGAGACAAAATGGTAGACGAAGATGGAGCTTGCCGCTCAGGAAGGCGCGCATCACGCTGGTTGTTCTTTCCTCTTGTATCCCGACGATGGTCGCGCATTGTACTTGCCACATGAGGGTCCAAGGCGGCGTTGTAGGAAGGAACCACCGAGGACAACAAAAGAGGTAGGAAACAATGAAATAACCTTAATGGGAAGGAGACACCGGGCATACCACAGAAGGCGCAAAAAGCGGGATATCGCCCACATCCCGCAACTGCAAACTTCCACCAAAAATAGTGTCGTCATCCGATGCCCAAACACAACAATGGACAAAAGAAGTACATTGATCGACTCCCAGCCGCCGTCGATGGCCCGCGCAAAGTACGCGACTACTAGTGCTCCAGCGCACCCACTTACACCCGAAATCTCCCAATCACACAAGGATGCCTTCGGATGGTATTCTGTAGCGCAGCTCTCGGCCGGCCCAGAACCGTTTGTACTCTCAAAGTACTCGATCTTGTATCGATCGTTCTGCCGGGGTGCATTTCCTTGGTGGCGATGATGACTGCATACCCTGCCAGATGCCGCCGAAACAGGCCGAAGCGGAGGAAACGATGCAGGTGCAGCACGGCTGTACGCGCGCCCTCGCCTCGCAAACTCTGATTGCTCTGCCTTTCTTGTGAAGGAGTTTTCTTTTGACACTATTTAGAGATTTCATCCCGCCTTTCCCGCCGCCTTCCATCACCCGTATCACCGTTACACCTAGTTGGAGACACAGCTTCGAGTTCATCAGCTCTTTTACCCCCTCATCATCACATATCTTCTCCTCACTGCTTTTGAGACAGCTTCCGGACAACTACCACTCTGCCACAGCCTATCGACCTATTCGCGCATACAAGCATGGTCGCTGCGCCTCTCGTACTGGCCGGTGCTTGGTGGGCGGCCGCGGGCCTCTGTATCTTGCCGCCGCCCGCCGCCGCACATGGCAATCCGCAAAGGCTTGCTGCTGCCGATGGGACAAGCTCCGGCAACAGCACCACTGGCACAGCTACTGCTACGAGTTCGGCTGCCGGTGCTATGTTCACCGTGCCCGTAGAAGCGTCTCTCGGCCAGAACGTGCTTCCCTGGATCAACGATCCCGAGGCCGTCGACCCGCAGAACGTGTGCCCTGGCTACATTGCAACAGTGGTGACATCCAGCGGCGGAAGCGGCGGCAACAGCACGTCTGGTGCCGGAGGAGCCGGAAACGGCACGTCGGGCGGCGGCGGCAATAGCACTGCTCCGGGCGTTGGCACGACCTTCACTGCCTACCTGGATCTTGCTGGCGACCCGTGCAACGTTTACGGCAACGACATTGAGCACCTGGTTTTAACCGTCGAGCAGCAGGCCACGGACCGTGTTCGTGTCAATATCGTGCCTCGCTATGTGGGCCCGGAGAACTCGACCTGGTTTGTTCTTCCCGAGGTCCTGGTGCCCAAGCCGTCTGGAACTTACTCGCCGTCGTCTGAGCCCACAGCAAACGCGACCGGTGGAACGTCGGGTGGCTCCAAGTTTGGCAAGAGAACCAGCCAGTTCCCCCAGTTGAGCCGCCGTGAAGCGCAGCAGCACGCTGGCTCTGGCGGCTCTGGCGGCTCTCTGACCCAGTCGGACTTGACGTTCAGCTGGTCCAACTCGCCCACGTTCGGCTTCACGGTCACGCGCAACTCGACTGGCGACGTTCTCTTCTCGACCAACGGCACCAAGCTTGTGTACGAGGACCAGTTTATCGAGTTTGTGTCGCCGCTGCCCGAGAACTACAATCTGTACGGCCTTGGCGAAGTTATCCACGGCTTCCGTCTCGGCAACAACCTGACACGCACTATCTTTGCGGCTGATGTTGGCGATCCGATCGACGGCAACATCTACGGCAGCCATCCCTTCTATCTGGACACGCGCTACTTTGACAAGGCCACGGGCGAGTATGTCGCCAATGCGACCGCCAGTGGTGCTGGAAGCGGCGGCAACGGCACGGCCAGCACCAACTCCTCGAGAGCGTCCGCCAATCTGGGAAAGGCTGACAACTCGTCGACCACCGAGTACGAGTCTTATACTCACGGCGTTTTCCTCCGCAATGCGCATCCCCAGGAAGTGCTCCTTCGCGAGTCCAACATTACGTGGCGTGCGCTCGGCGGCGAGATCGACCTGTACTTTTATTCTGGTCCCTCGGCCCCGGACGTCATGAAGTCCTACCAGCAGACCACGGTCGGCCTGCCCGCCTTGCAGCAGTACTTCGCCTTTGGCTACCACCAGAGCCGCTGGGGCTACCAGAACTGGACCGCATTGCAGGAGGTCGTCGATAACTTCAAGGCTGCCAACATCCCGCTCGAGACTATCTGGACGGACATTGACTACATGAACCAATACCGCGACTTTGACAACGACCAGTCCCGCTTTGGCTACTCTGAAGGCGCCCAGTTCCTCGAGCGTCTGCATGCCAATGGCCAGCATTATGTTCCCATTGTTGACTCGGCCATCTATGTGCCCAACCCAAGCAACAAGAGCGACGCTTACCCGGTCTACGACCGTGGTGTCGCCGCTGATGCGTTCATGCTCAACCCCGACGGCTCGCTCTACATCGGCCAGGTCTGGCCGGGCTACACTGTCTTCCCCGACTGGATCGGTGCCGTCCTGAACGGAACTGGCGCCTTCGACTGGTGGACCAATGAGATGGTCAACTGGCACAAAAATGTGTCTTTCGATGGCATCTGGATCGACATGTCCGAAGTCTCGTCCTTCTGCACCGGTTCGTGCGGTAGCAACAACCTGACGCTCAACCCTGTCCACCCCAGCTTCCTGCTGCCTGGCGAGCCCAACAACCTGATCCTTCAGTACCCCGAGGGCTTCAATATCACCAACAGCACCGAGGCCTCGTCGATCTCATCCCTGTCCTCGGCTCAGGCTTCTGCGACTTCGACATCGTCGTCGTCCTCCAGCACCACCTACCTGCGCACATCGGCCACGCCTGGCAGCCGCAACATCAACTACCCGCCCTACGTCATCAACAACATCCAGGGCGACCTTGCCGTCCACGCCGTTAGCCCCAACGCAACGCATCATGGCGGCGTGCTCGAGTACGACACCCACAACCTGTTTGGCTACCAGATTCTGAATGCCACATACAACGCCCTGCTGGCTGTCTTCCCCGACAAGCGCCCCTTCATCATCGGCCGCTCGACGTTCCCCGGCTCTGGAAAGTGGGCAGGCCACTGGGGCGGCGACAATGCCAGTCTGTGGGCCTACATGGTCTTTTCCATTTCTCAGGCTCTGTCCTTCTCCGTGTTTGGCATCCCCATGTTTGGTGTCGACACCTGCGGTTTTAACGGCAACTCAGATATGGAGCTGTGCGCGCGCTGGATGCAGCTGTCGGCCTTCTTCCCCTTCTACCGTAATCACAACACGCTGAGCACCATCTCGCAGGAGCCTTATGTCTGGGAGACGGTCGCTGAGGCCTCGCGCACGGCCATGGACATCCGCTACAGCTTGCTGCCGTACATGTACACGCTCTTCGCCGATGCCCACGATTCTGGAGAGACTGTCATGCGTGCGCTGGCCTGGGAGTTCCCCAACGAGCCCTGGCTGGCCAACGCTGACCACCAGTTCATGTTGGGTCCGGCCCTGATGGTTACCCCGTGTCTTGAGCAGGGAGCTACGACTGTCAACGGCGTCTTCCCTGGTGGCAGCGGCAGTGGCAGCGGCAGCGGCAATGGTACCAGCAGCGGCAGCAGCAGCTCTACTGGTGCTACTGGCTCAGGGTCTTCTACTCTGCCATCTTCGTCCTCGTCACCTTCGTCGTCTTCGTCGTCTGGCACGCTGTGGTACGACTGGTACAACCAGACCGCTGTCGACTCGTCCTGGCTGACACCCGGAAACAACGTCACCATCGATGCGCCTCTTGGTCACATCCCGGTCTATGTTCGTGGCGGCTACGTCCTGCCCATGCAGAAGCCTGGACTGACGACCGCCGAGTCGCGTGCCAACGACTGGAGTCTGCTCGTCGCCCTCGACGCTAACGGCTCGGCTTCCGGCAAGCTGTACCTCGACGACGGCGAGAGCGTGAAGCCCAACGCAACGACCTGGGTGCAGTTCTCCGTGTCTTCGGGCCAGCTGACGGCCACCTCCACGGGCAACTTCACCTTTACCCCCACCAGAACCGGCGGAAGCTCCAACAGCAGCTCATCCAGCGGCGGCTCCAGCAGCGGCAGTGGCAGCACCGGCGGCCAGCCCGCCCTGGCCAACGTGACTGTCATGGGTGTCACCAGCCAGCCTTCGAGTGTCTCGTGGAACGGCACTGCTCTTGGCAGCGGCCAGTGGACTTATGGCAGCGACACCCAGCTTCTCCAGGTCACCGGTCTGCAGAATAGCACGAGCTCTGGCCTCTGGAATGGCAAGTGGATGCTGTCGTGGGCATAAGTGGAGAGAAAATAAGATGGTTGTGGTGAGAGGTTGAAAATTAGAGCTTTGGATTTGGGTTTTGGTGTCTGACATTGGAACTGGATTTTTGATTTGATTTTGTACCTCGTCGATCTTATTTATATCTGGGGTTTACTGGCAATTTTTAATAGTAATAGAGAGTCACCTTGTCTCTACTTGGTCGACTGCCGCCGATCTTGATAAAAAAATGATATTATTTCGGTCATAAATGGTTCACTATATACTGACAATATACACTGAGAAACATTGTGTTCGGGCTCCGTCATACTCATCTCCTTGCACCTTTCCCTGTGTATCATTAATCAGGAAAAGGACTGCCAACACTTCGCCTTGACCCCTTGCCGTTCATGGACAGTCGACAATCCGTCATATTTCAAATGAGGTTGTCCTGCTGCTTCTGCCGCTGAAGCTCGTCACGGAAGGCGTTGCCGGTTCTGCCGTTGTTGCCCTCGCCGCGGGCTGTCCGTGGCCGATGGGAGTCGCCGAACTGATCGTCTGTCGGCGTGCCTGCCAGGCTGCCGAGCGAATCACTGTCACGGCGAGGACGGCCCGGAGCCTCCCAGTGGTCGCCCGACAGAGTCAGTGTAGGAGGGCCGGTCTTGTCGCGCGGCGAGTCAGCATAGGGCGATGACGGCTCACGGCCGACGTTGGTGTTGGACCACGACATGCCAAAGTCGTCGTAGCTGTCGCCGTTGTCGCCGTTGTCGTTGCTGCCGCTGCCATTTCCACCATTCCGACGGGCGGCTGCCTCACGGTTCTGCAGATCAATGGCGTCCTTGCTGTCCAGGTTGACGGCACCCACACGCTGGCGGCGCGACTTGCGCACTCCATAGCCCTTGGGACGGCCAAGCTCGCCCAGCTTGCCGAAGCGAGAGCGGCCCATGACGTTGCCGAGACCAATACGACGCGTGCGGTGGTTCCAGATGCATGTGCCGATGAGCATTAGGACAATGAAGCCCAGAATGCACGGCAGACCAATGTAGAGGGCAGCGCCCTTGGGTGCAGAGGCAGGCTGCTGGCGGTACGGCTCTGGGTTGGCCACAGTAACGACAGGGCCGGCAATGTGCGAGCTGTTGCCGTTCGAGAGATAGGCGAGCGAGAGGCGAATGTTGACGCCCGAAGAACCGGCGCCGTTGAGCAGATCCTTCTCGACGTCCCACGCGTAAAAGGACCAGCCGGCGGCAAGTGTGTTGGATGAAAAGGCCTGGGTCGTGATGGCGCCGGAGGTCTCGTTGAAGAAGTTGCCCGTGATGATGACGGTCGTGTTGGGTGCTGCCGAGAAGAACTTGGGGTCCCAGGTGACTGAAGGTGTTAGCACGCAGACTCTAATTTTTTTTTCTTTTTTTTTTCTTTTTTTTTCTTTTACATTGCCCTCCACTCTCCACTGTGCTTGAAGGCGTACCGTAGTATGTGGTGCCCGGGTTCAGGGTGCTGCCGTTGGACGGAGCACAGAATGGTGCCCAATTGCTGTCGACGTTGTTGCAGACAGGGAACGAGCCCGCGCCGTTGGTGGCCGTGGCCTCGGGCTGCTCGGTGGTCGTGGCCGTGCCACTGGTGGTGGGCTTGGCCGACATGACAGTGGGCGTGCCGCTGATCGTCGTCAATTGGGGCGTGATGGTCTTGGCAGTGCCATCGCTGCCGACAGAAACCCAAGCATCGGTTGGCGCCAAGGCGGCAGTTGTGGTGTCGGCGGCCGGGGCCGGGACTGGTGCGGGCGACGCGAGGACGACACTGGCCGCAGCCAGCATGGCCGCCAATAGACGGCGGTATGAAGGCATTTTGAAAGTCGGGGATCGAGGAATCAAAATTGGGTCTCAAAATCGAGGAGTGTCGTTCAATTAAGGTTCTTGTGAAACGCGAGATGCGATATATATGGCAAATAGAGTAGATTTGGGCGTGATAGAGAAGGCCGACGAGAAAGACGCGTCTATATCAACGTGTTTTGACGTGTTTTGGTCGTGATGCTGCTGCTAAACGAAGCACGAGCTTGAAGAAGCAAAAAAGAAGCAAAAAACAAGAAGACAAAGGCCAAGAAAGAAGGCAAGGGAACGAGCTGCAATAAAAGAGTGTATGATACGCAGACTCAATGAGTGCGAGCTGGCATCGGCGCAGATGGAAAGCCAAAGAGCAGCAAAAGCAAGGGGCGAGGCCAAAGGGAGCGAAAGACGTGAAGACGTGAAGAACGCAAAGTAACGAAGCACCAAAACGAGGGAGAAGAAGGAGAGACAAGACGGAAAGAAGAACAAGGCTGTGGGGTCCAAGGTCGAAATAGCGTAGCGTTCCTGCCGCCTTTCGTCCCGTCTTTGCGTCGACTTTCCTCCTTCCCTTCTTTTTCCCTCTTCAAAAACCGGGGTCGCGGTGCAGAAGGCGCGCCTTGCAGAGGTTCACACCTGCCAAAATACGACATTCGTTTTCCTCGACCCCCCTAATTTAACTTTAAAAGCCCGCAGAGAGCAGGAGAATGGGCACAGTGGAGAGCTTGATCCACTAATAAAAAATGTTTCCTTTTGGGGAAAGCCCGGCCTACCAACAAACGGGCAGGAACGCCTTGACCCCTTTTTTTATTTGCTCCGTTCGCGATCGCGAGGAAAGTGCAACAACACGGCAAGAGTGATCGTTACAAGCACAATCGACACAAAATGCAGAAAGTTTTGCATATACAAAACGGCATGCCAAAATCCAATGCAATTAAACCATGCAACAAGTATGGCACAAAAACAGCAAAGCAAAACGCATCCTAAATGTCTATATATACAAAGCCCATGCTCTTCCAAAATTTTGTTGTCAGATATCACGCGTTATCAACTCCCGTTCGCCAAAACGACTCGAGCCCTTGAGCCTCACAGCTCAGTGCCGCCGCTTCTTCTTCTTCTTCTCGCCAAAAGCCTCATCGTACACCTCGGCGACTGTCGTGTCGCCCGGCTTCCGCTTGGACGACGGGGCCTTGCTGCTCTTGATGCTCACTGTCGTGCTGCCGCCGCCCTTCTTCTTGCCGCCGTTCTGCATGGCAGCGGCCACCTGCCGCTCAGCCTCCTCCCAGCCCGGAACGTCGCCCTCTTCGACTTCGTACTGGTCAAGGGGCAGTGCGTTGATGAGCTCACGCTGCTTGCGCCGGCGGACCTTTTCCTCGTCCTCGTCGTCGCTGTCCACATCTTCCTCCTCATCGGCATCCTTGGCGTTGAGCTCATCGTGGATCGACAGCGTCATCGGGTTGAACTTGTCGTCGACAACCTCGTCGTCGTGCACACCGCTGGCATTGGCCCGAGACACGATTGGACCGCGCTTGGGGCGCGGCATCTCGGCATCGACGGCGGCAGCGACAATGGTGGCAAAGTGAGCAGTGACCTTGCGAAGGATCTTGATGAACATGGCCATTAGCTGCGACACAGGCAGCGTCAGATCGGCCGAGACAGTGTCCATGTCCTTACGCTGCAGACCAATGCCCAGCAGGATGCCCTGCATGACGCCCGTGAGCTCGACGCCGGCCTTGTTGTTGTTGACGTCGCCGTTGGCGGCCGAGGCAACAATCCCCGTCAGCTTGGGCGCGCCCAGCTTGCCCGTAAAATAGAGGTGGGCAACGGTCGGCACCAGGTCCAGGATCAGGTGGTAGTCGAGCATGTTGTTGGCGTACGACTCGAGACGCTTAAGGTCAAACGGCGTCAGAAGAGCGTCCAGCTCAGACTTGGTCAGGGCTGGCGGTGCAGCATCCTCCTGGTCGGCAAACCGTGTGGCGCCAATGCGTGCCGCCTCGCTGACGCTCAGGGCAAACACGGAGCTGAAGTCGCGGAACTGGTAGGACAGCAGCGACAGGTAGCGGCGGTGGAAATCGCGCGAGAAGGCGCCCAGCCACGACGGGTCACCGCTCGTGGCACTAGACTCCAGCGGCCGCAGCATCACACATGTGTGCTCGCCAGTCAGTTCGTTGGCCGTCTGGCGCAGGTACACCGGCGCAAACGAGGCGCGCTTCCAGAACTTGAGCAGCTCGCCCGTCAGGCCGTAGCTGACGCCAACGTAGTCGAGGGCCGGCGGGCGGCTCTCGGACAGGCGCGAGAACAGCGGCGGCATCGACTGGATGTCGCGCACCTTGACGTCGTCGTCCTCGAGCAGCGAAGACTTGGCCAGCTCGGCATCGGTGACGCGTTTCATTGTGGGCGCGCCGTGGTTCTCCAGGTTCTCGAGCTCGGCTTCCGACAGGCTTGTGAACTTGCCGCCGTAGTGGTCGCAGAGCAGCTCCAGGGCACGAGCACCGTAGCCGCTGCGAACGTAGTTGGGGTTGGTGGCAATGCGCACAATACGTGCACCAGACAGCGAAGCGAAACCGTCGTCCTGGAACTGCTGGCTGACCAGCCAGGGGATCAGGTCACCGGCCGGACGCGTGCCACGGCTGAGGGCATTCAGAACGCTTGAGCGGCTGATACGACCTTCGAGAGCGACCTGGATGACACACAGCGGCTCGGGGAGGCGATTGCTGTCTTCGGAGATGGGGGGCACAAGGACAAACAGCTCGTGGGCGGGTGCATCGCTCATCAGCTGCAGGTCGTCAGGAGTGTTCTTGTAGTGGCTGGAAACGTAAAGTGCAACCATTTGCTGGAGGAAGCGCTCCGACACGGCGTGGAAGGAGAAGAGCGTGTCACGGTTGACCTGCAGCAGCTCGCAAGACGAGGGGGCCGGGCTGCCGCCCTGGGCGCGCGGAAGCTTGGCATCCAGACACAGGACAGTGTTGAGCCACTTCTCTACGGCATCGCCCTGAGCGTAACGAATGGGCTCTGACAGAGTGATTTCACGCAGAGTGCGTGCTCCGCTCAGACCGCCGGTATACTCGAGAGGATCTTGCACCTTGGCAGCACGACCCGTCGAGCGGTCGGCCACGGCAGTCTTGCCATCCTTGGAAGATGCGCTGCCACCTCGGGACTGTTCGCGCAGCTGCTTGATCAGCTTCAGCGACAGCGAGCGGCCCGTGCCCTCGTAACCGTTGATGGTCGAAGCCATGAAGACAAGGTAAGGACCCATCAACTTGCGGACAACAGGCAGTGGGATGGCCGCAGCCTCGTCGATAACCAACAGCTCGGCCTGGCCCAGGACATGGGCATCCTGGGGGCGGATATACTGGATGGTCTGGCGGTGGTTGCGGTGGATGTTGACGCGGACAACAGGCTTGTTGGCCAGGTCGGGGTTTGTGGACTGAATAATTGTGTAGTCGACGTGGTCGAGGTAGCCGAGGGCATCGAAGCCGCGGAAGACAAAGTCGAAGAGGGTCTTGAGGTTCTCGGGGGAGGGCGACGTAATAAAAATGTTGGCATAGCCGTGGGCAACAGCGGCAGCTACAGCAAGACCCATGGCAGCAGATTTGCCGCGACCACGAGCGGCCGTCAGAGCCACGGTGCCCTGCAGGGACTTCTCGGCGAGTGCGTCGGTGAACGTCAGGAGGGACTGGGCCTGGTCGAGAGTGCGGGCAAGGGGCACGAGGCTGCCAATGGGCGGGGTGTCGCTGAGCGAGTCCTTGAGCTCGTCGAGCTTGCGCTGGTTCTCGGAGCGGGAGCCGCCCTCGCCGTCCTCCTCATCATCGTCGTCGCTTGGTGGCGGAAGAGGTTTGACCTCTTTGCCCTGAGAAATGGGCAGAACATTGAGCTCATCGTCGATTACCAGACAAGCATCGCAGCCGCCGAGAGACAGGATGAAGCGCTCGTTGAAGCGCGGTACAACGTCGGTGTGGGCCTCGGTGCGGTAGCGGGAGTGGACGTCCATGCTCATAGTATAAAGCTGGCGAAGACTGGTCATGCTCTTGAGCAGCAAAACAACCAGACCTCCGCCCTCGACAGTCTCGACGGTACGGGCCAGCATGTTGGGCGTGAGGGCCTCAAAGTCCTGCAGAATGCACATGCCGTAGGTGTTGCCGAGAATCTTGTCGGTCTCCTTGTAGTAAACGTAGCGAATGTCGTGCAGAGTAACAAACAGCTCAAAGGGGTCGTTGGCGTTGGCCTCGCGGACGCCGCGCTTGATCTCCTTCTTGATCTTGGCCTCGCGCTTCTTGCGGTGGCTTGTGAAGTCGAGCAGCTTCTTCTTGTAGGCCCAGAGCACCGACTTGTTCTTGGGCGTGGCCGTAGACGAAGACCCGCTTCCGCTGCCACTGGCGACGTCCATACTGGACATTATGTAGTGCAGATGCACGATCACATCCTTGGCGCGGTCGCCGACAACGACAAAGATGCTGCGCTTCTTGCTCTGGACGCCATTGCGGATGAGCGTCGGGATACGGGCGTCGACGGCTTTTCGAGACATGGTGGCGGTTGTGAGGGGAATTGGGAGAAAAAGGAAAAGAAAAACAAACAGAAGGGAGGAAAGGAGACAGGATTGCCCCTGAGAAGATGACAGGGAAAGAAGCAACAAGTCCGCTGTCTCGATTGTCTAGATAGGAAGGCTCACCTCGCATGCGTTCTGAATTTTCCTGGGTCGCTCTTTCTAACAAAAATTTTGGCGGAGAGTAGTGTTCTGCCGGGCGGTCAAGGGGGGCAGAACAATTGTAGAATTGGTTGTAGGATAAAAGTGGGTCCATCAAAAAGGTTTTTGACGAAGACGAGACGACATGAAGGATTGAGGCGGATTTAATAAGAGTTGCGACGGACTTTACAGAATGAAAGGGGGAAAAGGACATGGGCACGATTTATAGTATTTCAGTAGATTTTTTGTTCATAAGTCAATATGCATTATTCCGTCCGCGTCCGTCAGGTCCTGTCTACCATGTATGGTCTCTCATGCAAGCAAAAGTGCAAGACAAAAGGGGCGACAAAAGCACGTCAAAGCAAGGCAAACAAAATACAAACGGAAAGACATAGGAAAGGAGGAGAAAATAAGGAAGAAACTGGATGAAGTGTGACAAAGAGAAAAAAAAGGAAATAATTCTAAAGATACTGTACAGACAGGAGAGGTAATGTGAAAATGAGAAATAACAAGTGGAAGACGAGCCACGAGACGAGATAAAACTCACAAGTCCTCGTGAGTCCTCGTGAGTCCTCTCATGCTCGCAGCGCTCTTCCAGTGCAAGTCCAGCCACCCGCTTAGGTGCGGTCCAGCTTGCGGCGCTCCATGCGCGTGCGCTTCATCAGCTTCTTGTACTTCTTCTTCTTCATGCGCAGCTTCCGCCGGCGGACAACGCTGATCGCCTCCATGGAGGGCAGGCGAGTGCGGCGCACACCACCACGCTGGCGCTGCTGCTGCAAGGCGTTCTCGGCGCCCTCTTCGAGGATCTGCGGCGAGTGGGCGACGATACGGACCTCGCCGTTCTCGTCGAGCTGCTCCTCAATGGTCAGGATGGCCTTGAAGACGCGGGTGCTGCGCGACTCGGCGTCCTCCTCGAGAGCGACGGCGCTGTTGCCAGTCGACGACAGCTCGCTGCCGTCGAACTCAAAAGTGACGGTGTCCTGTGCCGACAAAGAGGCTACAGACGCGGAGGCAGAGTTGCTCTCACCTTCGGCAGCCTCCACGGCAGCGGCCTCAGCCTCTGTCATCTCCGGAATTGGCGGTGGCGGCGGCTGGAACGGCAGGAACTGACCCGACAAGGCATTGAGCTGCACGTAGATACCGGCATCGGAGCCGTCGGCGTTCTTGAACTCGAGCTGTTGTGAGGACGAGGCAGCGTTGCTGTCAGCGTTGGCGGCGGCCGCGTCTTCCTCGAGCTGCTGCTGCAGCTGCTGGCGGGCAAACTGGGCCTGCTCCTTGGCCTGGCGGGCACGTGAGCCACGCTGGGCGGGTTGGGTCGTCGTCGAGTTGGCGTCGTTCACGGACAGGCTGGCCATAGGGCCCTCAAGGTCGTTGACGGCGCGAGACAGTGTGCGAATCACCTCGGACGATTTGCCGCGGCCGGCACGGGGCGCGAAAATGGCGGCAAAGGCATCTTCCGTCACGACCTTGGGCAGGCTGTGGGTGATGGAGATGGGGCGGTGCTGCGAGAAAAAGGTTGACAGGGCGAGGCTCTCGACAGGCAGATGCTGTGTCGAGGGAACGCTTGGCAGCTTCTGCACAGACGGCCGCGACGCGCCCTGCTTGGCCTTGCGTTTCCGCTTGAACGAGGACGAGGAGTTGGAGGAAGACGAGGAGGAGGACGACGACGAGTTCGAGGGTGTCGAGGGCACGCCGGGCAGGGCTTTGGAGCCGTTGTCGGGGCTGGACGGCTTCGACGACGAGTAGCGGCGCTGCTGCGGCTGCTGGCCGCGGGACTGGTGTATTGTCTGGCCGGGTTGGATCTGAACGGCTGTTGAGCGCACGAGGGCTGCGGCCGCTGGCGGTGCAGCGGATGACGCCACCACACGGCGAACCGAGGGGATCATGGTGGGCGGGACGAGGAGGAGAATGGGCCGATGCGAGGGAGGAATGGAGATGGCGATGCTATAAGAGGGGGTAGAAAAGACGGACAGATGAACGAGAGTCCCCAGACGGACTCACAATAAGACCAATGCCCGTCTCAGACCGATCGGAGAGGGGTGGTGACGGGGGTTGGAAGGCTGGAGTGAGGTGGTGGTGGTGGTCAGGTCCGGCAGACGGAAGAAGGAAGAAGGAGGAAAGGCGAGAAAAACAGGCGGGCGAGAAAAGTCGGTATGTGGATGGATGACTACTTTTTGCGGCACACGATTCGCTGCTCGGTCTTGCACTGTATTTCGTGCAGTGTACCCGCTGTGGCTGCTCACTTTGCGGGCTTTTTGGCGCACTCTCGTGGGGCTTTGGGGGGTTTTTGGAGTGAGGCCGGCTGTGTAGCGGGCAGAAATCTCGGCGGCTGTAGGCGCTACGAGAATTGCCGACGCCTGAGGCACGTAAGAATATACCGTCTCGACCGCCTATTGCATGCAAATAAATGTGCTAACGGTGGATACAGCGTAGAAACGCATCCAACCCAAGAGAGAAGGGGCGAACTTGGGCAAGTGGCGTCAGGGCCCACCAATGATAACTGACGGCGTCCCTGAATGGCCCAACACGCCACCAACGAAAGGCTGTCTGGCTGTGTGACAACTTGCAGCAAAACGACAACCTTGAAAAGTACGACACCCCCCTCAGTGATTATTCTTACGCCATTGATCCGAAAACCGATGGCACAAATATCAAAGGACTCGACGGCCGCTTGCAGCACAAACAACAGCCGTTGGCCGTTGGCTTCAGTCTTTTGGCTGCAATCAACCCGTTTTACGGTACCTGGGCTGATCTAATAGAGACCGTCAACGGCATCTACAACAGTATGTCTTACACCGTACAATATCACAGTCGCTTCTGTACCAAAAATCGTGTAATAGTATGAAATTAAAACCCTCCTGCGAGGAAGCCAGAATGCCTCCCCTGTATCCCGTGACCCATAAAGTCCCATTCCCGTCATGAAGAAGCCGCCAAGGGGGCCTTCAGCAAAAGAAAAAAGTCTCGCACATGGATGTATATAATATGTCCTCCAATGCTATGCGCCGGTTGTAACCCTTGTTTGTAAGAATAGACAAAAGAATCGAAAAAGAACAAGACATAAAATGTATAAAAAGAAGGCGTGAGAATGAAGAAGAGAAATATAACACAAATGAAAAGAGAATGAGACAAGAATGATTGTTTAGAAGGTGAAAACAAATGAAATATGAGACATAAAATGTCGTGATTGAAAACCAGCGTATAAAAAGAGGCCAGCTTCTGGTTGCGATGCACAGACGAGAACGCCGTGGCATCGGTCAGCGTCAAAAAGGAACATGTGGCGGACACAATTGACGAGTCACGCGTGCCCTCGTGTCAAATATGTCGACTGTCCCTGGGTGCGGTATATGGACCTGCGGTATTGGTCGATGATGAGAGGACGTGCAAGGGCGGTCGAAGGTGCAACCATGTCCAAAGCTCCATCTCTGACCAGTGTTTCCATATTATGCAGCCTCATCGTGAGTCCGGCTTGGCTTGGCTTGGCCTGGCTTGGCTCGGCTTGGCTCTGATATATTGCAGTGCAGACAACTAAATGGCCGATTTACGATAAATCGATGCCACGCCGCAAGCCAAGCCAGATAAGCGATCGATATCCGTGTGCACAGTGGATTTGCTTCGGATGTGGGCATGTATTATGTGTGCCGGAGATCGGTGTGTGTCTGTGTTATCGAAACAAATCATGGGAAGCCACGTTGTGAGGGATCCTGAGGGTTGTGCTGTTGCTGCTGCTGGTTCTGCTGTTGTTGACGGCGGCCGGCTTCTCCACGAGCAGCTACCCATTCTGCGTTGCCACTCTGGCGGCCGTGAACCTCGGCGGGCACCTTGGTGTCCTCGGAGGTGCTGCTCGAGCGGCCCTGGTTGGAGCCACTAGGACCAGCGACGGAGCCGGGAACGAGCCGTGTAACAGCCTGGGCGATCGAGTTGACGACGTACTGGCGCAGTTGGCGGTCCTCGCTCGAGTCTTCCTTCTCCAAGCGGAACCGCTCCTCCTTGCTCATGTTCGTCCGCCGTAGGTTCTTGATCTCACCCATGATGTACAGCAGCACGGCCTCGGGGCACTTTGTCCGTTCCAGCGAGAACTCGCTCTTGCGGACATAGCGGCGGGTAACGTCGGTGGCGCCGTCGATCGAGAAGGCTATGCAATACGACATCTTCTTGCCCCAACCCTCTGTATACAGGCGCGGGTTGTCCCAAGACTCCTCACAAGCGTCGACATGAACCCAGCGCTTCTGGTGAGCAGAGTAGACCTCAGTCCACACGTGGTCCTCGGCATTCCACACCCACCTCACACGGGCACCGACAGCACGGCACAACATGCTGAAGCAGTTTGCCCACTCGCCACAGCGGCCTCGACGTGTCTGCAGTAGCCGCCAGACATCACTGTAGCGAGGGAAACGCTCGTATGCACCGCACGCGGGGTTTGAGCACCGGTACGATTCCACCAACAGGGCGCCGCATGCACTCTCCTCGGGTGTTGGTCGTGTGTTGCCTTGGCCAACAGTAAGAGAGAAACAGACAGGGCATGGTGGGTTGTTCACCCAAGAGAAGAAAGACCGCTTAAACCATCTAGACGCAGTTAGTTTCCATACAAGCATAAAATATTGTCAAACAATCAAAACGGAAGGAGACGCACCTTAAAAGGGCACGAACAACACAGTCCTGGTAGCCCCATACCGGCTGACGGCCGTCACCCATACTCTCTGCCTCAGCACGAAACACCTGGCACTCTTCATCGGCTTCGCTGTATATGCGGTCGAGTGGGATAACCTGCAGGGCCTCGTCGAGCAGGCCCGGGTTCTCGTACTTTAGAGGTGTTGTGGACAGGGTAACAAGAAGGCTGCGGAATTGTTGTTCGCGGTCGTTGGCGGCTGGGGGGCGCGGGATCATTGGCAGGTTGCGTAATGAAGAGTAGGAGGGCGGTGTGGACGGAGTATTACTTGAAGAAGACGAAGACGCAAATCCGGGGGAATCTTGTGCCATGGGCGAACCATACCGGTCGCCGCCGTGGGATGTCGACGGCCGGCCGGGAGAGGAGGGTTCTGCAGAAAGGGCGCGGAGGTTGTTCGAGGAAACAGCTTCGCGTGGTGACGGCGAACCGCCCCGGCGTGACGACCGGGCTTCTGTCAAGTGGTTTAGCCGACGAGTGCGGAGCATCTGCTCGAACCGTAGGCGCAGGTCGTGAGCCCACTCCTCACCGAAGTCATCGTCGACGCCCGCAGGCGTCCCTGGCTGAGTAGACGACATTGTGATGTGTATGTATTTGTCGTAGAAAGAAAGAAAGAAGAAGAATGCGGCTGCCTGTCGACTGTGGCGTGTCGATCAGGGTAGGAGAGAAAAGAGAGAGCGGGCGGTAGAAAAGTCAGCCAGAGGCAGACAACGCGCGTCTCTTTTGCAAAATAATGAGATAAGGAAACGATTGCGTCTCGTCGAGTCGTCACGCAGAGCAATTGTTCACTTCTTGGTCGTCTATCACAGTTGATGCTTGAAAATCGTTGAACTGTCTGGCGTAGACGCTGATGGGGAAGCCACTTAGTCCACAAGTCAATGGGACAGTGAGGCGTATCGATTTGCAGGAGTATGCACTCACGCAGACGCAATGATGGCGTGTGTAGCGCAAGTGTGCGTGCTTCCGTGATCCGTGATCGAGTGAACCGTCGCTCAAATATGGGTGGCCGCCGCTGTCTCGTGGGTTTCGCTGTGCAATCCGACGTCGTCGTTGTTCGTCATATGTGTGAAATGCTGTTTCTTTTGCAATTTCGTCTCGTATTTACGGATGGCTGATGATGCTGAAGAAAATATTGCTCGCTATGCGGTTAACACTAACAAGCAGGCAATCCGAAACGAGTGGACACCGTAAAGGACGGAGCAGGAAGTTGTTTAAGCTGGAAGCGTCGTCGTATTTTGTGATGTTTGTGTGAGTGTGTGGGTATGTCTAAATGGTCGCAGAGACAATTCGTGGTGTAATGCCGTTTCGATTTTAGTCGTCGTAGTCCCGTAGTCGTCGATGTCGTGCTTGTCTACAGGCTTGCAGGTCGTCGTCTGTTTTCGTTCCTCCTCCACGCCGTCATGCCGCGGGAATGGGGACTTTGTTGAGTTGTGACGAAGGAGAGGCTGGTCGAGGTAGAAGTAAAAAGAAAAAAAGAGACAAAGAGAGAAAAGAAGAGTCGAGAGTCGAGAGTGGGACGTCGGGAGACGTGGACCAGGGGGCGTAGGCGTCGAAATAAGACGAGCGAGGCAGAAGAGGAAAACAATGAAGCGGAAAGAAAGCAAAAGAGACTCAAGAGTCGAGATGGAGAGAGGAAGGAGAGACCGAGAGTCAGGTAGAGCAAAAAGAAGCGTAAAACGGGCTCTGGGCACTGTCGACGACTACCTAGCGCTGTCGTCAGTCTTGCGCTTTGGCAGGGGCTTTTTTTGTCTGCTGCCTTCCGTAGGCGTAAGCGGCGACCGAAAAAGCAACCACGAACTGGGGATTGGACTGAATGGGGGGAAAGAAGGGGGGTGTGGTGGAAACGGCCGATGGCGATGGATGGCGACAAGCGTACGTATGCGCCTCTCCAGGGAAAGAGCGACGGACAGGCTTGCGTGTCTCTCCTTGTCCCTTCTGCTGCGCTACGCCATACTACGAGTACGACGGAGGTTTATTGTAAGAAGGGCCTTATTATTTGCTATTATAATTGGATATCTCTGGCGGAATCTCCATTTATTGTCTTTCTGGCTGCGTCCTGGCAGATAGTATGTTTCTTTGTTACAGCCTGGAGATTGAAGCATCGCTGAAGAGTGTCTAGAGGGAGACTTACAGGGCTGTACGGAGTACAGCAGGCGACAAAGTGCGACTGGGCATCTGGAATCGCATCTCCGCCCTTGCGACAAGTACCTTTTGTGTGCAACTACAGCAAAATAATACCTCAGAGGGCTGCCTCAGTCGGCGCAACTTGGATCACCGTGTCTCGCCTTTTGCAATTCGTTTTGACTCAAATTCTTTCTTTTTTGTAGCTCTCCCTCTCCGAACGGTAAAATAAAACCTTATCTTTCACGGCTATCCCGATCCCTTAGGCCACCAGTATCTGTATGTACGGAATACGTTTTACTGAGCACTGCAATGGCAGTTGACCTCATCTCTACCTTGAGAATGGAAATCAACGACACCAGGCACCAGACGAAATAAAGAAAGATTTCGAAAATGGAAAGACCGACCAGCGAGGGGGGCGTGGGTGCAGCCGTCAAAGAAGGGGAAAGAAGGGGCAGTGAACGCGCGTCTCTTCCAGGGCAGCTGGCCAATGGTAACAAGGCTTGGCACGCTTTTGCAGGCACACAGCAGACAGCAGCGGACACAACTTGACGGTACCTGTGTAGACTGCCAATCCTTCTATGATTAGAAAGTACCGTCCGCGCTCCCAATGTACCACTGCAAGTATCCAACATGGAGACACGTACTCGTGCGACCATGGTCGCTTTTCTGCTTTTCTACGAAGTATTCTTCTGTCCCCTTTTTCTTATGGGCATCGCTCCAGCACTGCAGTGCATAACGCGATGTTGGCGCAGTTCGCTGGTGAGCTACTCCGTCGAGGTGTAAGTACTCGCCTCGCTTGCATCACAGCTTCCTCACTGAGAATATTAAGTCGATCCTTGTGCCTGTGAGACTCCAGATCGTGCTTTCCTGTTTAATTCTGGGTTCCTCTCTCTGTCAGTGTTCTTTCTGTCCGTTTGTCTCCCACTCTTGCCCCCATTCCCCTTTTCCACAATGCCAAGACCGTCGACGTATGAAAGCCATCTATTTCCCACATTCTGCCGGCAACGTCAGCCTGAGAAGGGAACGATGGAGGGTACACGCGCGCACCCGTGCCTGCCAGATCTCTATCTATTTGCCTTTCTGGTTCGCACCTCCGCACCCATATTTTCATTCAGGCAGTCGCCAAAAGAGAAATTGTGACAGGCTTTCCTCTCAGCCTGCTCAGGCACCAAGCGATGGACGGCTTCGGTGGACGAATATTTCATATTTCCACAGTTCTCTGTGCAAGTAAAATACATACAAATTAAAACTGCTGTACGACGTAGTTTTCTGGTCTGGCCTTGCCTAGACCCTGCGCACACCTTCCGTGCGCTAACAAGGGTTCGGTGGGGAGGCGATGACGAGGCGTAGCTGGCGCATGCTTTTTTAGTACCCTCTTTTTACTTTCCCACATTTTTGTTCGCTCTTTCTCTCTCTGTTTTCAACGACGCATTTACTGGGTAGTTGAGGCTCTCTTTCCTTTACAGCCCCCAGCTCTTTCCGCGGCATCTCACTGGCTGTTGGATAGTTCCTTCTCCATGACATGACCAATTGAGGGCCCACTCTTGACGGTTGAGGAAGTTGTGGCTGAGAAAGAGCGACCCTCCGAATGCGCAGCACAAGAGGCCGATCATACAAGTACACCAACCGATCAGGGCAGTCGCGCGGGAGACATGTGTCGAGAAAGATGATGGGACAACTGTAACTTCAGTATCTTTCCTGGCATGCGAAATCGTTCCAGGATCGCAGTGATACTGTGTATCTGACAGTGTCATAATTACATTGTTGTCTAACGGCAGGCCGGGGCAGCATTAGTGCGAGATGCTCCCGCAGATGGTCCCGACGGTGTAAGGTCCTTGGTGTGGTTTGGGCTATTCTTTCCTGTTTTGACCTGGGGGCTGCGCCTACAACGTACCCTATCGGCCAACGGAATATATATGAAAGAGGGTGTTATGAAAGACAGAACATATTGCTCCGTCGCTTCGTCACGTATTCTTGTCTTTCTTTTTATGTTGCCCAGAGTGTTCGAGATAAGCCACTTTATTTCGATATTGCATCAATTGGATATGTCACGTTCAGGTATAGTGTTAGCCGGTGGCCGTGTGATGGCTAATGATTTCTTACGAAGACTCAGAATCGCACAGGCCCGGGATAGGCCAAGAGTAAATCAAAGTCAATTCAAACTCAAGCCCCTCAAGAGCTACAACGTACAAAATAAAAATCCGATAGACGGTGATGAAACCCCACGCAGAGCCACAAAAAAAGACCAAAAAGACCAAAAGGACAAAAGGACAAAAGGACACAAGGACATACAGACGAGCGGACTGTGAGTCCGACAGGTGACAGGGTCAAACAAGGCAGTTCGAAAAGGGTCCGCTGCAGCTAAATAAAGGATGGATCTGTCGTTCTCTTGGAAGATGGTCAGCCACGACTGCCGATTTCCCGGGTTCCCAACGGACACCTTGTGGAATAAACAAACCTGCAAGGGCAAACAACTGACAGATATCTTTGCCTTTCTGAATGTGTGGCACATACAGAAAAGACGCACCGATTTCTTGATGTCACAATACGCACGGTAAGAAAAGAGAAGGGACGGGAAAACTGTACGGAGGATGCCGCTCGACAGTACGTCCGCGTCTCTGCAGGTCACCTTCGGCCCATGATCTTTGGTCGCATATGTGCTTTCAGCCAAAAAGCAAAACCCATACACGGCACCCAAACGCTCAGCCTCTTCTTGCGTCTCCCCCAAAATGGGATTGTTACATCCCGCGCTCGCCAAGACCGATTCAATGTCTGCTGCAGTGTCACAGGCCGAAATCAGAGAAATCAAAGATGCAAAGAACCAAAGAAGATGCTCTGCAGTGTCCACATTTACCTCATATGTTGTGAGAGACATATATCAAAGCAATGACTCCTCTACTGCAGCTCCCTCTCTGTGACGACGACATGACCAGGCTGAGGCCGAGCTCCGTCCTATTTTGCTATGATTGTTATTTGCTATTGCTGTGCAGCTGAATGAAATGACAGCGTCCGTGGGTCAGGCTGCCATCCCTGGAAGCTGGCATGGGGCTATCATGAATCAAAACACACCGTAGGCGGCAGTATTTGAGAAACAAGAAACAGGAGACAGGGCTTTCATTTTGTCTCCGACTGCAAATTTCTTGGTCTTTCTCCCCGCGAACGTCACCGAGCTGACGACAAGCAGAGGCAAACTTCCCAAAAGCAGGCAGATGATATTATCCTTTGAGTGGTAAGGTGTTGCCTGTGTCTAGGGCGCTCTCTGTGGCAAATGCAGAATGTAAAAAGTCAGCGACAATCATGGGGAAGCAAGAGTATGAAATCTAGGAATGGACCAGGCTGAGATTGACAATCACTGGCCAGCCTCGAAACATAAATGCATCCAGGATGGCAGCCAAGATGGCTCCAGAAAACGAACGAGGACCATCCGACATTCAAAGATATCAAATACTTTGACCTCAACGGCACCAATGGCCAGACATATGTCATCTTGTCCCCATGCCCGTTCCTCGGATTCCCCAAATACCGTGTAAGAGGGTTCGAAGCGCAGGGAAACGCCACAGACAAACTTTAGAGAAAAGGAGAGAGGAAAGCATGGCTGTTCAATTGCATGCTCAGATCGCCTTCCCAAAAGAGCATTTACAAACACCAAATATACGTAAGTCTGCGTTTGATGTCACCACGGGTCGCGGAATAAAGGGAAAGAGCCACTGTGAGAGTTGGAGGTCTTTTTACAGAATGGTAGACAAGGGTGATAAGCCTATCTCTCATTCTCCAGGGAAGGGACGAGAGAGAATGAGAGGGCCAAGAGTGACAAGTCCAGGTCCTGGGCGAGCTGGGCTACCGAGAGTAAAGCTTTGTGGGATGGGTGAAATAGGGAAAGAGCAGGGGCATGAAGGAGCCGAATTTTATGAATTAAGTTTGTGCGAAAATAAAATGGGAAAATCAAAGGGCCGCGCAAGCACATCCCATCCCAGAAACTCAAAAGACCACACAAACAGAAATCCACAAACACGCCCCTTTTTCGTACCAACAAGAATATGGCCTGGGTGGGCTTGCGCGTTTGTCGGCCAATTACCCGACAGCCTCTTTTTGCAGATATTCTCAAATGTTTTGGAGCTTTTGCAGATGTTTTGCCCAGCCTTTGCCGTTGGTCCAGAGCTGGCCAATTGGCTTACATAACCTTAAACGGCAGGTGCAAGGACAGTAAGACGGACGACGCACGCCGTAAATCGAGGCAGGCACGCCATAAGCCCCGAAGTCCAAACGCCCCTTCTTTCCCCTTTTTGTATCGGGAAAGTTGAAGGTGTGCTTGACGACGCGGCCGCGCCTGCTTTCTGTCGTGGTGTAGATTCGCGGCTTGGCGATCGTGCGCACCTGGGACCTTCCGGTTTCCGTGGCATATCTCTGCACGCACAGAGGGGGGAGGAAGAGAAGGGGGCGACAAAAAAAGCTTGTTCAAATATCAGACATCATCTCCACGGTTTAGCAGTGGCAGGAGCGATGATGCGGCGAAGCCTCCTGTGGTCACTAGCCAGTCACACTCTGCACTTAATTTTCTTCGTTCGTCTTGGTCACTCCCAAGCTCAACTGCACGTTCAAATATATCAGTCTAGCCCGTCTTTTTCTGGCGGGTATCGTAAGAGGAGAGGTAAAGAGGAGAAAAGGAGAAAATAGACCGGCCCAGAACCTTATTTACTGCCGTGCTGTCATCGTGGGAGGTAAATAAATAGTACGAGGAAATGCGTAAGACAGCTGTTAAGAACAAAGTGGACAAGACTGGTAGAAAAGAAGGGAAACAATAGGCAAAAAAAAAATTCAAGGGGGGCATACGCAAGCCTTTAAACGGAAAGCCTTTGAGTGCAGCAGTGCGATTGGCCCGGCGGATGACAATGCAGTGTGTTGGTTTGTTCCATTTCTTCTTCACCCCCAATTATTGATGTCTTAATCTTTATAAGTTCCTCTATTTTATTCTTCGGTGCCTCTCAATATAGCCAGGCCTGGGTCATTCTGGCCACTACTAGATATATTTGTGCATTTTCTCCGTGGTCAATGCCACAAGGGCATTCGGGATGTCGTCAAACTCTGAATTTATATACTCTGCGAGTTTTATATTCCGTCCCATCATGTCCTCGCCTCTGTTTCGCATAGAAAAGGGCAGGGTTCGATACTTGTACGTCTACCAGGAGTAAGACAAGTCACCGGTCGTATTTCACGTGGATCTGGTTTTTGTTTCCATCTAGCAAAGAGGATACGTTGACGGCATGAATTCAAGCAGAAAACCGTCCGAACAGCTGTTGACAAGGACCTGTTTTTTTTTTTTTTTTTTTTTTTTTTTTTTTTTTTTTTTTTTTTTTTCTGGCCTGCATATGTCTTTATTCCCAGAATGTTTTGTCTGATGACGAGGCCGCCAGGGCAGGGTCTGTGTGGGTTTGGGGACAGAACACAGAATAGGAGAAAAAAACCTGCAAAACAACCCGACGAGGGGTGCCTGTCCCCGGTCTTTACGTCCCAATGTTGCATTTGGAGCAGGACTTGTCGTCCGAGTTTTCTGTGCTAAGAACCAGACAAGAGTCTCAAAGGGTCCGGAGTACGGCAAGCAAGGTGATGGCATGAATGTGGGGGTAGATGGGGAGAGAAGACGAAAACCAGAGACAAGAAGAAGAAAAGATAAAAACAATAAAGGGGCCAGTAGAATGTTGTCGAAACAAATCCGTCTGCCTGAAGGCTGCCCCTTCGCTTTGACAGCATTAAGGTACGTAAATCGGCCGAACGCGCGTTCCGGGGATCGTGAGCCAGACAAAGCAGATGCCTGGTAGGCCATCATGATACAAAATATCAATATGGCAGTACATACGAAAATGCTGCCGTAGCGTACATAGTAAGGATAATCATTCAAATGCGGACGAAAAAATTCTAGTCAATGCTTGCGAAGCTGCGATGAAGCTACGTTAGGTCAACGGAGAAACTATTGGCGTCCAGGTCATTCTCTAGGCCACGATATAGTGGTGACAGTATGGAATATTCGCGCAATGGCCGTCCTTGACGTGTAAAAATCAAAAGTGCCGTGATTCCTGGATGATAATATAAACGCAGGCATACGACATCACGGTGCTCGAATATATACGTATGTCTGAGTACGTCTCCAAACCTTATTTTGTCTTCGGCCCTTTCTTTTGTGAGAACAAAGAAATCAAGACGGACCAAGGCTGACCATTTGTTGTCGTCCTCCTGGACTTTCTTATGAAGTGGACTTTTGAGCTGGGGCCAACGCCGTGACGCCGTTCCTGACGGCGCCATACGAATGCCAACTCACCGGGTCTTCCCTAGATGTGGCTAATCAAAACAGCAGTTGCACTAAAGAAGTGCAGAGACCATTGATAGCATCTGCATGGGAGGTGGATGAGCACAAAAAGAAGGGTCTTCGCAAAAAGCCGCTTGAAAACTCAAAATGTCGGTATGACGAATACACGCTTTGGTCTCTTCTATGTCACAAGGTTATCAGAGGTTTTGTAGGAGCTCCAGCAGGAAAAAAAAAAAAAAAAAAGAGACGAAAATGCCCTAAAAATGCAGTTAAAGTCTCCTTAAGACGTGCGAGTCAGGCCATGCAGGTTATGGCTGTTGATTCTTGAGTCAAGCTTGCTCCATCCACACGGGCACGCGGCCCTGGTGCCGATTTCTTGGATTTACTTCATGTAGGTACTGTAGCTTGTAAATGATGATGAAATATTGTCATGGGATGATTTTTTATTTTTTATTTGTTGATATTTTTTTTCTTCAAAAAAAAGGAACAGTTCTGTTTTGAGTATTTGGTATTTAATTTTTATTCATTGAGAAAAGAACACATATTTTCAATATCTTCTAGAAAAAGGTCAGAATTCAAAATAAAGAATTCATCTATATTCTATCACGACCAAGGCAATAAACCACGATATCTTGCATGATACTTTCCCAAAGAAAAACATACAACGAGCACCTAATGTAATATCCAAACAAGACGAGTGCCGAGAAGGCACTACTACGAGCGGGCTTATTCCTGACTTGTCCCTGAAGGAACTACGACGCACAAGAAAAGTTAAGAAAGTCACGACCCAACAGAACGACTGGAGCTCCAGCGGTGACAGGGAAGACAGACGCCGAGACTCGTCAGCCTCTCTTGGCTGCTTTGGCTTCTTGGGCTTGGCTGTCCCTCCATTAGCGTGGGAAGAGGAGGAGCGTAGAGAGAAGAGGGCAGATGCAACGATGCAAGTGGAAGAATTACGACTTGGCCTTTCACTAGGATGGAAAAAAGACCTTTTGGAAGTAGAGGCTTGCTTGGCTTGAATACGTCGACGTCTACTTGGCTGGCACCCGACAGTCAACGACGACGACGGCAAGAAGGCGGCTTGTCTACGACGATGGTGACGAGGACGGCAAACAATGATGTGCATAGGCTTTGTTGGAATCGATTTCGGCAAAGGAACAACATACGAATCATGCTACCTGGCGACCGGATGGCTAATTTGTTCTAATGCAATGCTTTTGACTTTTATTCCTGACAACGCCGTGTAGTAACTGCTGTGGTGATACACAATGGACAACTATGATAAATACAGATGGGCAATAAATGCAAATGAACAAACAAACCAATGACTAAATAACTTTCTGAATGCTTGTTCTCCGTTTCCTCCTTGCCCCGTAGCCCCGTGGACACTCCTACTCGTCATAACGCATCGGCAGGTCAATGTCCCAGCCGGGCCGCTCGATCAGGGCAACCTCGAGCGAGGGATAGGCCGACGATTCGGTAGAAGACAGAGACAGCGGAACTACACCGAGAATGGGACGGTACTTGAAGGTGTGCCACCAACGTGGCTGCTGCGACTGGGGCGAGACGAGCTGCTTTTGGAGCTGCTTCTCGGCGTCGGTATTCTCCTTGTCCTTCTCCTTCTCCTCGTCCTTTTGCTGCTTTCGTGTCTTTCTTGGTGACTTTTTCGACTGCGGGTCTTGGTGTTGTTGATGATGCTGCTGCTGATGCTGGAGGAGCTTTTGTGTCTCTTCCTCCTCCTCGTCCGAGTCTTCCTCCTCGTCATCGCCAGAGCGGGTGCCCTTGTCCTCGGCATCCTCCATGTCGACATCGACCCACTCGCCTCCAACGGCCATTTGCACGCGGCGGGGGCCGATCTCTGTGCGCTGGATACGGCCACCAGCACCCGAGTCGTCGCCTCGCTTACGCTTCCGCTTGGCAGGCTCAGAGGTGGACGCTGCCGTCTTTTCTGTAGACTTGTCCGTGGACGCAGACGCAGATGCTTGCGTTGACACGGGCTCGACCGACGTGTCGACCATGAAGAGGAAGGAGGTGCCGTAGATCCACACACGCGGACCCTGCCACAGGACGCCCTTGGCGACGTCGCGGATGTTGCGGTACTCGACGGGCAGGTTGGCCGGGCTCAGGCGGCGCAGCCATGGCACGAGACGGGCGCGCAGCGGGTTGAAGGCGAAGAGGCGGGATGAAGCAGTGACGGCGAGGAGGACGTAGTCGCGGGACACTGCAGAAGTAGAGGTGGGCTCACCAGCCACGGCAGGTGCGCCCGGGACGTCGGCCGAAAAGGAAAGAACGACCGGAGCACCCGACAGCTTGGGAAGCTGCTTGGCGCGCGGGTTGCGGACCCATTTGTTGGCATTGGCAACACCGTTGCTCCCATCCTCAGCGTCCGACGCGTCCTCATCAGACGAGTCGTCAGAGTCCTCCTCGTCGACGTCGGGCATCTCGCCGTCCTCGTTGCCCTCACCAGCCTCATCCGTGCCGCTGACCTCGTCCGTCACACCATCAGGGCCTCTCAGAATCCAAGTGTCAATAAAGCCCGCCAGATCTGCCGTTGCGAGCAGCTTGCTGTCGGGAGAGAAAGTGAGGCGCGTGATACGTCTGTCGTAGCGCCCGAGACCGCTGAAAAGCTCGTGCCGGGGAATTGACCGCCGCAGGCGGGCCAGACGGGAAGCCCTGGGGCGGAAAGTGATCTTGCTGTCGTCCTCATCACGAACAGCCTCAATGACCGTCACATGGTTCTCGACACCGCTGGAGATGGACACCCAGCGGCCGTTGGGAGAAATGGCCACACCCGAGGCGCCCTTGTTGGCGACAGAGGCAGGGACAGCCACCTTGGAGATAGCCAGACTGCCGGTCGTCAAATCCTTGCGCAGCTGGAAGGCCTTGACTTCGTTGGTTGTGGCAGCCACAACGAGAGAGCCGTCGGCACTGATGGCAGCAGCTGTAATGTTGGCATCGCCCTTGACCTGGATCCGGCCAACAAGACGACGGTTACGCTCAATCGTCTCCGGATCAGCCGCGTCGGGAGAAGCGCCCTCGCCAAGAATCTTGTCGAGCGGCGTGTCGAAAGCCCAGATGTCGATACGGCGCTCCCACCAGCAGATAACCAGACGAGCATCCATTGCACTCGACACAGGAACGGCCTGCGGCAGATGAGACAGCGTGCGGTGGTGCTCGGTGCCCGACTTTTCGAGAGGAAGGACAACCGGTGCAGCGTCCGGACCGCCAGCCACGACAACGCTCATGCCCTTGGCCTCGAACGCCGCCAGCGCCTTGACGTCGTGCTGGTGGTAGCGGCGGTGCCACACCTTGGCCCAGCGCGACGATGCCTGGCCGGCCACCTCGCGGTACATGACTACACGGCGGTCCATGCCGCCGCTGACAATCGAGCTGCCGTCGGCGCTCGTGGCCAGGCTCAGCACGTCCTGGGTGTGGCTCTGGATGCGTTGCGCCTGAGTGTACGTCGCGCCGTCCCAGATGCAGATCTGGCCCGTCGAGTCGCCCGAGACAATGTCGCCGTTGGGCAGGCAGCGCACCGACCAAACGATAATGTTCTTGGTGCTGTGGGCCAGTGCCTTTTCGGCCATCAGATCACGGCCCATTGTCATGGCGTGCAAGACGGCGCCGTTGCGGATATCAAAGACACGGATCGTGCCGTCAGAGCAGCCAGCAACGGCCAGCTGCCGCGTCTGAAACGTAATACTGACAATCTTGACGTTCTTCTTGGGCGTCCGGCACAGCCGCAGGAACCGCAGCTCGTCGTCGTCTGTCGAGTAGAGCGCCAGACAGCCGTCGATCGTGCCGCCGACAAGACGCTGTGTTGTGGCATGGGACGAAGCGTGTGACTTTGCCGTCGCCGACGCCTTTGGCTGCGTCGCCAGACACCACAGCTCGCCGTGCTGGCCGCTGGCGTGGCGCTTGGCGCAGCCCTTTTCCAGATCCCACTCGGTAATCGTGTTTGTGTAGCCGATGCTGAAGAGCCGCAGCTGGCCGTGGCTGATGACTGAACGGCTCTTTGAGTTCCCATTTCCGTTGCCGTTGCTGTGACTTGTGTTGTCGTCCAGTTCCTCGTCATCGCCCACCAGCCATGCCAGGCCCTCGACGCTGCGGTCGTGGCCACCCGGAATCGTCGTCTCCTGCAGCCATGTTCCCTGCATCGGGTTCCAGATCTCAATGTCGCCATTGGCACGCCCAATTGCCATCCGGGCGGGCGTTCCACGGCTGAACTTGCTGTCTGCCGGCAGGTGCGGGTGCGAAAAGGCCACGGCGTTGATGGCCGATGCCTTGAACGGCACGAATCGACACCGGTGGATATCCATGTCGTGTATGGAGTAGTGTTGTTTCTGTGATCTTTTTTTGTTTTCTTTTTCTTGTTCCTTGAAGTTTTCGCCTCGTCCCCTTAACTGATTGGCAACGTCTCGTCCTCTGTCGTGCGTGTCGTGGTTGGGTATAGCCGGGAAGAGGTGGCAGACGAGGCGGCGTGAAGAGGCTGCAATGCGAAAAGTGAAGCCGTTTTAGCGGCTGCCAATTTGTTTTGCTGAGCTCGCTCCTCCAAGCCTTTCGCTCTTTTTTTTTTTTTTTTTTTTTTTTTTTGGGCAAATCCGTTTTCTGCCATCACTTTTTTCTGCTAGGATCCACCGCCCTGTAAAGTCATCTTCACCGCCTTGATTACATAACCGCTAGACAACAGGACACTAAGTTACTGTGGACGGTTCTTGAATAGCGCAAAATAGCCCAAAAATACAGCGGGCTTCAGAGCATCACAACAGCGAACCGTTCTCAGCACCAAATGACTTCAACAATCTCATCGTGATCCCGTCTCAGATCGGACTTTGTCGTTGTCTTCATCACTTTTAACTCATCGAAGTGCATTGCCTGTCTGTATTGGAAACGCCAATATATTCTCTATTCTGTGTCTGCTATCGCTAATTTGAAACGCTCATCCGGTGATATCGCTATTCTAAGTCATCGCAGAGAGAAAGATCTAGGAATATAATAACATACGCTGAACCCGTGAACAGGAAAGCAGAAAAGAGAAAATAGAACAAAAAAAATCAAACCGCTGGAGCAGACATTTGTGGACAATAAACCTGCCCATCTCAACCTAAAATCAACCTCCCCATCCAACAAGCGCTCCGTGCCAAATCCACCGCGTCTCAGCAATGGTTGAAATGACGACACTGGCCAGCCACAGCTCCCTTCAAGATGAGTTGGTGATTAATTGACACGCTGGTGTTTTCATCAAGACTGCACTAGCTCCCATCGACAAACGAGCCAGAATTTTGAGAGTCTCCTGTGGAGTTTGTCGTCGCCTGAGTCGCTTCAGGCTCCTCTGTCGTGTCATCTTCGGGAACTAAGTCAAATTGCTAGCCAAACCCGTGCATCAGACAATATCTCCGACATGCACAAAAGCACTTGTCCTCCTAACAGTGTGCCTGGCATATGTATGGACGGTAATGTGCGGACGAACTGTATAAGACCCCAGAGTTCTCCAACCGTGCTGATCACTTCGTACATCTCCTCACGTCCTCAATCTCTCGATTGTGGAGGTTGCCCTTGGACTTCTTTCTCGCCATTGTGTCTTAAAGGACCCTGTTGAAGACTTATAGCTCGCCGTGGTTGACGGTAATGGAGTTGTCGTCGTCGAACTGAAAATCCATAAAATAGCCGTCACAACGTGTATGTCGAGCTGCGTTGCAATGCGTGCCGCAATACGCCAGGTAGGCTTTGAAGTTGGGGGCCCGGGATGTATCATGTGATAAACGCCGAATTTCGGGGTCACGACGAATGGCCTCGGATAGCTTGGTATTAATCTAATCGTGCGCCTCCTGGTTCGGAGCGCCGAGGTATTTGCAGTCGCGTCCAATCTGGCTGGCTTTTTCACAAGGCTGACCCGACAAAAAATGCTGGATATCTTGTTGTGGTTCCTTTGACCTCGGGGAGGGTAATTGTTGTCTTTCAACTGCAGTGCAGGTTGGTGCAGGAACAGAGGCACCTGCGCCGGTGGAAAATTGCAAAATCTTGAAAAGCAGCGGGGCCGTGCCGGCGGTGATGATAGCGAGGTTGATACACCGACGGAGCAAACGGCCGAAGGGGATGCGGCGCAGGGGAGCAAAGAAGACTTGATTGGCGTCCATCGGCCAGATGCTAAAAGTTGACGAGTCTGGCTTTGGAGCCTAGGACAGCGGCTTTGGAGAAAGGCAATCTGGACGGAGGATAAACAGTTGCTTCTAATGTCGAGGAGAGGTGGAGGGAGAGAAATATTTGAAGAGACGAGGCTGGGATGGGCGGCCGAGTGGGTTGGCAGAGCTTGACTCAAGTCGAATAGGCTGAGCAAGGTCTTGAAAAGCTGTTGCTTCGAGGAGATGGCGTTAAAGGAGTAGAGATATCTGTGAGAGCGCAAAAGATAATGTTGAGTTAACAATAGAGATGACCAAAAACGAAGGTTGACATAATAGTTGATGGCGAGGAGAAAGGAGAGAAGAAAAGAAGAGAAGAGAGGAAACGAGAGGAAGAAGAGGGTAGAAAAAGGAGAGCCAGGGAAATGGGATGGAAAGGGAAGGAGGGGGAAATGTAAACAAACATTGTTGTGAGGCCGACATGCAGGGTCACTCCTTCCTTAAGGTTAGATGAGGAAGGAGACCCAGAATGTTGGCAAGAGCATACCGGCAACAGTCGAAGATGAGGAAAGGACCACCCAAGTCGTGAGGAAGGGGCCGCCCAAGTCGTGAGGGAGGAGGCAGTCTGGTCTTATATGCAACACACAAAGGTTGAGTGAGACTTTGAGAAGGAAAGAACCAAGGCAAACCAGGCAGAGCACACGTGGAAAGAGCAAAAGAAATCATGCATGAAGCCTTCACTGTAGGCAAGAAAGGTCAAAAAGAAAAACAGTCGGTCGGCTGTACTTGCGCTCTTCTATATAGATTTATACCTGCGCCCAGAATGGCCTGCCGCCGCCTATTAGTACATACACAAAAGAAAAAGGAACAAGAAAAAAATAGCAGATCATTTTTTTGGTTTCGATTTCTCCAGCCTCAACGGCCATGCCAAATTTGACACCCCCGGAAATATGCTTCTTTCTCCTCCCGGTTTATCTCTCACTCCCTGTCCAATTTTTTTTCTTTGTTTAGAAGTTCCGGCTCATGTCGGCCCGGATACGTGCGTAGTCAAACAGATCCTCGACGCTACCGACGGCGCTGATGGCAATGTCCTGGTCCCACAGTTTCCGGTTCGCAAAGTCCATGACGTCCTTCTCGGTGATGGCGTCAATGACGCGCTCAATCGCGGCAGGGCTCATGCGGCTGCCGGTGGTGATGATCTGGCGGCCAATGTCTTCGGCGACGGCGGTGGTGCCGTCCAGAGACAGCAGGATGGAGGCCTTGAGCTGGGCCTTGGCGCGCTCAACCTCGGCCTGGGTGACGTTGATCGACAGGCGCGACCACTCGCGGAGGGCAAAGTGGACAAGGTCGTCGACGCGGGTCAGCTGGTCGGAGACGAGGTAGATGCCCCAGAGACCGGTGTCGCTGTAGCTGGTGGAGAAGCTCATGAAGCTGTTGGCCAGGTTGTTCTGGTGGACGAGGGCGCTCAGCTTGCTGCCCTGGTGCGAGGCGTTGCCGAGAGCCTTGTCGTAGTTGCCGACAATGGCCTGCGTGACCAGGGCGGTGAAGTAGTCGTCGTCGTTCCAGCTGACACCCTCGACGGCAATGGCGATGTTGGCGGTGGGGATGGTGTCGTCACGGATGCGGACGTCAGAGCCGATGAAGTCGGAGCGCTTCTTGGACTGCAGGTAGGCGCCGGTCTGGGGCGACGAGGCGGGCAGGTTGGTGAAGTTCTTCTCGGCGAGCTCGACAAGCTTCTCGTGGGGGATGCCACCGGCACCGACAAGGACCATGCGGTCAGCGGTGTAGTTGCTCTTGATGTAGTTGGTGAGCTCGGTGCGGGTGATCTCCTGGATGTTCTTGCGGGGGCCGAGAATGGTGCGGCCAAGGGGCTGCTGCTGGAAAGCGGTGGCGTGCAGGTGGTCGAAGACGACCTCCTCGAGCTGCTTCTCAACCTCCTCGGACTCGCGCAGGATGACGTCGCGCTCGCGCTCGATGGCGGACTCCTCGAGCTTGGAGTTCTGCAGGATGTCGGCAAGGATGTCGACGCACTGGGGGACATCGTCGTTGAGCGACTTGGCGAAGTAGACGGTGTTTTCGCGCTGGTGTTGTTAGTGGTGTTCTATATTCTATCCCTTGACATGTCAAGCCAAAGAAGCTATGTCCCATCCCCCGGCTCTGTCACCCCCGGCAGCTCTTCCTCGACTTACCGAAGTGTAGGCGTTCAGGTGCGCGCCGAGGTTCTCAATCTCCAGCTCGAGCTGGTGCTGCGACCGCTTGGCGGTGCCCTATCAAACGAAATGTGTTAATAAACCTGAGCCGGCGACAGTCTCAAAGACCAAAGGTTGAGACCATTGGGGCCGGTCGTCGTCCACCCACCTTGAATGCCAGGTGCTCCAGGAAGTGCGCAGTGCCGTTCGTCTCCTCGGTCTCGGCCCGCGAGCCGGCATCGATCCACACGCCGACCGTGGACGTCGACGCGTAGGGGGAGTAGTGCGTGGCGACCTGTTTTTGATGCCATCACGTCAGTGTCTGTCAGGGGTCATTTCCGAGCCATTGGCGGCCGTCCTCGTCGTCGATCAACACAAGCGTACCGTCAGGCCGTTCTTCAGAGTCGTCGACTGGGTCTTGAGGGCCGGCGAGGTCACCGGGGTAGCCAGGCCGCGGCGCAGCGGAGGCAGCGAGAGGCCGGCCCGGGGTGCCTTGAGGCCCTGGCGAAGGTTCAGAGCCAACCGTCTAGAGGCCATGGGGGGCGATATTTGTCTGAAAAAGGGGAAGCAGGAAGAGAAGTCGGTGGTGGTGGTTGAATTGGTCGCAGCGAGATGGTCGTCGGAGCGAAGCCGTAGGCGGAGGGAAGGTGCGGAGGGAGGCGGAATGAGTGGGAAGGCGCACAGAAAGTCTGTCGATGCACTTTTTCGCTCGCCTCTTGTTTTTCGGCTCAGCGTGGGAAGGAGCTAGTGAGCAATTTTTGGGTGCCTCACTGGTCAGGCCAGAGCACGCACAGTGGACGAGTGGCGTGTGGGGACCTTTTGGTAGAGCACGGAAAGTGCTGCCCGGGAACGACCGAGCCAAATTACCTCGACGCCCATTGGGCCGGCATATACATGTGATGTGTCATGTGATCAGAATAGACAGCTCCACCTGCACGCATCGCCAGCCCATTACGCGAGACCCTCCATCCCCTGTATTTCGAGCGAACCCCACTGTAACACGTCGTAGTTACAGCGCTACGGCTCTCTCCCCGCGACGCCGGAGTTTGCATCCCCCCTTCTGCACAATCGCGCCGACGACCGCTGACGCTTGTTTGGCCATGCATATGTGTGCCTCATCTTGTGACGGCTGCCGGCGAACGACAATGGAGCAACAAAGGTCATGTGCAAGGGGAGTGGGCACGATTGACCGTCAGACGACCTGAGAAAAGAAAGAAAGAAGACACAAGATACAAAAGAAAACAAGCAAAAAGGTATAAGAAGACCATCCATTCCCTCATCGATTCATGATTGACGATCGACATCTTGACATTATTGCTGACATTGACAGTTGACGATTAAAGACGCATTGTGCAATTGATCGATCAATCAATCTTGCCATTTGTTTTCTTTATCACACAAAACGACCCACCGCTCCATCTGTTTGTTTACTTTCCATCGATCATGACCGACAGCGAGTACAGCTTCGTGGAGGAGTTTGCGGCCTTTCTGCCCAAGAAGCGGCCTTCGACGACACGGCCTCGTGGATCCGTATCGAAGACTGCAGACACGATGGGCTCCTCCGTCTCAATTGCGACGCATCCGCCGCTTGGCCAAGTGACGACTTTGTCAGGCAGCAACGACGTGACATTTTATGCCGTCGTCGAGCTAAAGGACCAGAAAGAGGCGGCTCCTCTCGAGGTTGACCTCTGGCACTCGCCAACTGAACGTGCATCCGGCACCGAAGGTAGCGATGGCGAAGAATGGACGGCCACCTCGTTCCAACTGGTCAATGAGAGCGGCCAAGGCGACAGCAATAAGACGAGCCCGCCTCCCATCTTCTGGGCGCTGCAAGACGAGGCGAAAGATGAGGCAGCTGTGGCCCGGAACTACTACCGCGCTGTGATCAAGAAAGCGAGTGCCGGGCCGTTGCACTTCACAGTTAGGTTCCGCCAGACTAACAACACGGACGGCGATGCATCGTCCTGGCGTTGGGTTGGCGATGAACAGCAGATTGGCGATGGAACGATCATTGTTCGTGAACATACGCCCGAAGCGGCAGAGACAGCTGCTAGTGCAATCAACAACATCCCCAATTTGGCACCTCAGGCCTTGACCGAAGAGCAGGGTCATCTGTCATCGGCCGACGATCTCAAGGATTTCATTGGCGACCTCAACCCAGCTTTTAAAGTCGCATCTCCTCGCAGCCAGGCTCCTGGGACGCAACTCTGGTCACTGGACATTCCGGTCGATGCAGTCGACGATGATAGCAGGGATGAGTCAAAGTACACGACCGTCCCCGTTGGAAACCCCTGGCATGGTCGTTTCCTGCGCTGGTTTTCACTTGTGCGTCTGTGGTCGCCGTGGCTGGCACCTCGGCACGGACGGCAGACGCTCGACAGAGAGCTGGATGGTGTTCTGTGCTCATTTTTGAACGAGAAGGATGGGCGTCACTTGGTCTTTTTGGCCATCAGTGGCGTCGACCATGTTCAGGGCCTGTTTCAGGGAGGCGAAGCGAGCAAAAGCCAGCTGCTTCTCAACGTCCGCAGCGATAGCCTCAAGACAGAGACTGCAACGGTGCTTGTGGCAGTTGGGGACAGCTTTGAGAGTGCCAACGCTGCCGTCATGTATCATGCACGGTCACTGATCCATCAAATGGTGGCCGAAGCCCGTGATACTGACGGCAAGAAGAAAGACGCCGAAGAGATCCAGAAACTCGCCGACGAGGTCAAGCCGGCGTGGCTGGAGAACTGGTACGACGGTCTTGGTTTCTGTACATGGAACGGTATCGGCCAAAATCTGTCGGAAGACAAGATTGTGGATGCTGTCGACGCCCTCGCCAACCACGGCATCAGCATTGCCAACCTGATCATCGACGACAACTGGCAGTCCATTGACCGTGCGCATCCCGACGGCCAGTTCCAGTACACGTGGACACGCTTCGAGGCCGATCCGCAGCAATTCCCCAAGGGTCTCAAGCATGCCGTCCAGAGAGTGCGCAAACTCCACCCGACGATCGAGCACGTTGCTGTCTGGCACGCTCTTCTGGGCTATTGGGGCGGTCTGACGCCCGCCGAAGCTGGTGGCGAGCTGGCCAAGACATACGCAACGCGCGTTGTTACTCGTGCCCATCCGAAGCGGCGCAATCTGCCGATCGCCGGGCCCATGACGGTCGTGGACGAGGCTGATGTGCGGCGCTTCTACAACGACTTTTACACGTTCCTCGAGGACTGCGGCGTCGACGGTGTCAAGACGGACGCCCAGTTTATGATGGACACGTGGACTTCGGCGTCTGCGCGACGTGCGCTCACATCAACCTACCAGGACGCTTGGACGGTGGCCACTCTGCGGCACTTTGGCAGCCGTGCCGTCAGCTGCATGTCGCAGACGCCCAACATTCTGTTTTACTCGCAGCTTCCCGCAAACCGGCCGCCCGTTCTGGTGCGCAACTCGGACGATTTCTTCCCCGACGTGCCGGCATCGCACCCCTGGCACGTCTGGACCAATGCGCACAACAGCCTGTTTACTCAGCATCTCAACGTGCTTCCCGACTGGGACATGTTCCAGACAGTGCACGGCTACTCGACATTCCATGCGGCAGCACGCTGCGTCAGCGGTGGACCCATTTACATCACCGACACGCCGGGCAAGCACGATCTGGGCCTGATCCACCAGATGACTGGCAAGAGCGTGTACGATAAGACAGTCATTTTCCGGCCGAGCGTTGTCGGCCGCTCGCTGGACCAGTACGTCGGCTTCCACGACAATGTGCTGCTCAAGGTGGGCAGCTACCACGGAAATGCAGCGGGCACGGGCATTCTGGGCGTGTTCAACGTGTCGGAGCGCCGTGTTCACGAAGTTGTGCCGCTAGCGCGTGTTCCAGGCGTGGATGCCAGCAAGAGCAGTGGAAGTAGCCCAGATACACTGTATGTGGCTCGGGCACACACCTCAGGCAGGGTCACGGGCACTCCAGTCGGCGCCGATGCACTTCTCACACTGGCACTTGATGTCTACCAGTACGAGATTGTGAGCGTGTACAAGGTGCACACATTTTCAGAAGGCAGTGATACTGGCAAGGCTCTCCATGTGGCCAATCTTGGTCTTGTCGGCAAAATGGCCGGTGCAGCCGCTGTTGTTAGCACGACTTATAGCCAGCGTGACGACAACGGCCGCGTCTCTATCCAGACGTCTCTCAAAGCGCCTGGTGTGTTGGGTCTCTATGTTTCTGGGCTCGCTGAGGGCAAACGGACGGTGGCGGGCAGTTTCTTGGTGACGATGCGTGGGCAGCCGATTCCGGCGCACTGTGCCTCTGTCTCCAAGCAGGACCCTCATGTGCTGGAGATCGACACGGCTCGGGCGTGGAGCGAGCTTGGGTTTAAGCCGATGATGAACAACGAAGTGCAGCTGACCATCTACATTTCAGCAGACGAGGTGGCATGAAAGAGGCAGGGAATGTCACATGAGGCGTTGCAGCATTCTCATAAAATAGGCGTCGTTTTCAATTCACTCTATAAACAATTTCAAGCTGATAAAATTATGTGCATCTGCATCCCGAGAGAACCTTCCTCACATATCCCTCCTCTACTTGGCCGAAATACCCAGGCGCTTGGCCTCGTCGGCGACCTGCTGAGGAATGTCGTCCTGGAGGCTGCGGCCGGTCGGCTTCCAGCCGAGCAGTTTATGCGCACGAATAGCCACACCATGCGAGTTGACTGCCCATGTAATGTTTGCCTGGGGGAAACCGGGAGCGTCGTCGGCGGTCAGAATGTCCACAGGCTCTTCCTTGGCGGTGGCCGAGGGTGCTACCAGACCCTGCTCGACAGCCGCTGCCGCAACCCACCGAGCCGCATCGCTCCATCTGTGCGTGGCGGCAATGGGGAAGTAAAAGGCGTGCGTGCCAAAGATGCCGCCAGGAGCCTTGTTGTCGCCGACGTTGTTACGCTTGGCAGGATCAAGGCCGGCTTCCACCAGGCTCACCAACAGGTTGCTAAGGTCGTGGATGTGGACATTGTCCCAGACGGTCTCGCCGCTGCCCTCGGCATAAGGGGCATAGCCCTTCTTGAAGAGATATTCGGCCAGGATGGGGACTTGGATGCTGCGACGGTTGACTGGGCCGCGGCCGGCAGCATAGATGGTGGGAGGGGCGACAATGGCAGCACGGAGGACGTCGCCGTGCTCGCGAGCAGCTGCCTGGACGACCGAATCGACATCGCGGTGGATAACCGTGAGGGGGAGGGTGACGAGCTTCTCGACGTTGTCGTAGTCATCGTATGTCTGCTCGGGCAGCGGCGGCTGGCCGTACCGCTTGTTGTCCACGTCGTACTAAACTGTTAGACGGGAAGATGCAAGGCAAGAAGAAAGGGACAATGACGTACCCAAGTCAGAAGAGCCGTGCCGGAAATATGGATGTAGGCGGCCGGGTTGCTAGCCGTGTGTCCCTTGATGATACCGTCGATAATGGCCTTGGCGGACGGCACGTCGTCGGCCGACATGCCCGTGTGAAGGACAACGTCTGCCGCTGCGGCCGCGGCCGAGATGACATCGGCGCTGTCGAGTTCACCAATGACAAAGTGGATGTTCTTGGCGTCCGGGTAGGCCTTGGTCACGAGATCGGCACGAGACTGGCTGCGGACAAGCAGTGTGTAGTCGTAGTCGGGGTGCGTCTTGTAGAGGACGTAAAAAGCGTCGCCGCCAATATAGCCTGTGTGTGTGAGTGACGATGATTATTGGAGACGGTGGTTGAAGAACGACAGATGAATTCAGCATACCCGTCACGCCGGTACTAAAAACTGTTAGAATACGTCTCGAAATAGTGAGAAGGTGTTATTGGGTAACATACATGAAAATCTTGGGAGCCATGGCTGTTTTGAGACGGTAGTGAGCGATTTAGAGAGGCTGCTGAGGGCGAGTTTGTCCGAAGAGTGGATGGAGGAGGTAAGGATGGGATGAGGCAGAAGATGGAAGCAAAAGGGAAGGGGAATTGGATGCTCTTATAGTAAACAAAATGCGATTCGATTTGTCATAGATAATCGCAATTGGGGAAGCTGCGACTAGTGATGCTTTGATCAACAGCTCTTTCCTTGGGATGATGAAGCTAATAGGGAGGCCGGCAAGCTTGACACTGATAGCCCTTGGAGACTCAGGGAAGGTGCGATGGTGACGTGCTTTTCGTTTGGGAAAGAAATACGATACACAATTACATATCAAGAGGGGCAAGGAAAGAACGAAAACCCCGTGTTCCGATGGAGCAAAAAAGGAAAAGAAGGCTTGTCCGTCCTTAACATACAGTTCGTGATTACATAGTACCTTCTCCTTCTGGGCACTTACACGGCAACCCAGTCCCACTCAAACTGTACGATGTACCATTGTATCTCTTGGCAGGATTTCTGCTGTTAGCCATGCATTTAGAATTTTGTATTTCTCTTCTCTCTTTTTTCCTTTCAACGACCAATTTTGTCAGCAGAAATATTTACAGCGCCAAAAACAGTAACGCCAGCGTTAATTGAAGCCATCGTTTAGGGAAGTTTCCTGCGTTTATTCCCTAACACCGACCAGTATTCGGGCTAGTTTGTTCGTATTACTAACTTCGGGGAGCTTCCGTCTCACTTCCCGCGCTGGCTTACCATAGCAATTCTTTCGTTCACCTTTTTTTCTGTCTTTCATATACAATTTTGACACGATTGCCATTCCTGGCTTTGTCAGTACGGAGAGCTCCCGAGCATGTTGCTATATTGCGTTACCAGATTGGCCTTTCCGTTAAATCTTTGTGTATTTTACTTGCCATTTCATCTGGATCGTCAACGGATCTCTTCACATCGTCACATAATTAGACAGCCCGTTTCCACGATTATTTAATTAAAGACTGGATTTATAAGATGCAGATGCGAAAGTCTCAACTAATTGGCCATTTTCCTTCGAGCTATAACGAGAAAGAACATGACTGGACGGTCAAAAAGTATGCTTGTCCTCCATAGTAGATAATATGATTCCATGCATGGCCCACAGCGACTGAAAGAATTGAGAAAGGCCAAGCTTTTGGTCCCATATGCACAGCTGGTCCATAATCGTAACACTTTGATAGTATACAGGGCATGCTGTTGAGCATGAAAAGATAAAGAGTAGAGAAACAGAGTGGTCGTACCATCGTCATTATTTTGTTTTTGGTGCAGATTGTGCCGTATCTTCCGACACATCCGCGACGTTAAGAGCCTCAAACAGCCCTGGAGGACCGAGTCGCGCAATGACGCCCTCCTTGAGATGCAGGCGCCTCTCGATAGCCGCCGGAGCGATGCCGCGGGAACGCAGGACAAGAGCATCGCGCAGTGTCAGAGCAGACAGGAATTCGCGGCCGGACTGTCCGATGTTTTCGTCGTCGAGAGCAGCCTGGTCCTGGATGCGACGACGGACTTCAAGGACGGAGAGCGTATTGTTGGGGTGGGATGCGGACCCGGCTGCCGACGCGTTGCGGCTGTGCAGAGGCTGGGCGTACTGCTGGCGATGTCTTTCCATTTGCCTTAGGATGTCTTCGTCGTGGCCGCGCACTTCGACGCCGCCGACCGGCCGCGATCCTGACGTCGGGAGCTGCACGGGCCCGGCTGTGGAGGAGGGAGAGAATGTCGGATTTGGCTGGACGATGCCCATCTGGCGCAACCGGCTCGCAAAGTCGATGTCTAGGGTGGGTTAGTAAAGTGAAGAATGAGGCTACGGCGAAAAGCTAAAAGCTGAAAAAATCAGACTCACCCTTCTCGTCCGTCGGGGGCTCAGCTGCTGGCTCTGACTTAGGGTTTGGCCTTGGGTTCGCTTCCGCCTCCTGCACGGGCTCGCGTGGCCGTGGCGGCCGCGGTGGTTGTGCTTGTGCAGAGCTTTCTGGCTGTCTTGGTTCTTGTGGTCTCGCTCTTGGAGCTCGTTTCTGGGTCTGTGCTGGCGACGCGCCTGCTGCGCGTGTCGGATACTTGCGCGGAGGTGCCGCGCGGGCAGTTTTGGACGCGGCTGAACCCATTGTGTTGGCTGTGTTGTCCGTTGCGATCGCGGGGTCGATGTGTGGTGGTCTGTCGACAGGTCGAATTGAATGGATGAGGTCAGAGACGGACCCATGCCATAGTGATTTCGTGCACTTACCAAATAGCAGTAATCTTTTTAGTGGGGCATCCTTCCCCACAACTCCCATGGGTCTTCCCGAGAAGTGGGCCCTGAATTTCATTTTTACCAATAAGAGACAAGATAACTCTTACACCAGGAATCAAGAACGGCCCTGACATCGACACGACGATGTTTCTTTGGAGAGTGAAGTAGGCAATAAAAAATCAGGCTTGAAAGAGAAATGATGCTGTAGATTAAGGCGGCGTATAAAGTCCTGATAGTTTTGATGAATACAGAGATACGCCTTCAGTATAGATGGACGGCGACCCTTAACAGACTGATAACCCAGGATGGCACTTGCCGTACATGTTACTTTTACGAAAGCCAGCCCAGAGTATCACTAAAGTGCATCTTGCTAACATGGTGTTGGCGCATATACTTTTATGTTTCTGTCATACCCTTAGAAATAGAGGTATCTTTTGCCACTAAATAGTTGAAGACACTTAATATCACGGTCGTATACCTTGGACCCCGAGTCATCGAAACCCAAACTAGTCATGTCTCTTCATCTAGGCCGACGCACAACCTAAAAATGAGAAGCTAATTTATTCACAAAATTGAATATTATCTCATTGCTAGCATACCCATATTACTTAACTCTGTCTTTTTTCCTTTTTCTTGTCTTTCGTTTTATCTATGCAAACTCTACTTTCAAACCTCCTCCCAAACCTTGATCGGCGTCCTTCAACCATCCCGAATTCCCACATCCACAACTCTTTCCAAATATTCTCACCCGTCCTATCATCGACAGCTTCTACCTTTCGGCCTCCTCGACAACCTACATCCTCGCTTCAGTTCAAGATGTCGCTCTACAGAAAAACCTGGCTCGACGTGGACGTCCGAGATTCCTCAAGGCGCAGCCCGGCGCCGAACTCGTTTCGCGTCGTAGTCACTGAGAGGAAAGAGTGCCCGCATGCCAACAGATTTGGCAGGTGCCCCTACTGCGGATTGGCCAAGGTCGTATGCAAATTCATCGTCCATATCCATTCACCAGAGGCCATGAGAGCGTTCACGGCGTGGTATATAGAGGTCTACGAAGGCATCGACCAGGAAAGGGGCCAGATCGAGGAGTGGCAGCGGCGCGCAAATATGCACGCCTCATACCACCGCGACGACAGCCGTACCTACATGAGTTTCAACCGCTCCAACAACGTCCATTTCACCAGCCCCTTCAGCAACTCTTTTGCTCAGCATACAGTGAATCTGCCCGTTAATGCGGGCATCAACGTCGACCATCTTAGCGTCCCACAGCCGGATCCCAACCCTCTCGATGACAGCGGTTTCGATCACTTCTGAGAACAAAGAGCTCGTGAGTAGTCCTATCGTTCCAGGTGTTTGAGTTTTTGTCTTCTTCTTTCTTTTCGGCTGGAACTAACAATATCCAGTCGCTTTTTTACTCACTACTGCTTGACCGGATGTTATTCGTCCGGGACCGTCGTTGAGAGAGAGTTCTGTCCCACGGAGCGGATAAGACCATCTCCATCTCAAAAATCCAATGATGATTTTGTCAGCGCAAAAGCATACTTCAAAGGAGAAGCTGCACGCTACGGTAAAATTTGTCCCAGAGTAGGTAGGGCCCCGCTGCTCTGTGGAATGATATTGTATCCGGATGCATGTTGAACAGCAATCGTTGAACCTCCAGGACACCGCAAAGGTTTGGTTGTGAGATTGCTGAAAAAGGTGTCCATGTGGCGACGCGCTTTCCAATGCCAGAGGGGGATCCAACGTGGAACGGTTGTTGTTCTCGTCCCGGACATGTAAGTGTCGTCACCTGATGTGTCATCTGGCTTGAATAAGTTCATCTTGAAGATCAAATGATGGTGCGGTGATGTGACGATGTGCCATCGTGTCTCAGCTTGTCCTTAGAAGACCGGCAGCACGCCCATGGCGACGTCGAGCCTGCGTCTCGTTCGTACGGACATTGTGGATTGAAGAGTAAGTTATAGGGGGGGAGAGAGAAAGGAGATTCCGAGACGGAAAATCGTGAGAGGGGAAATTGATTGTCGAGAGTTGGTGCTGTCGAAAGATCATGTTTTTGTATTTGTTTTGATTGACAATGGACAATGCAAGCCCCATTACCCCACATTTGCTCGGGACAGTTAGTGCAGACCCGCCACTTTAGGACATAAGCGGTGCCTCTCCTTCCCTACAGACTTGACTCGACGCGCTTGACGCGTTGAATATCTTCAGTGCCTGCCAGAGCTGCATCGGACCCGCTTTAATTTGGCAGCTTGTTTGCTCCTTCCTCAGGGTCTCGGTGTTCTCATGAGGGCTCCCTTTTACTTCTGGTGAAAATCTCGACGCTTGGGCAGTTTCACCGTCACCAATACATTAGAACGTCCCTTGCATCCCTTGCCTCCCTTGCCGTCCCACACCTTACCATTCCACCGGGACGCATCGGAATCATCCTACCAACAGTTGAGACCAACAATGTCGGCCCCGGGCGAGATAGCGCTCGCCAGGGCCAAAGCAGAGGTCCGAGATGCACTCAGCGTCATCCAGACCCCCGGCAACTTTGCCATGTGGAAAGTGTTGCAGCCCACTCCAGAAGAGCTCGGCCTCCACTTGACCGTCAACGGCGTTGGCTCCATTGACTTCCCCTTGCGTGAAGAGCAGGCCAAGCAGATTATCGAAAAGTCCAAACAAGCCCCATATGGACGAGGCAAAGACACCGTCGTGGACACGTCGGTCCGCAATACATGGGAGCTGGACGCGACCAAGTTCAAGCTGCTGGAGGAGAGTGCGGTTGGGAGTGCGGCGGCATCAAAGGCAAACAGAGGGTGGGCACATGTTCTCAAGACGGCCAAGGAACATGTCATCAAAGAACTGGGCCTGAACTGCACTGTGGCTACTCTCCGTGCCGATCCGTACAAGATGCTACTTTACGAGAAGGGTGCCCATTTCAAAGCACATACCGAGTAAGTGGCCGTCAGAGTTATGGTGTCGATGTTATTTTTTATCACACCAGATCCATTTTGTCATAAATTTTCACATGCTAACAAGCGGGCAACGCTACAGCTCTCCCAAGATTCAGGACATGTTTGGCACCCTCGTCATTGTTCTGCCGTCGGATCACGAAGGTGGCGATCTCGTCCTCAAACACCGGCAACAAAAGTCCGTCTTCTGCTCGTCTGATGCCACCAGCAGGAGTAAAATCAGCTTCATGTGCTGGTACAGCGACGTCCAACACGAAGTGACCCCTGTCACATCCGGCTACCGCTGGGTCCTGACCTACAACCTGGCCATTGCGTCCGCGCAAGCCGCCCCTCGGTCGATCCCGACAGCCACCGCTCTGACCGATCCATTCCCCACAGTTGTCTATCCAGCTCTTGTTCACTGGCTGGCCGAAGCAGCAGACGCGCCAAAACAAAAGGCATACCTAGAAGCTCAAGCAAGCAAGCTTGAAGCCGAAGTGCGAGCTGCAGAATCGTCCTCTCCACATAATTCGTGGGTGGCGAAATATGACAAGAAAGCAAAGATCAGAAGTCTGCGCAACAAAGCAGACCGTATCGGACATGACGGCCCTCGTTTGCTGTACTGCCTTGACCATCACTACTCCGAGGCCGCCCTGTCTCTTGCCAACGCTCGTGGTCGCGATGCAGGTGTCTTAAAAACTCTCAAGACTGCTACGGCAGAACTGCCTTTTGACATATTCCTAGCAATTCTTGAGAAACAGGAACAGGGGAGCTGCGAGGATATTGCAGACTACAGCTACCGCGGTGGCAGAAAGTACGACCATTACTTTAACCGTGGATTGGACGACGACGACGATGAAGATGAATACGACAGCGACCCCGAAACCGGCACACACGATGACTGGCACGAACTGCATGAGGTCGAGTCAGTGGAGTACCGCATCAAGAGGCTGGTCACCCTCGAAGGAACGAAACTCGCTGAATCGATGGACCTCGACAAAGAGGACATTCTGCAAGACGACTGTTTTGTTGATGCTGATGGCAAAGAGATCGATTTTGAGGAAGGCTATTCCGGAAACGAGGGAGGCCCTTCCGCCACACATGCGTACCAGGTCTCGGCGATCGTTCTTGTCCCTCGTATTTCTGTGAACAAATTTCTTTGTTCCGCCCTTGACGCCGTCGGCCCTAATCCTGACCATACTGACCGGAAGGGAGCCACCAATCTCAACTCGCTTCTCACCTACTACGTCTCGAGGTGTGCCGATACAACCCGTGAGAGAGATAGAACCCATCTTACCGTGATTCGCCACATTCTCCAGCGCTTCTGGAGCAGGTCGAACAGCTCGAATAGCCGGACCCCGTCTTATTCGACCTCGATGCACTACCGCCCATCTTACGTGGAGCCAGCCACGTTAAGCAAGAATATGGTTGCAAACCTTCTTGGCACTTTTGTACGGATGCGCGATTGGGATTATTTTGACAAGACTCTTGTCAATACCGGGGGCCATTACCACACCGACGTCTTCTTTTCTTGGATCAACGAGGTTACGACCGGTGCCAACCCGACCATAACGTTTGCCGAGGTCCAAGAGCCACTCGGCCGTGCCCTGGCCGTCATCCCTACCCTCTGGGACTCTTTAAATGCCATTAAGGAAATCGTCCCCGTTCAAGACGATGCTGCAGAGCCATCCCCGGAAGCAGAAACCCCAGCAGCGGGCGTTCCAGACAAGGCTCTCCGTAAAACATGGGCACGCAAAATGACGGAGAAGCTTCTTGATGGGCTTTCGACCAAGGTTGTAGATGAGGTCGGCTCCAGGGGTATAGGATATCACGATGGTCAAATTATTGTCACGCACTGCTTGCCATACTACGACTTGAACCACGTTGAAACACAGTAGTTTGCCACTCCCGTCCCTTCTCCCTCCCTCCCTCCCTCTCTCTCTCTTTAATTCTTCTGGATTCCCCCACATGTGTACTAACATCCTGCCAGGCTAACGACAATTCTCAAGACCCAAGCCAAGCACACTTCGTTTGCGCTTGGCTTCCTGTCTGTCATTGCTGAAAACGCCCTGAAGCCGGAATCCGAGCACAAGGACAGATGGGCAAGGATTTACGTAGCTGTGGCCGAAGCCGTCATTGATGCAATGGATATTTCGAACTTGACATGCCTCACCACGCTCAAGAGAGAGCTGGACATAAACAGAACCACTGACCAGTACCTGTACGACGAGCCGACCAAGCACCTGCGGCCCTTTGATAAAAATATGCAGAAGCCCGCACTTTTGGCCGTAGACAGCGAGTGGTTGGCCGACTTGTACGAGGCCCTCTTCCGGATCAACACACCGACCGCACTTCGGTTGCGGGTGGCACTGTCCCGCAAGATTGCAGCCGACATTCCCGTGACTGTGAGCAAAGACGATGCTTCCACGAAGCAAAAGAAGCTCAACGCACTGCACGATTTGTGGATGCTGCTCTTGGACCTGATTTCTCCAATCATTGAAGGTTGCTTTAGCGAGAATACTACAGAAGGTACGGCCACAGCCGACACCAGCTCGTCCTCGCCAGTTGCCCAGCTACCGCCACACCAGCGCATGTATGTCACTGTGATGGAAGCATACGCAAAGATTTGTGTTGGAATATACCCCAAGAGTGCGCCAACACTTGCTCGGCATCCCATGTCGAGTTGTTGCGGTGACTGTGCCGTGGTCAACATGTTTCTGGTCGACGGCACCCAACAAGTCCTCAGGATCAAAGTGAACAAGCAGCGCCGCCACCACATCCACCAGTGCCTCAGTGGAAGCAAGGTCGATTGCACCCACGAGTCAGAACGCAACACGACCCCACACACACTGGTCATCACAAAGACGACAAGGTTTTTTGAGAGCTCACGCAGAGACTGGACGCGACGCAAGGAGCAGGTCGACAGATACATCCAACAGTTTACACAGGACCACCTGAAGACAATCCTGGGACCTTATTACGACCGCGTCATCACCATGGAGCAGCTCATGGGCGGCGTGGTGCTGCCCAGACCGCCAGCACAAACACACGTGCCGGCGCCGCAAGTGCAGTCACAGGTGAAGCGGGCGAGAGCAGACACTGCGGGTGCGAGTACACCTCCTGTGGCATCAACGCGTATTGCCGCTTTCCCCCTCTTCCCACAGCCCGACATGTCGGGATTTGGCTCAGGGACGACAGAGCCCAGCAGATGGACACCGCCGCCCAATGGACAGAACAAGCCTGTTTCATTGTTGACGTCGCCCCTTCCGGATCGTGGCATCAAGCGAAAGGCCGCACCGGATTTTGTCGACCTTACGGGGTTGGACGACTAGAGCGGGAATCTTGAGGATGATATGATGATTTATTGTACGATACTACCAATATACTTGAGCACTTTTTGAACTTTTTGATTATTTTGGCTGCGAGGCGTGACACTCTTTATGTTAGCATCCAGAGGCCGGTTGATAATGTGTTCGATGAGAGCGCATTTACCAAGTGATAAACGAAAAGAAACTCCAGATAAACTCAAAATAAACGTAAATAAATTTGAGATAAATTCAAGTTAAGTAGCCCATAATTATATACCAAACAAAGATAGCCATACAGCTGCTAACGTGACGCTTAACGAGATGTCCAGTCAAGAGTTGGACAAACTAGGAACAATAACGGCTTTTATGGACTTGTTAGGTTCACCTGTTTTCACCTCCACGTAGCAACTCTACAGTAATTCAACTATTATGTCGTACTTAACGGAGAATAAATAAGTAACTATGTCGTAGTCAGTTTGGTCTTTTCAGTTTTCAATCTCTGGCGACTCTTGACGGACACGAAGAGGTTGCCTCTTAGAGTGGTCACATGACTTGGCGTTAAGTTGAAGCTAATTTTGACGCGTTCATGTTGAGAGTGAATATCCCCTATTGCAGGATGTATTTACTTCCCATCTCCATATCTCACAACCGACGATGATAGAACGGGGTTCGAGGCAGTAGGGATTGTATGACAGACATTGTTAATACTTTTTTTGTTAAAAGTATTGTACAAGTCGAGACTCAAGCTGAAGAGAGTTTCACAATGAGCTCATCGACCCAGCGGTGTTGTCGACATACTTGCAGTAAACAATGAACGAGTCCTGTATATGCAACAAATATTCGTGTAAGTGCCTGGCCAATAACAATAGACGCAGCAAAGGACAAGATGCGAAACGTTGAATACGATCGTATGTAATATGGATCACGTGTGCGTATTCTATTTTCGATTTCCCTCAACTGACAAAGGAAAGAGCCTGTGGCTACTTGTCTCGTCTGAGAAAGCCTGTAGCATCACCGTTGGTTCTTTCCTCCAGGCCCTTTGTGCCAGGTCCATTGGTCCTTCCTCCAGGCGGAGTAACGCACCTTCCCCAAATAATACAAACTAACTATGCCAACTTCCCTTTTGGGTAATCGCACCACGCAGTAAGTCCCAGAGTCTGTCTTGCCCTCCCAAATCCCTCCCTTTTTTGTTGTCCTCAGCCGCAAGCCACTTTTCACCAACTCCGAACAAGGACGTCGGACATGCGCCATCTATGCCGAATTTACACACGCACCACCATTCAACACCGCTTTGCACACTCGCCCTTTACTTCTTGGCAGCTCGCAGGCCTGCCGTTGGCCACAGCATGTCTTGGAGACCCAGAACGAGCTGCCAACGGTTGGCTCAGTTGATTTGGTAGATTTGGTCGATGGCGGTGGCAGGGCCAGGCAGACAGGGGAGGTAAGTTCTGGACGTGTCTTTGGGTCTGTGGACGTCTTTTCGGGTTTTTGGGCACGCTGTGGACGATGTTGTGGCCCATACTCTGGACCATTGAGGTCAACCCATTCCGGCCCAGTCTGGAACCTGTCACCGTCTTTGAGGCACTTGGGTCTTAGGGCTGAGCGGTGATCGTGGCCAACAAGGTTTGTCTCTTTTTTCTTGGCTTTATTTGTCTTCCCTTTCCTGCCATGCAAGTACAACTACTCAATAGTTTGGCTTTACCACCAAGAAGTCCAACCAGCCGTGGCTGGCTGTCCGTCGAGGCTGAAGTGCCGGCAAGGGAAAGAGAGAATGGAGGGTATGGAGGAAATGGCGGAAACGGAGAAAGTGAAAGGAAAAAAGGACACCAGCAATGACTGAGCCTGACCCAAGAGGGTGATCTTTGCGGGCACTGTCTTTGGTCGTGTGTCTTTTTTTATCTTTTTTAGTCGTCCTGTTCATTGGCTCACTTTAGCCGTCTTAAACCCTCCAAGATTCGAGATTAAAGGTACATGAGAAATATCAAGTCGCTTATCTCAGTCCTGCAGAGTTGCAGAAGACGATGTGACTGCATCTCACAAGACATCATCACGACAATAGACATCAGCAAACGAAAATCACGAAAATCACGAAGATCACGCAGGTCCGCACTCGGGATACGACACAGGCACAGACACAATGTACAGCTCACGGCCGGCTAGACCGCCATCAGCGGCTTACCAGTACAACCCGCAAGCCGTTGACGACGTCGATGACCACGACGACCAGGACGTTCATGGCCGTCAACCAGCAGAAGACATCCACAGCGGCAGCAACATTCAAAGGAACAACAGTGGCAGCGTCTATAATGCACTGGAAGTGCGCGCCTACAATCCGCATGAAGTACGACAGGACAATACATTTGACGGGCCTTACGCCGCTGAGGTTGTCCATGATGGCGTCCATGGAACCTATGGTGATGGAGGCGGCGATCCAATGGAAGGCGGCGTTGACGAGACTTCCGACGACAAGCTCAAGAAGCACCCGATCTATCTCGCGCCCGGCAGCAACTTCAAGCCATCACCATTGCGGTGGCCATTTTTGGCGACGTTGATGGCCTTTATGGCGGCGGGTATCGGTCTTATTGTGTGGGCAGTCGTTGCGATGCCAGGCTCGCAGAGTTCGGCCATCATCCACCCAGACCGGCGATCTATGCTTTCGCTCAATGTGGAGGATCTCCCGGCCGCCTTTGGGTTGAAGGGAAATGTTTTTGGGCGAGACGTGGCACCAAACGACAGCATTGTCGAGACGTCAGCTGCAGCACCCGTGGTGTCGTTAATATCGCTGCCGCCGTCAGCACCACCATCGGTACCTTCATCAGCGCCGCCAGAACCGCCGTCGGCACCACCATCAGAACCTCCGACAACATTGACCACGCCGTTGCCAACAGAAACAGCGCCTCCGGCGATATCAACAACGTCCGAGGAGAAGAAGCCAGTCGATGACTCGGGCCTGCCGACCACCTCTCAAGCGACGACGTCTACTCCGACCACGGCACCAACACCAACGTCACCGACATCAACAACGCCGACTCCAACATCTACACCAGAGACTAGCACTACAAGTACATCAAGCACAAGTACAACAAGTACAATGAGCACGACGACTTCTTCAAGCACCACGGGTACGACCAGCACTACCAGTACCACAAGCACCACGAGTTCAAGCACCACAAGCACAACGTCGACATCAACAAGGACAGCCATCGACAAAGGTGATCCAACAGCGCTGCGTGGTCCGGTCAACAAGGGCACGACGACGGCGACAACATCCACGACGAGCAAGTCGTCAACAAAGACGACGGGAACCACTTTGCTGAACAAGATGCCCACCGTCGGAACGGGCGTGATTATCATCACAACCAGCACGCCAGTGGCCACGATGACGCCGACATCGACCTTTGTGATTACGACAACAGGCATGACGCAAGTCAACTCGACCATGGTCATTACGCACGAGTCGAGTGTTCTTGTCACGCCTTCCGGGGTTACTGGCGGCGGTGAAACCAACACCTTCACGTCAGTTGTTGTGACGGAGACGACGGAGACGATCACATATGGGACGGCGACTGTGACGCAGGCTCCTCCTGGCGGATCCGGCAGCGCTGTTGTGTCCACGATGTACGGCACGAGCGAGTCGGTCGGCACATTGACGTATACAACGACGTGGACCGAAGTCGAGCCTATTACGACCGGTGATGGCGAGCCAACATATGTTCCGACTACATCAATGGAGACGGTGACGTCGGCTGTGTCGGTTCCGTTTACGGCGACGCAAACGACAACGTCAACCGGCCAGCCATACATTGTTTATGGCCAAGTGACAATCACGTCGTCGTACACCATTGCTGGCGGCGGCGGCGGCAACGACAATAACAATAATAACAACAATGGAGGCAAAACAGATGGTGGCGGCGCGGGAAACAACAATGCACCAACCCGCCCAGCCGAGGCACCCGTGACCCATCTCATCACGACCGTTATCGGCGGCAAGGTTGACACTATTGTGCAGACTATGGGGCCACAGACCCGCGTCGCAACTGTTGGTGACGGCGTGCAGACAGTGGTTGCCGACGGCTTTGTCGAAACGATTGTGACGCGTGTGGGCGGCACGCCTGTGACATATGCCCACGGCACCCCAGTGACGGCACTTGCCGGCGGACGAGGCGCCACAGGCATGGTGGTGGTGGTGACGCCGTCGCCGACTGGAGTTTTGCAAACAAACTACGTCACACAGACGCCGGATGCCAATGGCAACTTTTTTGTCACCAACCAAGTCTCTGTCGTCAATGGGCAGACTCTGGTCAATGGTGCCACTGTGACCGTTATCAACGGAGCGACATATGTTCCTCAGATCTCGACGTTTGGCGGCTCGGCAGTGACCAATGTGCAGGCTGTGTATATTACAACGTCGTCGGTGTACACGGGCGCCGATGGGGTTCCAACGACGCTGCAACAGATCCTGCCGACCCAGGTGACGTCTGTGGAAGTTGTCGGCGGCACCGTCACGACTGTAGCTGTCCACCCGATCGACATGCAGACTCTGGGCGGAAACATCGGCCAGACAGTGGTGACGGTCGACGGCGTCGTCAAGACGTTTGGCGTGGCCACAGTTGCGGCGACTGGCACTGGCTTCCAGCCCATTACTGTCACCGAGGTGATGATGAGCGACGGCACGCCGGTGACAACTATTGTTGCGACGACTCCTACAGCCTCGGATCCAATTACATTTACTCTTGCCGGCGGTGCCGCCCTCTCGGGCTACGAAGACTACAGTGTCAGCATGTCGGGCGGATCACTGACGACGATTGTTCGCACTCGCCCGCCAACAACAATTGTCACGTCGATCTCTGGCCACTTGACGACGCTTGTCTCGACTCCGGAGCCGTCCACCTTTTTCTCGACGGAAGCATCGTCCACCATGGTCTCAACAAGCGTCTCTACGCCTGCATCCGCCTCGGGGAGCGGGGCCGGGGCCCATACCGCGCAGAGCCCAACCGTCATTGTCACCACCCATGTGGTTGAACTGAAGCCGTATTACTATTTCGTGGCCACGTTCCTGCCCGGCTTTATTGCCGTGCTGTTGTCGATCCCGCTGCGCGTCCTTGACTGCAACGCCAAGATGTACCAGCCGTTCCACGCACTTTCGAGCAGCAGCCGCACGCACAACGCCCGTGGCTCCGAGTCGTTGACGCTCGATTTTTCGGGTCTCGCAACCAGCATCACGGCGCCGATCTCGGCCGCTTGGAAGCACGGCGAGCCTGTGCCCTTGCTGACGACGACTCTTGTTTGCCTGTCGTCGCTGCTGGCACCGCTTGCGACCGAAGCCTTGGGCCTCAAACTGCATGGAAGCTGCACTGTGACCAACGAGAAAGGATGTGCCGGTGCCCTCGGCGTGTCTGCCGTGCCTGCATACGCTCTTGTGTCTTTGTTGACTGCCATCCTGCTCCTGCTCATTCTTCTCTCGGTTCTGCTGAGCCGCTGGCGGACGGGGCTGCGGGCAAACCCGTGGAACCTGGCCGGTATTACCGCCCTGACAGGCTGCCCCGATCTGCTTCCCACAAACGCCCGCCAGAGAAGCCGTGCCGTCGCCACTGAAGAGAGCCTGTGCCGCGCCCTCAAGGATCGGCGGTTCGCCTTGGGATTCTACGAGACAGCTCATGGCCATGAAGCCTTTGGAATTGTCCCTGTTGGCGAAGAGGCACGTCGTGGCATCAATGGCATCAACCGCGACGACGACAACGACAACGACAGCGATGATGGCTTCGGCAATAGCTTGCATTTTAGTGGCGCCGGCGGCGAAGATGCGCCCAACAACCAGCCGAACCAGCCGTTTCTTGCTCTGACGATTGCCTATCGTGTCGCGTTTTCCGTTTTCCTTGCTGCACTTCTGGCTCTCGTCCTCGTCTACCACTTTGTGGCGACTGGCGCTGGCGGTGCAACAGGCACAACCGATCCGTCAGCGACCCGTTTCGGGTATTGGGTTGCCACAAACAGCTTTGGCGTTCGTTTTGCCATGGCAGCTCTCGGTGTGGCCATTTCGTTTTGCTGGACGACGCTCTTCCTCACCGTCGCATCCATCACGGCCTTCCAGGCCATGGCCTCGCCTGGCCGGCCCCAGCCGCCGGAACGGTCGATCCTGTTGCCTCTCCGTCCAACAAACGCATTTTCTGGTCTGTGGATGGCCCTGCACCTGGCCTTTGGCGGCGGCCGGTTCAGGCGGAACAGCAGCAGCAGCAGTGACAACGTGCCCCTCCGCCATGCTGTGTATCTGGGCATCGTGTCGCTCATGACGCTGGCGTCCGAGTTCCTGCCGGCGCTCCTGGCCAATGTCCCCAAGAGCATGACCCAGACTCTGGAGGCGTCTGTCGTCTGCGCGCGCCTCGTTTCTGTCGTGCTTGTGCTGATGCTGCTGACCTTGCTGGCCTCTTTCGTTGCAGTCCGCTGGCCCGCGCTGCCCGCCGACCCCCGCACCATTGCTGGCGCCATGTACTACGTTGTCGACTCACACGTGCTGCCTGCTGCCATTGAAGGCATTTCCGACAGGACAGGCGGCGCCTGTGTTGCATTGATGAGCACGGCCGAAAAGGAGACGCGCGTCAAGGAGCTCGGCCGGCGCTACTACTATGGCGACATTGTGGGCCGGTCGGGCCGGCGGCGCCTGGCCGTGGACGCCGATGTGACGATGCTGGACCCAGTCGTCGAGGGCGATGCCAGCGGTGTTGTTGGTGGCACAAGTCCCCCGCCAATGGCAACGACTGCGTACAAGGGCGGCGCCTTTTATGTCTACAACCAAGAGGCCCGCTATCAGCGGCAGCAACAAGAAGACCCGTCATTCATTTAAGGAACAACGAGGGTGATGGCTTGCATTTTTGAAACTACTTTTGGTTTTCGGATGTCTTTTTTTTTATTGTTTCATTTTGGCATCATTTCTTCTGTTTTATATCATTTATTTGTTTCTCTTCTGTTTCTGTTTTTCCTTTGTCTGTTTTACTACTGTATTTTGTTAATTTTGGACATTCACAGCGACATTTGGGATATTTACAGCACAGCATCAGAGAAGGAATTGGACAATACACTGAGACACTTGATTTAGACACATTTTTGAGACCTTTGAGATCTTTTTCCTCCAAACACAAGGGCGATGTTAGTTTCAGCTTACAGCTTACAGCCTACATCCGTACTGAGTACAACTCACAACGGCCTACCTTAGCGTCCAATTCGAGCGATTCTACATAGCTCAGCTCGGGCACCAACTCAGACGATCGACGCGCCATCATTCCTCTACGTCATTCCCAATCACGCCTTTCCCCGCGAATCCTACAAAGCACACTACGACATACAGCACAGCTGAAATAGGTCCTATCCCCGATGCTTTCTTCTTTCATTGTGATGGCTGCCGATTCCACAGCTCGCCTACTTGGCAATACATAAAACATAAAACCGAGGGGCAGTCCAATTGAGGCCCTCTTTCGCCATTTTGCACCATTTGTCTTTACTATTCACAGTGTCCATCTTCACACCCGACTCCCAACATCCGCCTTCAAACATCTTTTGAAACATCTGCCAACACCCTCGTCGCCATGTCTCATCACGTTCTTCTCCTCGGCGGCCACGGCAAGGTTGCCCAGCTTCTCACGCCGCTGCTTCTCCAGCGCACCTGGACCGTCACCAGCGTGATTCGCTCGCAGGACCAGGTCCCCACCATCGAGGCTCTTGCGCCCGACGCCGCTGCCCGCAAGAACCTCCACGTCCTCGTCCACAGCCTCGAGGATCTCGTCCAGAGCCAAGCCCAGGCCCAGAAGCTGCTCGACCAGGTCCGCCCCGACTATGTTGTCTGGAGCGCCGGTGCCGGCGGCAAGGGCGGCCCCGATCGCACACTCGCCATTGACCGCGATGCCGCCACGCACATCATTGACGCCTCGGCCGCCTCGTCGTTTGTCACGCGCTTCCTCATGGTCTCGTACCTCAGCAGCCGCCGCACGCAGCCCACGTGGTGGGACGCCGACAGCTGGGCCAGTGCCGAGAACACCAACACCAAGATCCTGCCGACCTACTACCAGGCCAAGGTCGCCGCTGACGAGGCGCTCTACCGCGCGGCCAAGCGCCGCGGCTCGTCCTTTGCCGGCATCAACCTGCGCCCCGGCACGCTGACCGACGGGCCCGCCGGCAACTTTGAGCTGGGCCGCACCAAGGCGGCCAAGGGCAACGTGAGCCGTGCCTCGGTCGCCCGTGCGGCAGACCTGTTGTTGGCACACCCAGACACCCGGACGGCCTGGATCGACTTGCTGGACGGCTCCGAGGACCCAGAGGTCGCCGTCGACCGCGTTGTGCGGGACCACGTCGACGCCGTCGAGGGCGAGCCCGTAACGAAGGAGTAGGCAGAAGACAATGGCAGACAATGACAGCCAATGTCACAGCTTCAACCAGTACTGGAATGGTCAAAACATGGTAAAAAAATGTTGTAGTTTTGACAGTTTGTCATATTCATACAATACAGTACATAGTACAGAATAGTACAACAGTGCAGCACAAGCCGTACCATACATACATTGATCATACACGTTCCGTAATGCCAGACCGCAACCCCGTACGAAGCAAAGGGAATCAACCATCGCGACCTAAAAAAGGGAGAGAAGCAGACAAGCCAAGGCAAGGCTAAAAGACACATAGAGGCACAACAAGGCAAGACATAAAAGACATAAAACAAGGCACGCACGCAGACAAGGCAAAGACAAAATGCAAGGAAGCAACTATTGAGTTCCATAAGTGACTATTTTTCTTTTTCTGAAACTAAAAAAAATTAAAACCCTTATCAAAGGCCCTTCCAGGGGCAGATCGAGTCTTTCGAATCAGAAAAGAACCCATGGGGGGAAGATGCGTCGTATCCTCAACAGTGGAGGAACGATCAAGGGCGTATGGGATGAATTCGCGTATTTTGCTGTTTGGTTCGCGAATCGTGCTTTTGCGCGCGCAGTCGAAGTTGGTGGTGTTGGCGAGGTTTCAATTTTGGTGACAAGTAATAACGGTGACAACAAAAGGGGGGAGAAAAAGGTAAAAGGGTGATTTTTCGAGGGGGTGGTGCGGTTTTTTTGGTAGACATTTGAGAAAAAGCCTATTTTTTTCGACGCTCGATCCATTGCCGACCGCCTTTGTTTTTGAGGTGTGAAAACAGGAACAACAATAGAGTAAAAGGACATGACTCGGCCGAGTGCGAGAAGCAGTTCGTCAAGATCACGTTTTCGAGAAAGGAAGAGGTGTGCGAGCGGTCGGCAATCGTCGATGAAAGTAGTGTTGATGTAATTGCAGATAATAATGTTCGACAAAAGGGAATAAGAGATCAAGTAGCAACAGAGACAAAGGAAATAAAAATAAAAAGTAAAAAAAGGAAAAGGAAAAAAGCAATCGCTAATGCCATGACGCTGATGAAACGAAAATAGAGGAGAAAACAAGGAAATAAGATAGAGAAATAAAAACAAATCAAAATCCTGTATGCCAGATGCAGAGCAGATCACATTCTTTTTTCTCTTCCCGGGAAAGAAACGCACCCACAATTTTTTTTCAAAACCGTTCAGAAAGATAGGAACTTTGAATAGATAGTTCAAAGGGTAGCAGATTTTTGGAGTGAATCCCGCTGTAGTCTGCAGGATGAAGGGGGTGGTTGTGGTTGGGTGGGTGATTGATGTAGTGGTACAACAAGCAGAATTATTCAAGCACACTTCCCCCATCCTCTGAAGGATGGGTTTGGATTGGAGGTGTGAGGGTATCAAGGAGTCTAATACCTCTGGCCAGCTAAGGGGAGGCATCGCAGTGTGGGTGTGTGAAGACAAAAATGACGCAAAAGAGAGAAGGGTGTGAGAGCCTAGGTTCCACTCGAACAGGAGAGATGCTGAAAGAAAAGAAGTAAATGGACGAGGTTAAAATATAAATTTCACCATACTTCTTTCTTAGTGCGCCGTGTGGGTATCGAAGTACGTCGCGTATTGCGCAGCATGGTGTGCTTGTTGCGGATGCAGCTGCTGGTGCGAATACTGCATATAGTTGGCGGGTGCGGCGTGGTTCGGTTGCGGCGTGGGCGTGACCGGACACCGTGGAGGTAGTGCCTGGTAGACATCCTTTCCTGCGGGGCCGTTGGCACCGAAGCAGGCACCATCGGGTGTGATTGGCGGCGTCATGTAGCCATCGGCAACCCCGGGAACAGCACCCATGCCCTTCTGAGGCGTGCTGTAGACATCGGCGGTGGCGGTGGCAGACTCGCAAGGCGGCGAGGCCCGGCTGTTGGTGGCAGCCAGTCTGCTGTTGTTGATCGACGCGGCGTGGCGGGCCAGGAAGTCGGTCAGCTTGGCGGAGACACCCGACAGGTGCGAAGAGGCGTACTTGCGCGACAGCGTGGCAGACGGCTGGTGCAGGTTCTGTGACAGAGTGAGCAGCGTGACGTTGTCAGCGTGGTCCCACTCGCCGTCGTTGACCTCAGGGCGGCCAAGGATGGCACGGCCGAGAGCCAGCGAAGCGCGGGCCATGGTCGACGGCTTGGTCGAGACGAAGTCGCGGTGGTACAGGGCGATCTCGCTGATGTAGGCAGCCATGTGCTCAACCTCACGGTCGTCCCGCTCCTCGGCGATAACCAACTGAGCGAAGAAGTCGACGGTGGGGTGGCCAATGTTCCACTCGAGCGTGTTGAGGACGTGCATCTCCATCTGCGTGAACATGCCGGCATCGTACAGGCCGCAGCACATGTTGTTCAGCTCGTGGATCTGGGGCACACGGTCCTTCTTGTCGCCGTACTTGGCAGCAATCAGGAGGGCCGCGCAGCCCACAAGCTGGTAGTGCTGCTTGTAGACGACACGCTTCGAGCAGTACCGGTCAAGGAGGTTGACAGTCAGGAAGAGGGTCTCGGGCAGCAGGGTGAAAGCAGCATGGGCCTCGACAATGAAGTCGATAAGGTACGGCCGCATGAACCACTGGATCTCACGCTGCATGTCGATCAGGTTGACGTCGGGGAGTGTCTCGTCCTCCATGTGGCGCATGTGTTGCATAATGTCCTCGAGGTACTCGTCGGAGGCAAGGCGAGACAGCTCGTTGCCAATCATCTCTTGCCGGTTCCGTGCGAGCATCTTGGCGGCTTCGCGGGAGTTCATGCGGGGCATGGCCATGCTGCACTCATCGGACTCGACAAAGAATGTCTCGTCCTTGGTCTGGTGGTAAGCCATGTTGGGTGGTTTGAGGTTGCGTTTTTTGTCAAAAAAGTTGCTGATGTTGTGTAAAGAATGTCGGTTCGGCTCTCCAGGAAGCTGAAAACAAAAAAGAGGTTGGGTGTATTCGAAGCGAGTTGGTCGCCGTAAAGTCGAAAACGATCGATGGTCTCTTTGAAGGAGTGTGGTGGTTGTAATTAACGGACGCCGGTGGAAACGGTCGGTATCGATATTTGATGGTGCTGTAGAGAGCGAATTATTCCAACCAGTCGAAATGGTCTATTAGAATATTAAGGAGTGTGGAGAATTAAAATAAAAGAGTGACGATGGCAACGAGGCCGGAATTTGTAAAGCAAAAAAACGAAAGGAAAGGAGAGGGTGCCGGTGAGACAGAAAAGACGAAAGATGAAAGACGGTCTTGCTGCTTGAGGTTCTGCAGGTCAAACGGTTATATATTAGCATCCAGACATTGGGACAAATTCCTCGTGCACCGCGTGAAAGGTGACACCAGACAGGGAAAAAGAGCAAAAAGACCAAAGGGTGTAAAGTGGGAAGGATAGAGTTGTGCAAGGAATCCGGGAGGTGGAGAAGGGTGAATCAAATCAATTAACAAGCGTGAGGAATTTGAGGATTTGGGTGAAGAAAACGGCAACGAAGAATGCAATCGCGTGTAGTGAGCGAAGGACCAGCGTTCGCAGGCGCGTTTGCCAATTTGCCAAAAGGCCCGCCCAAAGCTCCAGCCGACTCTGAGGAGAAGCCAGGCTGATGAAGGACGACCCAGGGACGGTCTCGATGGATCCTCGATGGATCGCCAGGTACAGGAACCGGTTCGCAGCTACAGCCGCGAGAGCTATGTAGATCCGCTCGCAAGATCCAGTTGGCGTCCACGATGGCGAGAAGAAGAGAAGAGGGGCAAAGAGAGAAACAAAAAGTACACAAAGGGTAGACAGGAGAGAAGGGGACGAGGGCAAGTGGGGACCGAGGAAGAATAGGTGCAGAGAGGGAGTGCGTGTGAGGAGAGAAAGAGTGGTGAACGAAGGGAGACGGGAAGATGAAGGTGGTGCAAACAAGGTGTTGAAGAATGCTTGCTACTTTTGGATGTGGTGCCCTGTGCTGAGGATTTGCCCTAGCGTGCCCTTGTGTAGCCGTGTGTATCGTGTACTCTCCGAGATCCAATTTAGAAGGTGCGGCGTCAAAAAATGCATGGAGATCATGTCACGCGTCAAGGCGGTCTGTCTGCCATTTCGAGATGCATCCAGGTTTTCTGCCTTCCTGCCCGTTTTGGCGAATATCTTCACTCTCTGCAAATCGTAGAATACGCGCCGGGTATTCCATATGCTTGGCGTGTGTTGAAAGTTTCGCTCGTTCCGACATATCATGGGATATTGCACCGTCGATAGGCCGATTTGCGACTCTGAAAGACAGCTGCAAGGAATTCGACACCAGATATATTGGCTTGTCGCGAGACAGCAACAGCAAACCGACCTCGAAGCACGCGATACAATTCGGACGGCGAAGACGGTTCGCGACGACAGTGACACAGTCGTCATTGCCAGTTGGCTTTGTCGATGCCGATAGAACGAGGCACGACACGAGACCAGGGACTCCAGGGCACATAGATGGGGGCGATAGCAGGAAAGGGGATGAAGGGTGCTTTTGGTGGTGATTTGGGAAATTTGTGTGGGGAACAAAAGGGATGGATGAGGGAGGGAAAAAGCAACCAATGCAGGAGAGTTTGTCCTTACTTACCGCCACGGTGAGAATACTGTGAGAATCTCCAAGAGACAGTACGAACGGCGGGAATGACACGATTCCAAGGCACAAAGCGTAGGAGCTACGAGTTAACGTGTCCCACGAGCAATGCAGCCTGCAGAAAGGGCCGGTTGATAGACGCGAAGGCGGAGAGAATGCCGACTGGCACGCAGCTGTTGGAAATCGATGCATTAGCAGATGAATGGGGGGACCAGAAGTGGCACACATCGACACGTCGTAGGTGACAAAAAAGTGACATGATTGAACTGCTGGTGAGTTGTCATTTTGGCATCGAGATGCGGATGAAAAAATGATGGACTGTGGGAAGTCTGTCCCTGAAAGATGGATCCAGGAACATCCAGGAACGCTTCAGGGGCGGCAGCTTTCTCGTCATCCGCCGCCGCTCAAATGAATCTGCACTAACCTCACGTTCAACGCCTTCAAGGAAAAGAGGGCTACAACACGATCGAGGCGATCATGTAGAGACCCAGGGCAACAACAAAAAGTTTGCGGCTTTTTGTTGCTGGCGATTTCTGTTGGTTTTCAATCGGGATTTCCAGGGCAGTCGTAATCGAGTTGTCGAATCGAGTCTCGTGAGAGGCTGTCGAAAAGAATGCTCGAAGAGAACGACAGCGAAAGGGCGGCCAGGGAGGCAAGCAAAGGAGACTCTGATTCCTGGGTCAGTCGAATGGTCGAATTAACGAATCTCCCAGTGGGAATGCAGGCCGACTAGGTGGTAAGGGGGGAAGGCAGGCGACACAAAAGGCCTTTGAAAGGGGCAACGTAGACCGTAGACAAGGAGAGGCCACAAGAATAAGAATTCCAGAAGGCCGCGAAAGGGAGAGAAGAGAGATGGGGATCTCAAATCAGGGATGACGAAGGATGGTGTTGGGGGTAAAGGAGCAGTATATACGTACGAAAAAAGGCACGAAGAACAGGAGCTCAGAAATGCTATATAAAACCAAGAGGACCTCGAAAAAAACGACGAGGCTCGAAAAAAGACAAGAAAACGAGCAAAAGGCTGATTTGCAAAGAAAAAGAGAAGAAAACACGGAAGTCGAAAAGAACCGAAAGCGGATTGGCTGAGAACTGGGAACAGAAAAAAAAGGAGTCCAAAGGAAACAGTCGATGACAGACGTTCCTTCCCTTTTTATTCGAATCGAAATCTCGGTATTCGTTTTCGTTTCCCCTATTTGACTTCGTTTGCTGCACAAGCTTGTCGACCCAAGTTCCGGTTTGAGGAGGAAGGACCGGTCTGGCGATGTATATGGTCGGGCAAGGCAAGTGGATTTGCGGGTTTTGCCTGGGACGAAGGAGAAAACTTGTCGGCCTTCCTGGGGGAGAGATCTTTCCCTCTACAGACTTCCTGGGTGAGTACAGGAAGTGCAACGACTGGCGAGAGGAAGGAACGGTCGGCGAGGAGGGAGGAATGGAGAGAGAGATGGAGAGGGATGAAAAAGAGAAAGGAAAGAGCAAGAGGAAAAGGAGAGGGAAAGAGAAGAGAGGAAACGAAACAGAAAAGGGAAGAGGGGATATGGAGAATTAAAAAAGGAAGGGGAGACCAGGGTGGAATTGTGTGTGTGTGAGTGCGGTGGACAAGGAGTAGCGACGGGGATGCAGGACGGCTGCACAGAAGGACTCAGCGCTCACAGAGTGATGTAGAGAAGGAGTGCTCCAAAGGCCGTTACAGGGATAGACGGCACGATTAGCAGGCTTGAGGACGCTTGAGCCACCAAAAGCGACACACCACTGAAGGAACACAGCGCGCTCACACTCACCCAACACCAAAGCCAACCCTTCTACTCTATGGGACCGAGTAACTCAACTTGGTGCACATCTCACCTAATAATATGGAGCCCGTGTAAAGTGGGAGCGGGCTGGGTCGACCAGGGTGTAGGGGGTGGTGGTGGAGGTGTGTGCTTGTCGGGGGTGTAATTGTGTGAGAAGGGCCCGTAGGGTGGTCTAGGGGGGTCAAACAGGGGCGTGTGCATACACTGTCAGAGAGGGCAATGGCAGGAGTGGGCGAGATTGGCTGGAGCAGGCCCAGAGGTGGAAGGAGGGACCCAGGCTCAGCTGCAGATTGTAAGAAAAAAGCAACTTCATTGAGCAGCTGGAGATGTCTTGAAGGGACAAAGTAGGAAGGAACAGGAGAGTGCTGTTATACTGTGCAGAGTGACAGAGGCATCGACTCAACAAAGCTAGAGATGGCAAAAGCATTTGCAAGTGCAATAACAGAAGAAATACGACAAACGATGAAGATGAACAGCAGCCTCTGCCATGCTTCATATTGTCTCCGTTCGTCGCAGTTGCACTTCCGGCTGGCCTGTCGGAGACACAAACCTTTTGGTGCGAATGCTCCTGCGCTCTCGGGCGGCCGACGGCCAGCCAGGACAAGGCCAAGGCCACTGGAAAAAGTGGCCCAGCACGCCAGCTTCAGCAACACCAACGAGAGTTCCATCTCCATCCCCATCTCCACGAGCCCACCAGCCAACCAAAGCGAAGAACATGGCAGCCAACCAGAGTTCGAGCAAGCCCAGACCAGGAACAGGCGGCGAGCAAGAGGAGACAGGAGTTGAAGGTGGATGGAGGGGTGAAAAGACTGAAGATTTTGAAAAAGAGACGAAAAGAATGAGGCGCCACGAGAGGAACAGACAGCAAAGAATTACGGCGACATTTACGTCGAGGGCAATGAGTCGAAGCATTGAAAGAGGTGACGATACAGTGTGAGTTGTGAGTATCAAGTTAGGTGAAGTTTAAGGTGAGACAAGAAACGTGACTGCCAACCTCGAATTTTGCTGGAAAGGGGGGCAGGGGGCCACTGTCCTGCTATATTATGTAATCCGATATGAAAAGCAGGCTGCAGATGCCACTCACTGTAAGTACGCCCACTAAGCTTCAGCATATTGACGAGTATACAAGACCACGGATCAAGGAGGGGTTCGAGTCCGAGCAGCTGCTCATCGACTCGCTAACGCCCGTATATCGTATGCAGAGGCGTGTGCTTTGAAATGAGTTGGAAAAGCTCAACAAAGGGGACAGCAAGGTTGGTGAGATTCCCTGTCTGTTTGTCTCTTTGATGGTTATGGAAAGGAACAGGAAAAAGGAGCGACGGGCGACAATTGGCAGCAATTACGGAGATATTTCAAACGCGCTTTCTCGTTCTTGACTCGTTTTGGCGATTTCTTGGGTGCGGCGTCTGTATGTGTATTGCGTATGTTTTTCGCTCGTCAATGGAGACGTGTCGAAAGGCGTCACGAAAGCGTGTAAAGCCGTGTCCATAGCGTGTTTTTTCGTCTTTTTTTTTTTTTTTTGTCAGAGGCCCTGCCCTTGTGCGTTTTGGTGCGTGTTGGTGTGTGTGAGCAATGCAGGATCAAGCCTGTTTGGTGGTCCTGCACACTACGACAGAGAGGGATTGAGATCATACGGTGCCTCCACCTTGACCAGCCTGTCCCCTCTTTTCGCATCGCTCTCATCGCTGTCTTTGGTTTGGTCAGGTTTGTTGGCGTGCCCCTGGCGCTGCTGAAAGACTCCGTATCGACCTTTTGGCGACTTTCATGCAGAGCACTTTGTGGTGGAGAGTGGCGTACTGTAAGGTGCAACTTCGAGTCGAGCGGGGGCAGGAGCGAAGGAGGGAGGGACGGATGAGTGGGAAGGTGGAGGGCTGGACGTCTTGAGGAAGCTGCGACCGACGATTGGTCAATCGGGCCCGAGCACGTCTTTGGCGAGATTGAAAAAGATACCAAGAAAGGCACAATACACCGTGAGAGCGTGGCTTTGTATCGAGCTTGCGAGGCGCGTTTGTATCTAAGTGTAAAGTGCATCGAACGCGTGCTTGGCTCGTTTCAATCGGACTCGGTCTATTGAAGCCGGGAGGAACGAGGCAATGCTCACGACATGGCGAACTACAGTACCAGGTGTTTGCATGCATCGCGTAGCAAGCTTCTTCCCTGCAAGATAAAAAGAGGCTTTGAAATACCAGGAGCCAAACAAACGACGTCGAAACACAAAAGAAGGAGCCCACGGTGGAGCGGGGTGTCTTGTGTGTGATAGGCAGGCAGGAGCGCCCGAACCAAGACTTGGTGTTACTTTCCTCTTTTTCCTTCTTGATCGTTCCTTCTGCGGCAGTGCGGATAATGATGAAGAGCAAGCTGGTGAGCGGATCACTTGCGGGTTCAAGCTCCAGTTGACGTTCGTGGTTTCCTGGTTTGCTGGTTGGCCACAAGCCCCTCCCTTCCGGCTTGTTGCGAGACGTATGTTTCCGGGCCTGCCTCGACAGGATACTGGATGCCCTGGAGGAGGATCTACAGAAGGCTGCTCAGCCTGCCGGCAACGACACCGAGAGAACAAACCAAAGCCATGAGATTCTGGGGGACATGAAACAAACACGCAAACCAGGTCGATATGCTTTTGTTTGGCTTCCATGCCTCTTTTTTGTCTATTCGTGCCTCGTCTCGTCTCTTCTTCCTCGTACTGTTCCCATCATTTGGTTCAATTCGTCGCCGACCATCTCGCTCTTCGCGATTGACTCCTTTTTTTCTGACTGTTCTACTACCGAGGCGGTTGTCATATTGCATCTCCGCTGTGGAGAGATGGGACGAAGAAAACTCTGCCATGTTGCTACAGAAAAAAAGGAAGAAAATATAAAGTGAAAATTTGCCTGAAGCCAACTCCATATTGTGGATGTGAGCTACTGTGTGGGCAGAATGGAGCAGGAAAATTCTATCGTGAACGCTTCGTTGCATTTCTGAACTTTCGTTCTGTTTGTTCGTCGTGTTCTTCTTTTTCTTCATCATTACACACCCTTCCTCCTTACGGTGCTGCGAATGCAACGCCAAGAGTGGGCAAGAGCGGGAACAATTGAAACACGGCACAGGAAAAGAGACAAAGCGCAAAAGGATTTTTCTCTAATTGAAAAGCACTTGCAGGGGATGCAATCAAGAACAAGCAGAAAAAATCTACGAGAAGACGCATCTAGCCAACCATATCGCGTCGTCTCACCGGTAGGCATTGAATAAAAGGGAAAGAAAAATCAAAGAAATAGAACTGCCCGCCCCGATGCACAGAAAATAAAAGAAACAACGCGCTGTTACTACCCATCCGAACCGCGAAGACCCAAGACGCGGTCCGGGGTGTAATCTGAAAAGGCGACAAAACAGGCCGTGGTGAGCAAAAAGAACGTGAAGTTTAATGAAGAGGTAAAAGAATAATGAAAAAGAGATAAAATGGAAAAAGAATATGAGAAATAACGTGACAAAAAAAGAAGAAAAAATAGACGGACCTGAAACCTCTTCGACGGGCGGGATGCCGGAAGGCTCTGCCTAGCCACGAACAAAGGGAGAGCAAGACATTGCCGTCCGGCAAGGGAAAGAGAGTGACATTTGTGGAAAGACATAACAGACAGGAGAGCAAAGCCTCGTGGAGTTCCCAAGCCAATATCAAGAAAATCAATATCGAGGCAAGGGAGCCAACAAACGAGGCAAGCATCGAGCAATGCGACGGGTAAGCCTAAAATACACAGTAAAGCTATCAAAAAGGCGAGCGAGCAACCAACTGACAAAAGGTACAGAAGCTCCGGATGCCGTTGGCGATGGCGTCTCCCGTCAAGGAGCTAGGCTATTTTGGAGTAGTACCAGCGAAGAGAACGAGTAGAACGGGGCTGAAGAGCCTGACCGGCTGGACTGGGCTATCTTGGTATCTTTCCTTTGGACGTAGTACTTGCAAAGATACATATAGTTGCTCTCCTTCGCGTGGGATATTGAAGCTTATCGAAATGTTTCTTTTTCAGACTGTTGGTTCTACAAGCTGGGCCCATACGAGTTAACTCTCCTCGGTTTTGGTCAACGGCTTGGAATTGCTGGACGGTTTTGGATACACGGCGCCGGTTTGGAGAGTTTGTCTCGGCAGAGCTAGAAGCTCAAGCTCTAGAGCTTCTACAGCTGTCTTATGTGGCCGCCTTGTTGCTAGCAGCAAAATAGCCTGTCATCGCAGCATCTTAGTATCAGCAATCTTTTCGCGTGTCATCAATTTGCCGTATATCACGAGTGTTAATGGATAGTCTATCATCTCATCGTTCACTGTGTTTATTGCTCAGCTGCTGAAAACCAATGCGCACACTCTCTGTCTCGACAGCGCAGTTGACAGCCTCGTTCATCAAATATCAACGTCACAGACATCTGCGTCTATGCGTCTAAATTGTGGACGCAAAATGCGTTTCTGTGGCTCTCTTTGCATCGTGTGGAGAAAATCAAGTACGTCGTAATTAAAGATACGGAGAGCAACCGGCGAGGCCAGGTCCAGCCAGGCTCCTTTCAAAATATGCGTGAAAAAAGTACGGAATAGTGGAGCGGTTATTTGCTTTCCCTTTCGTGGTTCCTTTTTTGACTTCTTTTTCTGTCGTCACCATCCTCAGCTTCTCCACAGCCGGCTCCCAAACGCCCGAAAGACCACTTTAACCCCTGCACAATAGCAGCGAGTGTCGAGGCAACGATCCTCAAAAGGCCGGCTGGCTTTTGATGACTGAGATGACCAAATATCGAATGGCAAGAGACAGGCTGGAAGAAGCAAAACTATCAGGGAAACCGCCATGAGACAAGACAAAAGACACACGGACAATGCCTATTTACTTTCGGCCGCTTTTATTCGTATTTTCCCTGTTTGTATCCGTCTATGTACTTCCTTTCCTTCCTCCTTTTAGACTTTCGCCTTCTTGTCTCTCCCGGCCATCTGGTAAATTTCCTGCCGCTTTTCGTTTTTCCTTTTCTCTGCTTCCCCGTCACAGCCGCACGAGTCGTCGCCGCCGTCCCCTGCAGCCCCATCCAATGGAGTCTGCAAAATTTTCGTGTTATCCCTTGCTGCAAAGTATGAGAAGAACTGGGCCCGAGAGGCCCCTCATGATCCATTCTGTCATGCAAATCGTCCATACGGAGTACGTCGTACACGAAGCGGGATTGCGCAGTTGCTTCATTCTTTCATCTCAAGTTTTTTCTCCTACGTCAGGCTCCTCATCACCATCTCCACTGACTCAAAAATGACCGAGGACGCATGGAAATGGAGGTATATGGAGGCAAATGGATACTGACGCAGGTAGACGCAAACAAATTTGTAAAGTGATATTTTCCTTGCAGACACGCGCAAACACACGCGAGCAATTTACACGCAAGCCCGCTTTTTGGACCCTTTTGATCTTGGTGGCCCTATTTGGAGGATTCCTCAGTCTCCGAGACAAAGGAGGCGCTCAAACAACATGACAAACCAGACATTGACAGAGTACGACGTACGACGTACAGAGCTCAATATTTTCACTGTATATTTTGATCTAATTCACGCCATTGTTTACTTGTCAATGCGGTCGAAAGGCATCAGGACGCGAATAAAACATAATTCCACGCAAGACACCAACGCGTATCAAGTAAATAAAACGTCCCGTTAAAGATGATACGCCTCTTTTCTTCGCAAAAAAGAAAGGCACAAAAAGGGAAGAAACCTTCAAGATCGTCATTGAGAAGCCCACCCGCCCGTCCTCTTCCGCGCCGAGACAAAAGAAACAGCGCCTTTTTTCGCTTTTCTCCAAGCATCCAAGACATTGGGTGGTTTTGAGACTAACAACCCGAGGGAACTGTTCCCCGGGTCATGATAACTGGGAAAATTGCAGTTGGGCGGCGCCTCTCAATACCCGAGTGTGAGGAGTATTGGCTGTGGGAGAAGGAAGCACTGAGACACCTGGGGTCTTGGAGCACCGGACCATAGGGCCTACAGGCCAAGCAGCACTGCACATCAACTCGCTACAGCGAGACACGCCCCTATCCAACAGCATGATTGACGGTCCACTAGGCCACTGGGCCGCAACCAGGTCTAAAGGCCCTACTCCGTACTCCGTACTAAAGCACAAAACGTGCCCCAAAGTTCAACGTCGTTCAACGCCCTGTAGCTACAACGCTCACAAGCGAAGCGACCCATCCTCGCCCATCTTGTCTTGACCCTCTTCGCCCACAGCAAAACGAAAATCCGCCAGTCGATCGCCATCTACCAACAACGTTTATTTTTGTATGTCCTCGCATTTTCATACTGTTCCCCTGGATTTTGCGTTGTACTGTGGTTCTGTGTAATACAAATAAGATATACACTTAGCAGGTGGCATGTCACGGCTGGTGATTGGCCATGAACTGGTGTCTCTCTCTTTTTCCCTCCTTCATCCTTTTATTTTGAATAGTTCTCGAAAAACTGACAAAGCAGGGCATACTCATCCAGTGCCTATGGGGTACTCCATTCTGATACTGACTTGCAGGTGACGATCATGTTCCCACAGAAATGCAACCTTTCAAGCACAATGACGCTCTTCCACAGATTGAGAGATGGCTGCCCTCATGCCCTCAAAATAAAAGAGATAAAATGTCTCCATAAAAACTGGACCGGGGCACTCAACCTCTTTACGACGTTCCTTGTCTGGCCCGTCTTAGTGCTGCCTTCTCCTCTTTTTTTCGTCCTTTCTTTCATCTCACGCGTAAAGTGGTCACGCTTTGGCCCCAATCTACACGCCTTGCAGCCAAAACTCGACAAGAACGCAAACAAACCAGACAGAGTTAGATGCTCCGTCCTGTCAGCTTTTCCTTCCTGGGACCCTGACACGGCCGAGCCACGATCACGATCACGATACTGTCCCTATCTGGACGTTCCCTTGCTCCTTTTTGAGGACTCCCAAGGCCGATGCTCCACCTCTTTTGCTGCGGCGTTGTCCGTTTTATTGTATGCTGTATGCAAGACATCGTCATGCTTTTTTTGTTGTTTGCTTTGCGTGGCCTCGGTCTGGTCGATTTTGGCCTGGCCTCTGGTAAACAATGCATGCAACCACTAAGTAAAACAGTCACATCTCATCCATATGCGGCATTGTATTGTGAGAGGCCGCTCAATGTGGCCGCAGGTCTTGTTCAGCTGTAAACAATTCAATACTCCGTACTGACTGATTCGGTAAGCAGCTATTGTGCGATCGACGCCAAATATGAAGACCATTGATGATAAACAACATCGGTAAGATGTGAAAATCGACAAAACAAACGCCATGGCGGTGCTTTACGCGTCTGCATCCAGGGCACGCGACTTTGTTGCACGCGTCTTTTTATTTCTTGGAAAGATCAGTGTGCCAGGTGGTGTGCCAGCATCTGGGTGCACGCACGGCTCCGATTCGACGGATGATCGAGACAAAAAACAAAACGAAACAGGAACACCAGAGGCATAGAAAGAGGGAAGGGGCCGGCAGAAAAGACAACGGCGTGGAGGACGGCGCCTGCGGATCGCCATTGAACTATGGAAACTGGAAACGCAGCCAACGAGCGGCCGAAGCAGGGCAGAGGGTGGGACGGAGAATATGGAGAATAACTGGGCGGTGTACAGTTACTTGTCGGTAAGGCGTAGCTTGTGTGCTGGTTGCTTGTCGTTGCTTGTCGTGCTCAGCCAAAATGCGATGAGATGGAGAAAGACAGCCAGCTGGTGTTCGAGGTTGGCCACCAGGCTGAAAAGGAACTGGCAAGAGGGGAGTAAAAAGAGTGGGGGTTGCTGCACATGTTAGTGACGAGTGGAAAAGCAAGGAAGGAACGACGAACAAAAGAAGAAAAGGACGGCAAGGGTCACCAAGAGTAACAGAGCTGCATCGGGAAGGAGAGAAGGACATGGCAAAGAGGAGGGAAGAAAAGCCATATTCCTTCGGCCCATCGTTCCTTCCTTCAATAGATGCCCTAGAGCTGTAGATAGCAACATGCTTGAGATGTCTTAAACAAGGCAATAGCGACTTGGAGCTCAGGGGAACTCCTCTTTCACTCTAACAAGCAAAGCTTCGAACAATAGCCCTATGGTCATGTCAACTTCCGGTCAAAGCTCCCAAATACTCCTGCCATCGCGTCAGTCATATCCAGCCATTCATCCCGAGCTCAAAGAGCACTCAAAGAAACAGCTCAGACGAAATAACCAAAAACCAACGGACAGAACACGGTTGAAGAGCTCTCGATGCACATCTTAAAACACCGATCTCGTGCCTTAGTGTCGTTAGGAGCATAGGCGCAGTTTGATACTGACAGAGCAGCTATTCTGGAAGGAATACCCCTGTCCAAGAGCCATTTGACCAGACACCAGCCCAGCCCAGACGGCCTTGCAGCTAGAAAATGGACGACAAAACGGCCAACAAAGCCTCAGAACCTTTCAGGGCCTTCAGCTCCAGGACCCAACCCCAAAAAGGACGATCATGGTGTGCTGATGATGGACAGTCTACAGCCAACAGACAAGCTACAGACGAGCTACAGAGAGCTATGCAACGACGGGGGCCACACGAACGAGCCAGTCACGATCCGTTTTGGCCATTTCTCCACGCGTCCACCAACAGGATGAGGCAGGTTTTTAGTGGTCTTACACAGTATGTAGTCTTTTTGCCTGATGGAGTGTGGTTTTGCGTAATCTCACCAAAATGCCAGGCTAGGCGGGCCTCGGCGGGTGGCTTGGGCCTGGGCCAGCCGACACCTGAAGAGCCTCAAGAATCTCGAAAAGAGCACGAGGGCCAACTGCAGGCCAGAAACGAGATAGGGCAGACGCAACCTATGATGAATTGCGACAAAAAAAAAGCCCACTGACGATCATGGGTAACCACCGATGTCTCCCGATCTGACAAAATGGGGAAACAAGAGAAGAAAGCGATTTACTCTCAGCCAGACGGCCAAGAACGAGACACTGGTCTGCCTCTCTCACGTTATCCTCACGAGCTCTCTCATATTCGCTCAATGCTAGTTTTCCTCGGCTTTGTTGTAGTAACATCCCGCCATTGGGCTGTCACCCTTTCCACCTGGTTCTAGTACACCGTGCTCAGTTATGGTTCCAGTTCTATTTCTACACTCTACGACATATTGATTTGACTGCTGCCGATTAGGCCAATGTAAGGGATGAACTGCAAAATTGGTAACGGCAAGCCGGGCAGCGGAGGAGTGGGCTCAGGGAAAGAAGAACACGAAAACGAAGAAAGGTGGCTTCGGCGTGGCTCGTTGCAGTATAGTTCAAATCGGAAATGCCGTGATAGCGCACAGGAGGGGGCGTTGCTTGTAACATAGCTGTAAGATACGTAATCTGTAAAGTGCTCAGCACTTCAGGGCTGGTGAGAGAAAGATACTGCACAATGCAGACACGGCTAACAACGACAAGGCTAGCTTCTGCTAAATCGTAGAGATGTACGGATTATTGAGTTGGCAGAGCTACGGAGGAAACGGGTGAGGCGCGAGGGCCCAGCGGGAGGAAAAGAGGATATGAACTGCGAAGAGACACAAGAGGCACACACACCTCAAGACACTGTCAGATGTTGTATCTGACAACGAAAAGAAGCGTCAAAAGCAGCTCGCGTGCTTTTAGGTAGGCCCGAGAGGCGGGAACGATGTGCAGTTCTCGCGTCTTTGCCTTGTGATTGGCCACAGCCATTGTCCATCTACAGTTTCGGCGGCTTGATTTTCAAGTGTTTCCATGTTATCGTGCGTTTTGTGTATCTTGCTCCTCTTGACGACTCACTTCACTGTATCCGAGACGTTGGGTTTGCAACGAGCACTGTGCATTTGACAAGCATCTTGCCTCCTGCTCTCTGTTCTTTACGGAGCACCCCCTCAATTAATTTCAAGATGTCTGTCCAACAGCAACGCCATGGCTGAGCGAAAGACGGGTATTGAAGGTTTCTTTGTTCTCTTTGCCGCCTGCTGTAACTTTACTTCCGCTCTCCGCTCGCTTCTCCTCAAAAGCCTGCCAGTTATTCCATACCCCGTACTCTATCCTCGTCCTGTCTTGCCATTTCCGGAGTATTGCGAGGCTTAGGATGCACAGGGACGTAAAGGTAGGCAAAGGTAGGGTGGCAGCGTGTGTGTGGGCTCCCTCTTGATGGTCGTTTCCCCCTCTTCCTCTGGCTGCATGGAAACAGGTCTTCGTAAAGCCAGGGGGACATCGACAGCCAAATAGGAGCAAATGGAAGTCCCAATGGAAAACTGGAGCATGCAGCTACTCGTAGCTTTGGCGCAGCTTACCTGTTTGCTGGGCGCTGGCAGCCATCCATCAGTGTAAAAATACATTGAATTGCAGCACTAGCAGTACGACATACTCAGTAACTGCAGATGATAGATGGTGTGGCCAAAGGTTTTCATGGAAATGAGCGGCGGCAGTCGTCCTAGGCTCTTTTAGGACAAGAGTCGCCGTCATCCTTAAGGCTGAAAATAATACGTACAGAGTACAGGATGTGAGAAGCAGTCATCACTGAGGGAAGTGATGAAAGGACTCTGCGGAGTACGGCTTCGTACACAGTACATGCTTCCCACCAGAAAGCAAGAACGCTGCATCTCACCTTCCCTCGGCCGTTTCGCCGATATGGGACGCTTACTCCGTTGTCTCCCTCCTCCTTCCTTGCTTTTCGCGTGGCGATGTGCCCCTCTTTCCCATCACCAACAGGATGTCGAATGGATATTTGGTGGCCATTCGCTCTTTCCCATTTGTAGTTACAGATATTGCCTTCGACCTCCCTCCGCCCCCAAGTTGGTGATTGACGATGTTCTGGCGCAGGTCTCTTTACTTTTTCATCGCCGATTTCCATGCCCGCTTGCGCCCAACGCGATGTTTCCTCATTTCGAGATTTAAAAAACTTTCTTTTCTTCCGCTCTCTTCCTGTGTTTGGCTGGCTTATGCTACTCCGTACGTTTTGCTGGCGTTTTTCGGCTTGTGTTTCGCTCCTCCTCCTTCCCCGTCAGTTTCTAGCTTCCTGATTGGATGGACGTCCGAGTCCATTTAAAGCTCCCCGTTTCCTCCCCGCCCCAGTCCACAGTTTACCCCTGGTCACTAGCCAATGATAGGCCACGCTACATTCCCGAAAAGGGAAAGAGCGAGGGGTGTGCACATTTCACTTTGAGCTTTTTTCATCTGGAGCCAGTAAGAGCGCTGCTCTCCACGAGTGGATCCCGCCTTTCCCGCAATCGCGCACTTACGAACGTCCCAAAAACGCGTTTCCCGTCGTCGCTCTCTTCCAATGAACGATTGCGCTAGAGCCTTGCAGCAGGTAAGATCACGTATCGCCATTGTGGAAGGAGGAATCGCCCATCTCCTTCCCCTGCTAGCGGTGACAATGCTGGAAGGAGCAGCCAGCCCAGACGAGCCAGGCCAAAACTCGGCCCAAATGCCCAAATAATCAAACAACCAAGAAAGCCAACAAAATCTCCTACCAAGCAACAATGTCGAAAAAGCCTCCGCCACAATCTCGATGCGTTCCCTTATCTACGCCGGAAAGGGACATGAACCACGTATTCGGCCAGCAAATATGCCCTGCCGCCAAACCCTCGAAACTCGCTAGACAGTATCTCAAATGCACCGAAACGCCAGATGCTCGATCGTGGTTCAAGACGACGATCCCTTCCCAAAGTCTACTCGGACCCTTCTTGCTTTCTTTGCTTCTTTGCCTTCTCCTCTTCCTTGTCCCCTCACAGCAATTTGCAAAGGGCCTTTTACGAAGGCCCCGAAATACAGGAACACCAAAACAGCACAGAAAGGCTCTTTTTCTCTTTCCCAACCTGGTGTAGCCTCACCTCGCTTGGATCAGTCGGCCGGAGAGGCAGAGCGACCAGAGTGTCGATCATATCGAAAATGCGAATGCCATCGAAGAGCAAACCTCGAAGTATGGAGCATATCCAGTTGTCCGACTGCATCGGGCAACACGGCGGCTTCCGACAATGGTCGGACCGTGTAACGCGTCCGTCATTGTGCTTGCATCTGCAGCGTCCTTTACGACATATCTGACATTACTTCATACATCTGTATCACTCGGATGCAGGAGAGAGGAACACGAGAGAAGCCAAAGACCTCCTTCAGCTTCGTTCCGGCTTTCTGGTATTCCGAAGCGCCCTGACCGGCTTCAACACCATGCACCGTAGAAAAAAGACTTTAGAGTGCTTGAAAAAGCAGAGAGGCTGGGAAGATGCTTGTCAAAGAGCCTTAGAAATCGAGATACTACTAGAGAGCCAACTGAGCCTGTGGCCACTGAGGGACACCACTCACGCTCCATCGGGCTCCATCGCCTCTTCAAATCCATGACCGAATGTGCGGAGCCAGGCTACGACAGTCACAAGGAAACGGAAAATACCTGTCTTCTCAAGTATCTTATGGGAATCCCTGGCCGTGCATGCATAGTGGAGGCTGCTATTTTTCGACGCGGTCTGCTTTCACGTGTCCGGCCGGTCTGATTGGCCAGCGAACGTCTCTTGAAATTGGACAAGAGAAAAATACTTTGCATGCAACGACATACTACGCTGCGTGCTGGGATTTGGGGTTTTGGGACTTTGAGATTTGCAGGGAAAATTTTGCGTGCTTTTGTCCCACGCGACAGGATTGCAACGGTGCCTTTTGTCGAAATTTTTCATCACTATCACATCTCACGACTATCTGCAAGTTTTTATTAATTTGGGAGCAGAGAGCCCAACAGGAACCAAGGAGGCGAGATGATAAGATGACAAAGGCTTGGGCTCCTCTGCAGGACTGCAGTCTAGACAGCGTCTAAGATTGGATGCTTAAAGCGTCTACGGAGTACTTTTGTCCAACAAGTGACATAGATCCAAAATACAGGGAGCCTGCCACCAATGTTCCGCGCTGAGCTGCAGCAGTCAGGAGCTTTTAATACGATCCTACAAGTTCAAGTGGACTGGGACAGGTGGGAGGCTGCGAGGCAAATATGCCCGTCATCCTCCGTACATACTGTGCGCATCCCGGGACACCGTGCATGTCTCAGACACGCTGCAAAGGAGGAAGAGAGACAGGCGGGATGCAGAAAATGACACAGAAGAGCCAAAAGAGCAGGCAAAAAGGCGGAGGTGAGAATAGGGGGAGATGAGTATGGCCTCTGCGAGTCTGTGAGGGGTGACCTTGCATCGAGGGGCAATGGAAGCAGACGACTAGACGCAAGGTTGATAGAAGGCAAAGTAAGGCCGACATCTGCAGGTAAAAGACGGATGAGCACGACGGATGGCACCCGTGCAGCAGAAAGCGAGACACTCTATCGTGTACAATCTTGAGTTTGTCTATGCTGTATCATACAAAGCGTCACCCGCCTCCTCGTCGCCGAGATGGATGGCGTTCTGAATGGGCAATTCTGAATCTGGCAAATACATCAGCTGGGCCGAAGCTGCCAAATTGCATCATGGCCCGAGGTAAGGTTGCGAGGCAAAGAGGCATGCTGGCACGCAAAGGCATGCATCTCTGTCGGCATGGCTGGCTCAGACTGCATGAAATATTGCATTTGGCAATGCAGTTGCTTGTATCTGCAGCTGGACTTACACCGCTCCTAAGGCCACTATCAAGCTGTGATAGTCATATTTCGACACATAAACAGTCGGCAAACGGCATCGAAGCAAGCAACCCACCAGCACCACCATATTTATTTCCTTGATTCTCTTTCTTTTTTATCTCGCACCATTTGTTTTATTTTATTTTATTTCTTCGTTGAATTTTAGGTGCATCGATTCAAGGAAGCCTTACCGAAGTCTTTCCAACAACCCAAACCAATAATTCCGAACGCCACGATGCAACACTACAAGATACCAGCGCGATACTAATGGTTTTACTGGCCGATGCCCTCTGAAGCCTGTTCTCAGAAATACGGAAAAATGGTCCAGTGAGGCAGTTCCGTCTGATGTCCAGGGTTATCAGTAACATGTCCCTTGAATGCAGACAGCTGAAAGGCTTGATTGGGTATGCCGCAAATTCCCTTATCCCAGCCATTCACATGTCAGCCTTCTCCAAATCTCCCATCTCCCCTCCTTCTCTCATTTGTCCCCCTTTTTGCGTCTTTTCCAGTGCCATTCTCTTACCGTTTCAGAGGCCTGTTTTCGAGTCTTTCCTCTCTCCTCTTGCCCCAAAGCAGCCGTCTTCAGAGGGCAGCAAAACTGCCGCAACAGCTGAAGCCAAGCATCTTTGCTCTTTTGCTTGTTTGAGCGTCTCGTACGGAAATTCAATCTGCTTCGCGTCTTCAACGCGAACAATGCTATTAATATTCTCACCCGCAGAAGGAGCTCAAACCCAGCTCGCGCTCAAACCACTTTGAACTGCAGACGCCGGCCTCTTCTTTATTTTCTTAACCTCTTTGCCTTTCTGCCTCTCTTCTCCTGTCTGTTGCTGCCTTATTCCGTACAACAGCTCTCATATCTCATTATCTTATGCACGAAAGTATCTTACACATCGCACAGTACTTGTATTTGTGGATGCTGCTTCGTATGTATATACCCGGTGCCACGTTGATGAGACAATCGGACAAAGCAACCAGGAAAAACGTCAAACATGCGCACATGGCTCCGGTGTTTCTTCTTTTCTTCTTGTTTCCCTGGGAGTCTTGATATTCTCGTTTTCTGTTTCTCGTATCGTTCGTCTTTGCTCTTAGGCACTTTACCCGAACCGAGTCACGTTGCAATGGAAACGCGCCGAAGCCGTGTTCGATCTTTATGTGTTCATGCGTTTGAAGCATCTTGCTATTGTCGTCAATACGTCGTGCATATTGACTTCAACCGAGCCTCTCATCGTCCAAGTGCAAGCGCCCCTATTCTTCCATTGCATTCGTGATATAGCGCTCCTGGCCGTCGATAGATAGTACGGCGCACCCTCTCAGTACAATCCCTGGAAGCCTGTCGATATGTCTTCCGTTAAGCCCCAATCTTCAAATTACCATCTTTCCATCTTTCCATCTTTTATTTTCAGCCGTCCGCCTCCAGGGGCCACAACCACATGGCCATTCTTCCTAATTGGAGCGATACGAAGCGCGCCGGGACCGCTGAGAGCCACGCGCAGAGCGGATGATAATTTCGTTGGTATCCCGTTGCGCGGCATTGGTGAAATTTTGCTGGCGTGATATGAGAATAAAAGTGCCTGCTATTGCATCAGGGAGTAGGGAATGGGAGGCATCGTCTTGGCCGTCTTGCCTCTTTCCTTCTCTACTTCTGTCGGTCTTTCCCCTTTCCTTTTTCGCTGTTCTCGACTTCCAAAAAGAAGGTGTGAACAGGGAAGGAGCGGGATGTCGGGCCAGGGAAGCAGCGACTGCCACAATAGCGCAGAATAAACCGATTTGGTGTTGCCTGTCATCCGTCGTCAACCAATGGATTGGGTCTGGCGTCTCAAATAGCATTCATGCGTACGACTTTGTGACTCCTATTTTTACCCAGCACTCCCACTTACACAACTTTAACACTTACACACACACACACCCAGACACTTTACTGGCATGGATTGCTGCTCACACCTTCCCACCTTGATGCGCTGGCAAAATTGCATATTACACTGTGATTGATACCAGGCGCCAGTCGAGGAAAGAACGAATAGTGAGCCAAGCCGAAAGATGGAAAGATCGATATCCGCATCCACAGAGCACAGGGATGCAAAGAAAGAAGGAGGCTGGGAGAGGAAAGCGCGAGGCGTCTGTATCAAGCTCCAGGCCCTCATACTGGCAGGAACGAGGGGTAGCCAAGGGGAGTTCTTACCCATAGAGGCAATAGAAGCGGTTTCCCTGTGTCCATGACGTGAAAGAATATGCACATGCACTTCACAACAAGCTCTTGCAGCTCGTAAAACAAAACAAGTACAAAATGAGTGCAAAAAGGACCAAGCAAAAGCAGATCGATGATTCGGAAAATCGAAAAACTGAAAAATGGTGGCCCAGCATTCATCAACGTATCATCGCCGCACCCGGCCAGAGCGAGACGGCGGCGAGCCTTGCTGCTACAGAGCCTCCAGCAGCAACCCCTCCCTCCTCTCCTCTTTTTCTCTCAGTGGCTCGTGCATCTTGCATGCCGCTGCCGCGGACAATTCCACAAAATGACACAGAAAAGGAAGCGAAGAGGATGCGAGAAGCAAGAACAAGAGACGGGCGCATGGAAAGCATGGAAACATGCGGCAGGATATGCAAGACGAGCATGCCGCTTTCACGATTTGGGGACATGGCTCCGGATCCAAGACCAGCTGAAAGCGACTGATCGAGGCATTGATATCAGAGCAGGAGGACAAGGATAAAAACAAACGATCAAAAATAACGCGGCGCGCTTCACGGCAATGACGCAAAACACAAAAGAAAGCAGGAAACGAAGTAAAGACGCGGCAGGAAACACCAAAAAACACGCCAGGCAGCATCGCATCTTATCCCGATCCAGTGGGACGCATTCGAAGCTCCGGCATCTGCAGAAACGCCAGAAAAGCAGCAGGATAGCCCGGCATAACGAGGGGCATATTGAGGACAAGCGGTCAGAGACAAATGGCAAAAGGCAATGCAAAACACATAACGAACTTGAGCCGCCGAAGAAACGAGAGGGAAAAGAGGCTTGGTGATGCCGAGTCTTCCCTCGCCCTCTGATGCACTGCTGCATTTCTGCCTTCTGACGACATCCTCCCTTGCATCGTCGGCCTCCTGCTCCTGCTGCTGCCCCTCATCTTCATCTTCTTCCTTCATCTTCAGCCCGCTCGCGCATGCTCTTCCTGTGTTCGTCTTGGTTCTTCCTGTCGGCTGACCATGGGCGGCTGCTGATGCTGCAGGTAGTGGAAACAAGCGGGCGTTTCTGCTGATGATCCTCTTTAGCTTTTTTTATCATCCATCATACCTCCGCACTTTGTCTCTGTCCGATGCCTTCTTTCCGGCCTCGTGAACCGAGAAGCTTTGGCCACCAAAACGGAAATTGCATTGTCAGACCCTTGCGCCTGGAGAGGGAAGAGGGGGCTCATCATCGCCACCTGCGGGACGAAACTGCCAAAAATGGCCCGTGGTAGAGGTGCCGATGACAGTCAGTCTGTGTCTTGTCCGCCAGTTTGCCTCTTCCTTTGAACCTTTTTGGCCCTCTCGTCAGACTTGCCCTATTTTCCTGTTCAAGTTGAAACTCGCCCAGTCGTTCGTCGCTGCCAACGTCCAATGAATCGACAGATGTTGGCCCTGTCCATCCAGGCCTCTGGTTCTTGGACCCGTTCGTGGGCAAGCTGTTTGTGGGAGCCGACCCCGCTGAGCCAATCCCTGTCCGACGCTTTTTTTTTCCTTTTCGCCTTCCACTTACAGCCTCTGTCCACTCACCTGATAGACATATCTTACATCTCTTCTTTTTTTTTGTCCTTTTTCGAAAGACGCATTTATGCATCGATAAGAAAGCATATGCCGTTCAATTAACCCGTTCACAGGACCAGGTTGGACAAGATAGGCCGGGTCAAGCGACCTGGGTTTACCAAAAAGCGACGATGCAATGCCAAAAGAGAAAAAGAGGTCTTACAAACCCGCCTGGTTGGCTGTGAGCAAAGTGCATCTTTTCCCGGCCTGCTGGGCACAGACCAAGGGTTGGAGGTGGCCAGGCCATCAGCCAGACCTGGCCTGGCCACAGCCTGCCCTGTATGAGAAGCACGGGAGACACTGTCTTGCAGAGATGGCCGATTGGCTTTGGGGGCTGCCAGCGCACAATCCCTATCTAATTTGGCTTTTGATGGCGCTCTTGAGTCTTGACCTCTCAGACCGCACCTCACGTCTCAAATACAGACACAAGTACAGAGTACAGATACAGATACCGATACAGGCCTGGCCTGGCCTGGCCAAGCGACGACCAAACTACGATACACTGCGTATACCCAGACGAAAGCTCGCTACGGTCAGCCGTGTGTGGAAATTCATTGAGGTTCGTAGGCGAGAAGTGGCAGGAGGTGACGACACACAAAGCACAAAGCACAAAGCACAAAGCAGAAAGAGACAGAGACCCGGGCGTGGCCTAGCCGAAACATGACCCAGCCGGGCCTTGGTTGTGCCGGCCATGCGAGAAAATGGACGAGAAAGGGCATAATGGCGGCCACGATCGAGCACATCACGTTGGAACCACAATGACAAGCTCTCACAACAAACAGGAAAACAGCACATTCAATGCACATCATCGCACAAAGGGCGGCCAAGGCCAAGGGCCAGGCCTCGCCACGATACAATACGATACCACGTCGGGATATCAGTATGGAAAAGCCTTCAAGTGTTGGCAGCACCAACCGGTCTTTAACTTGGTTGTTGTGTTTGGAGGAGAGACAAGCCAATAGAATTGGTCAGAAAGATGCTGAGGACCGCTCAGAACCGGTGTCTATTGTGACATCTGGGTGCAACCGACAAAGTCGCACTTAGAGACAGGGAACAAGACAGAGAAACAAACAACGCCTGTTTCCATTAAACACCCCTGCCCTGGTGATTTTCTGGACGCGCCACTGGCAACGTGTATCCAAGAAAAGAAACAAAGGAGAGGCAGTCAGAGACAGAGACAGGGAGACGAGTCAGGATCCAAGAAACCAAAAAAAAGACAAAAAAAAAAAGACAAAATACGACAAGTGACGAATCCGAAAGAAGAAGAGAAAGAACGCAGAGGAAGCTTCTGAGGGTTCTATTATTCCGACCCTTGAGCTATAATAACAGAAAGCACAGACAAACAAAACAGATCATGAGCACGAGCTATGTGCCACGAGCCACACACCGTCGATTCGACGCCTCTTTTGCCAACTGCCAAATTGGCCATCATCCCCTTGTCGTCTTTTTACTGAGGAGTGCTCGCTAGAGTAAATTGCAGACGGCCAGAGCGCAAGTGCTGCTCGCCTCTCTCGGTCTCTGCAGGTCTGACATATACGGAAGTGCAACGTACCCCGTGTTCCGGCGCAGGCGAATCCACGGAACGGAATAGAGAGTGCTCTCAGAATGCATGCAGAATACGACATACACAGAATGCACACAAAAAACCACAGCGAGACGCCCAAAACATGCGGGGGACACGGGACAGAAGCGGGACGCGGGACATGAGAACCCTGGGCCAGGCTGGACTGGTTCGTCCTCCTTCCTTCATCAAAGCCACAGAACCAGCCAAACCTGGACCAAAAAATGCGTATGAGCCAAGTCGAGAGATGTCTGCATCCGGGTTTTTTTAGAGTTTGAGGGTTTGTTCTTGTCTCTGTTGGATTTTGACCGTGCTGGAAACTACAGAGTACAGCTGACAAAACGGGCACAGTGGATGAGTCGTTTCCCATTTTTTTGTCCATTTTTTCTTCTCTTTCATCTGTTGGACCCCGAGCCAGAATATGAACGTTTTTGTTTCCCTTTTTCCCCTCTTTGAGGTTGCCGGGCCGTTGCGGGACGGCAGCATAAAGAAAAAAAGGAAAGAGGTGCGGATGGAAAGACAACCAAACTATGGATATTCAAAAGTCTTCAATATCGAATATTCTCAATCACAATTGCTGGCCAGCCACTCTGTTATTTACGAGACACAAGACAGAGATGCGTATCCTCATTCACCCCCTTGTAGCAATCTATGCTGCATGCATGCAATATCGAACATATCTAGAAGATCTAGAAGAAAAAGACGAAAAGGACGCAGTTGTGTCTGTTGGCCGTGTTTCGAAACGCGTCTTTGCTAAATAAAGAGCAGTTTTGCACAGTACAACGCACAAAACGTCTTATATCCACGCCGTTTTATGTATGTGCATATGCAAACTACTTTATCGACTCTTTATCGACCACCTATGCTGTATGTACGGAGTATCGACGAGACAAAAAGACAAAACGGGCTCGACAACGAATTGCGGGTCGCTGTATGCAATTAAAGACAACCCCTGCACCGGAGGACGGGGAGCGGAGAAATAGGTTGAGAGTGTCGCGTTGTACGTCGAACGTCTCATGTCGTACGGAGTACAGACCACCTTTAATGGAAACCACACAAAGAGGAAAACACGCTTGTTGCTTCCCCGTCGCTCGGGCCTCTTCTCCGGGGCCGGCTGTTTGTGGTTTCGGACAATAAAGAATACTGAGTAAAGGGCCTTGAATTGAAAGAAGAAGAGGAAGACGCTCCGTTTTCCTTACGACAGAGAAAGGATCGACAAGAGGGACACGGCTGGGAGGAATCGGCGCGACAGGGCGAACAAACGATGCAACGGTCAGAATAGGGGAATGGCAAGGCCTCTCTCCTCTAAAGTGCTCTGCGAGGTTTGTCGAGTCTTGGCAGGCCAGGCCCGGCTACACTTTCTCTTTTATGGAGTACTCCATACTGTTTGCAGCCTCTCGTGCCTCTGAGAATTGTCTCCAAAATAGGATTGCTTCTTTGCGCGATGATACGCAGGACAGGGAATTCGAGATTGCAAGTGCACAACAGCTTGTTGGTCTATTGTCTGAGAGCAAAGAAACGGGCAACGACACAGGCAAGAAAGAAAAAAGAAAGACAAAAAAGACTCACCGATCCAACAAACCGTTATAAGAAGGTCTGTGCTATCGGAATGTAGTGTTTTTTTTTTTTTTTTTCATCGTGCCCTTCTCCCATCTTCGAGAGAGGATCTTGAAGGGGACAAAGCGGGCAGGGGTAGCTCTTTTGAGCTTCGGACAGGGGGTGCAAAGAGAAATGAGGAAGAAGCTCAGAATAATGGCCAGGCAAGCTCTTGAAGCTGCAACTGCCACGCTTGCATCAAACCGATGTATCTGCAGGTGTGAAGGCTCGATGTTCTGGATATGTTCTCCGTAATATGATATTTGATATGCCGATGGTCGCGTCTCGACGTGTGTCCGTGGCAGCAACGCGTCTATTCTTGAAACGGCCAATGTCTTGGTGCCGGCGAGGCGAAGGAGAAATAAATGGCGATGCAGTCTGGAGAGGCTGGCATGGATGTTGAAAAAGTATCCTCGTGGCAACATATAGCATATATATGCTGTTCTTATGCACACCAGAGGCGAGAGGACAACCAGCCCCCGGTTGTTGATATTTTCTGTTGTTGCGGACAACGGATAATTCAATCCAGATGTCGTCCAGATAGAATCCTTGTACGGGGATAAAAGACGCGGGAAACAGGTGGCCAAAGCAAAAGGCACAGAAAAGGCAGGCAAATTGGGGTATATGCAAAATGGCAGTAGACAACGCACAACTTGCAAGATGGAATAAGACCGAATTACAAACATTTGCCTCGCCATTTACCATTTATCTGAATCTTTTCTTTGTGAACAACTTTGAGCCGTGTGGACCTTTATTTGGGAGACTGTCTTCGGTTCCCCGGGGAAAAGAAAAGTAAAAGAAAAGCCGGGGTAAGAAGAAAAGAATGGGGCATCTGTTTGGAGAAGGGCTTCGAGAGTGTGCAGATGAAAAGAGGGAGGAGACCTGGACCAAAGACGCGAATTGCTGGTTGGTTGTCGTCGAGACAGATTATGTCGAACGAGTATTAACAGTCTGGGCCGAGAATATCACTTTATTTCCAGATGTACGAGAGGACTCCGTACTATCAGATGTACTCTACTTACGACATCAAGAGTCTGGACCGGGTCTGGATGTTTTGTCTTGCGTTTGTTTTGCTATTTTGCTGATTTTTGCCCGACTGCAACGCCGACTGGCGTTCTCCTCAAGATGGAGTTGTGGACGGAGATGTGAGTCGATCCTGGCAGTGAGGAGACTGAGATGACCAAAATAGACAAAGCGATGGGAAGTCAGCCTCTGAGATGCAAATGCAACGCATGTTGACGTCGCAGCCGAGTGGCTCTATGCCTGCACTGCCGGCGTTTCAGGAAGTGGGAAACATGAGGTTAAATGGCTCAACATGTACTCCGTACATGTACTGTACTTGCAGATACATGGCGATGTTGAATAAATTTGATGATTGTAGGAATGTCTGCTGTGGCCAGCCTGGCGCATGCTTCTCTGGCGCAGACAATCCCAATTCGGACACAAAGACGGCAGAGCCAGACAGAACCAACAGAACCAACACAACCAGATTAAGATGGACGGCCGAGAGAGGCACAGACAGACACGGATACGGCCAGGCTGGTGGAAGCTGTCTGATATCCAGATTGAGAAGAACTGGAAATGCTGTATACTCGAAGCACAAGGCTGGTGACAAAATGCTGTTGTTAGGCTGATCATTGTTGTGAGGCTGCTGTGCAGGGCCTGTCTCAATCCCTTGATCCTCAAAGCCTTGTCCTGTGCCTTGTACTGTGCCTTGTCCCTTTGCCCCTATTCTCCATCGTTGCGTCGCACACAAAAAACCTGGTTTGAGGGCCTGCTCTCTGTAACATCGTATCTCAGAGTTACTCGCAAGTCCCTGTAAAAGTCAGCACGTCGCAGGGCTGGCCAGGCCCTGATCCCTGGTGGTCCTAGGATTCGAGAATCCTGGAGAGTCCTGGGTAGGTCTGGGCAAAAAGAGGATTCCAAAGCCTGCGACGACAGTGCAGAGGCACAGCTGGGTTTTCTCCCTTTCCTTCTGATTTTCGGTTTTCTTCGTCCCCTATCTCCAGCTCGTCCTGCCAACCTTGACGCTGCCAGTTATGAAACCTGGTTTTCACCAAGCCCACACGGTTTTGCTGCTGTGTCAAAAAGTCAAAAAGAACAGGGAGAAACAAATAGTTGGCAGACAATTGCCATGCTGTCAGAGAAAGGATGGTACGCAGCAACACGTTCAAACACTCTCACAATAACGCAGGGCCAGGAAAACAAGAACTTGTGCGATACCTCTCTTAATCTCCCGCTTTCTTTGGCTCATCTCCCCTTTCGTACTTTCATCTTGCACGCATCCCACTGGGCGGCGCGTTTTCACCGCAAGATCCCGCCGTGTGCGGGCGATGTTTGAGAAACGACGCGGTGCAGGAAACAAAAAACACGAGTCACGGTTCACGACCACGCTCCACGAGTCCTTGTCGAAACGTGACGAGTAAATGGCGCGCTGTCCGGGGTCTGTAGCAACACTGTGCAATGTAGACTTTTGGGGCTCTCTTCACGAATGAAAGCTGTCATGCAGGTGCAGGTTTGATGCAGGCAAGTGCAGATAGATGCAGGCGGATGTCGACGGCTGCACGTTGAAGGCTGGGATTGCTGTTTGGAGACGAGAAGAGCAGCCCGATTCGTTAAACCTCAACCCGAATGTTGCATTTATGCACTGTCAAGAGGTAGCCCTGCCTGTCTGCCTGTTTGTCGGTGCGTAATGCAGTCAGCGTTTCCATTTCGGATTGTTTTTTCGACTGTATTTCCTATTCGTGCGTGATAAATGTGCGTCGTTATTGTCTGGAATCGATGTGCGTTCTTTTGGCGTTTAGATTTCGTGGTCGAGCGTCTTTTTCAGCACTCATTAACGGCCACGCGAACCAAAATGCAGCTGAAAAGGGGGGAGCAGAAGCGCTGTAATTTCAAGAAGCAAGGCCAGCAGGGGTGGTGATAGGTCGGGACATGGTGACGAATGAAGTTGCATGGAGGCTGAAAAGCAGTCAGATGCAAGTTGATAAGATGGTTCTACGACGTGGATAGAGATGATAGGAGACAGGTTGAGCAAAAGAGGATAACAACCAGACAACACAGGTGTTGAGAAGGCAAGAGCAAAGAATAGGGGGGTGCAAGAACGGAACATAGAAAACATCTGGAAAGACGGTAAGAACGACAACGACAAAAAGGGAAAGAGAGAGAAGGCGTAGATGCCGCATTTGGCATCTTTGAGCAAGAGGCCACCAGGGCAAGAACCCGAACAGCGCCTTCCCTTGTAGTTTCAGACACGGCTTTCTTGATTCTCTCGAGTGGAAGGAGCAACAGACTCACTTGCGCACTGAAGGTAGGCCACAGAATGCCATTGTCTGGGTTCGCCATTTTTCGTCTTTTACTCTCACAATGTGTGTCTAGAGTGCGGCATGCGGCTTCAAAGTGCGAGCGACACTCCACACGGGACAGAATGCGACGGTGAAAGGTCGATGAAAAGCAGGTTCAAGTGGAGGAGACGGGAAGCAAAGGGGGATGAGAGGGGAATTGGTCTCGCCAAATGTCGATTTTTACTTGTCTTTTCGGCTATCATTTTTTCACCAACAAGACATCGACAGTGCATCGACTGCGCATGTTCTATTTCCATGAAAAGGGATATGGAAAGAACGAGACACAGACAAACGCACGAAAAGCACGCGCTGGGTACTCACAAACGCGGGACAAAAAAAAAAAAAAAAAAAAAACGACAGAAAACGAAGGAAACGAGGCAAAAGGCAAATACGTCGTAGGGGGGGTTGCAAAGGGTCTGTTCGCCGGCACGATGGATGAATGGGGATTGGTCTACCTCCGTACTCCGTATTATTGTGTATTTGCTTCGGTGGGCAAGGATTGAGTTGGTCATACCCAAACTATGTACGTCGTATGGGGGCACAAACTAAAGTACTTTAAACACGACAAGGGCGCCAACCGTGGCTGAACATTGACGGCCAAGAATGGTTCCACAAGAATCCATGAAAACCGCCATACTGTGCTCTCTCAGTGGCTCGGGTGGGCAGATGAAGTGTGTGGGCAAAAGACCGTCGTTTCCAAACGAGCCGCACAGACTGACCGGTGAAAAAAAAATATGGAGAGAAGAGGCAAAGAGAACAATCGAATAAGAAAGAGAGCAACATCGAAGAAGCCAAAAGGGTCAAAAGAGGCACGGAATAGAAGGCTGCAAGAAACCCGAGATGGATGTGGATAAAGAAAAAGAGGCACGGTTGATGGGAGGGGGGTAAAGAATGAATAAATGGGTGCAAAAGTTGTGAACAAAAACTGGGGATGAAAACCACTTTACGCGGACGCAGGACTGCAAATGGCACGCGGCTTGATAGCCATTTTTTGAAGACAGGGAAGGGAGTTATTAGAAGAAATATATGTGAGAAAGGCCATGAGAGAAAAACTACAGTTGATTTCCCTTCTTTTTTCATGGTTTTGATTGATTTCAATATTTTTAGATAATTTATCTGAGTTTCGTGGTAGACGTAAATATGTGACCATGGATGTATGTTAGATGAACTATCACCAAAATGCAAAACTCACAAAATGGATGAAATTAAAATGAGAATAAAATGAGAACAAAATGCAGTAACATACCACACTGCCAAAAATACCAAAAATATTCACAAAATATGTTATTCTCCTTCCGGCGTGGCTGTTGGCTGTCGCATCGTATCTCTTTGTTCTGTTTTGCGCAGACAACCAACAGTTGCGGACATCCCTTGGTCCCTGGATCGCGATGCTTTGATTCTGCGCCAATGCCATTCTTCTTGTCTGAAAGCAGGCATGCGCAAGCTGTCCCTTTTGCTGTGAGCTGCGCGCAACACTTTCTTTGTCCCGGTGCAGCTGGATGCAGACAATTGACTGTCGCGTAGAATGAGAAAAAGAGCCATATCCCCTTTGAAATGGCTGTTCATGAATGCGATTGAGCCTCGTAGTTTTCTAAACATAACAGAATTACGCAAATATACGACCGCATCGCACTTACCCTGAATCACAGTGTTTGGCCAGTCTACGACCTGCAGCCCACATTCTACGTTCTACAACACCCTATAGTCCACGCCAACATGGCTCCTCGACGTAATCGCACTGTCACGTTCGCTGATCTTCCAGATCGCGAGGACAGCGTGCAAAGTTCCGACCGAGATGACGCCAGTCAGACCGTCTCTGCGTCGGCTTTCTCCTCTGCCCCTGCCGAGGTCCAGGGTGAGACACCGATGGATGAGGCCCTGGACCGGCTCGCTCGTGCCATTCGAGAGGCCGGCGCTGCTTCGCTGCCGACCGGCACACATGTCGAGTTTACACTGGAAACCTTCGAACCAAGCAGCGAGCCGTCCTTTGCCGGTGCGGGCCGTGTTCTTGGCCGCGAGTCGGGCCCCATGTACACCAACCGAACCCGGAGCCAGGAAAGCGCCAGGAACAGGAGCGACAGCAGTACCCGAGCCTACCGCGGCTCGGCCTCTGGCCCAAGCTCCGGCTCAGGCTCCGGCCCCGGCCCCGGCTCCAATCGACACAGCTCTCGGCCGCGCATCAACCCATCCGCTGCTGCGGAGGCAAGCAGTGGGCGGCGCGAGTGGGATGGAGAGGAGTTCGAGATCGTCAACGAGAGCCCCACGCAGACAAGGCACAATGCCCTTGTTTTGAGCGACAATATCGACGACGATGGCACGCGACGTGTCAATTTGCAGCTGCCCCAACTATCGGACCCCGTCACCCTGCTGCTTCCACAAGAGGAGTCAACAGCAGAAGGAGACCAGGGAGGGGAGAGCGCGTTTGCTGCAAGTAGTCGGCTATTTCAGTCTCAAACGGATGTTGAAGACTACATTGCCAACGAAATCGACTTTGACAAACGCGTCTTCGACGACAGCTTCCTTGACGACGAAGACGCCTACAACCGGTTGATCGCTCTGTACGAAGAAATGTCCGACGACGGCGGCGACAATACTTCTTACTCGCGCCTCCAAAACGAGCTTGAAAACGCCCTGGTTCGGCGCACCACCCGTCTCCTACAGGCAATCGCCTACTTGAGCAGCCGGTTCGTATCGGCCGATCCGCAGTGGCATAGCCGTTTCGCCAGCATCGAAGAGTTTGCAGCTGTTTTGCAAGGCGTTGAATGGAACGACGAGAAGAACGAGAGTATCGATGTCGATGCCGATGACGGTCCGACGAAAGCACTGGCTGAGGCTGAGGCAGCACTGGCTGCTATAGAAGGCTCCTCTTCGAATGACTTCCCAAGCCCTTCGGTAACACTGGATGACCACGCACAGCAGCTGCTGGACAAACTCAATGAGCTTCTCGACTACCACCGTGATTTCAGTGTGCGAGACCGCATCCACACTGAAGTGCCCGCTCGCATTCTAGCGAGCGCCGACGACCTGCATCCGCTGTCTGCTGACCTGAACCAGAGCCACATTGAGGCACCATCGCTGGCGGAGCTTCTGCGGACGTCTGGACGCTCGTTTGCGGCCCATACCGTGCTTCAGACAACGCTTGCAAACACCGTGCGGTCGGGTGGGGACCAAGAAATTGGCCATGCACAAGACGACGAAGAAAGCAACCTCGACGGCTCGAAGTGGGAAGAGCTGGAGACACATCCATATACAGTACAGATGGGCCGGTTCCGCCGGTTCCGACATCACTGGATGCAGCAGGCGCGGGATGTCGCCGAGGCACAACATAGCAATAGGCCGGGCTGGGTCACATTGCCTCCGTTTGAGGGCGCATACGGTCTCGGAAATCTTGACGAAGATACTGGGACACTGCCAGTCTCCATGGAAAGCAATCGCCGTCTGCTTGTGCTGCTCCGCGGCATTGGACGTCTGCTGCTTCGTCGTTCGAATATTGCGCCGCGGCCGTTGCTCGACGAGGTCCTTCAGAATGTGGAGCGGGGTTTGAGAGGAGAAGGGCCGGGTGCATCGCTGCGTCTCCGCCAACGCTATGATAGAGAAGGAGCTGCCGGTGGCGCTAGACGCATTCGCCGCGTCAACGAGACGGAGGCCCGGTGGCTGCAGTTCTTGCTGTCTGACTCGACCAACGAGCAGCTCTCTCAACCGCTGCCGAGAGGGCCGCATCTTGATGAAGACAGAAGCATCGATCCCAACAATGCCGAAGACGTCCAGAACAAGGTAGAAGAGGAGGGAAGTCGTGCCATGTACCACACTTTTGCACATCGGTTCCAAGCATTGCTCGACGACCCCGGGCGAACGGTGTTCCGCACTGCTGACACTCAAGTCCCCGTGACGGTCTTGATGATGGCCATCAATGGTGTGCCGAGTGATCCAGAGACTAGACCGGAAACCACAGAGATGACGCAGTTCTGCCTTTACGACACGCTGCATTTCCTCACGCGTCTCAGTCGCGCAGGCCGGTGTCAGTTTGTGCATCTTCCATTCGAAAAGTCACATGGCTTTGTGCAGCGGCCGGTACTTGACGTGCATCCTGAGCACCGTGTTCACCCAGCGTGGGCGAGGCGATCTTCTTCAGTACGCGCTTCGGAAAATGTAGAGGACAGCGAAGATATTGCCATCGGCGCACCTCGTCGGTCGATCGATGTTGACGCGAACTGGGCCGAGACGTTGGCAAGCGGACGTGCTTCCGAGGACGTGCCTCTGTCGGAGGATGTTCGAAACTTCTTCAATGTCCTGGCGTTCCGGTTCGGTCACACGTTGCGTGAGCTTGAGCTGGAAGAACGGCCCAAGTGGGAAGCATACCCAAGACAGAACCGTGGCAACACACGCGGCGCCATGCAGAGATCAATTCGCATCTGGCACAATACATACCATGCACTGCTTCACCAAAGCGGAGCCCTTCAGGAAGCGCAGTATGATGGCATCCCAACCAGCTTTTCTGATGTCATCCGGCTGGCTGATCCGGAGGAGTATTCAGACCTTGGGGCACTTACCGAGACTGAGGCTCGTCAGATAGTGTCCAGCCACTTGATTGACGAGGCCGCATCGGGTCAACAGACTCCACTGTCTGGATGGCCGGGCACTGCCACCAGCGGCTCGACAGCGAGCATCTGGGACTGGGCCCATCCTTCCATTGTCGGCGAGGCTCCTCAGTATTTCCACATGGACCGCTGGCCGTTGCACCTGCAGACGTCCGAGACGGCGGCACAAGTTGTCGACGAGGCTCGGGTTGCACTCGACCCGGAACTGCTGTGGGACCCGGCAAGTGAGGATCCGGCGTCGCCCGACTATCTGTGGCTCTTTTCGGGGCCGGGCTATGGCTACCAACGGACGACGAGAATCCACCCAGAGTTCCACCAGGGCGAATCGGCGCTGCAGCGGCAGGTGCTGATTCGCGATCTCACGCGCAAGGTGGCCAACGAGATCGGCCTCGACTTGGACGCGGAGAGGGAGGAGATGGAGAATAAGCAGAGAGGGGTCCTCGGGTGGTTAGGATCGAAGCTGCCATTTGGACAAAAGCGGAAGAGGAGCGCGGCCGATGATGGCGAGCAGGTCGACGAGAGTGGACAACGGGTCCGAGTGATTGACTTTGAGAGAACGGAGCTGCCGGAAGTAAAGGATTATCCAATGAGTATCGACTGGATGGCGTTGGTGAGAGATCGCGTCGATGCGATGGAAGCTGAAGAGGCGGAAGGCGACGATGAGTCGATGAATGTCGACGGGGTTGAGGCCTAGATTTTTGGATAATGGCGTTCGTCTATTTCGGTATCGTTTGTTTTTAGGTCGCGTGCTGTATCGCTTTCACTGGGCGGCGAGTGTATTGTGTTGGTTATCATGGTCTGGGTTTGTTCAGAGAAAATGCGAAGAAACGAGGGGAAGGTAAGGCATGCGCTCTGATTGGTCAATCTGGTATTCTTTATTTACTTTGCTCCTTCTCTTCGACAGAATCTCGATCTCTGCACGTGACCTTGCTTTCTTGAATGCCTTTCTTCAATACAAACATAAAAATGTACATGTAAAACGCCACAGCCGATCACGGACGGATATGCCTTCCCATTGCCTCACGGACCGTGTCAGGGCTTCGGAAATGCCTCCGAATATAAAGGACATCCGCGATAGTATGTCTCGGCAAACACCGACAAAGGACGAGTTGTAGGGCAAGGCCGCTAAAACCTGGGGTTTTAGCGTGAATTGGCAGTGCACCACAGGCGCTGTAAGACGTGTAAGTGGCTTCGGTCCAGCGCTGGCCCGAGGCTGGCCGGCGGCATTCGTCGGTTTATTAGCCGCGGTCAACAAGCCTTGCTTTGGGCAACTGCACTGGGGAGCTCTTACTGGCTGGAATTGAGTGCGTGCATTGTGACCATATCGGAGGAAAGTGCGTGTAAGTGATTGTTACGGGAAGGTGCAAGGGGCAGCTCACAGCTCGGGGAAGCTTTATATTTCATTTTTTGGAATTGTTAATTTTTCTTCTGTTTCGTCAATTGTGAGACTTTGTATTTCGGCGGTTTCCCAGCTACACTCCACGATACAACACAATTTGCGTTTCTTCACCATTCCGCCATCACAATGCAGCCTCTTTGGACCCCGCGTGATACGGCTGCGACCATTCCGGCGCAGTTTATCACCCACATAAACAAAACTTACGGCCTCAATCTCAAGACATACCATGACCTCCACAGCTGGTCTGTCGACGCCGCGACGCTGCCCGTGTTCTGGCGCGAGGCGTACCGGTTCCTGCAGCTGGCGCCGCCTGGACAGCCGGAACCGGGGCCGATGCTAGGCGAGGGCGTCGATCCAGACATCATGTTCCCGCCGCCGACATTCTTCCCCAACGACCGCCTCAACCTGGCCGAGTTTTTGCTGCGCGATGGTGCCGACGTCCAGGTGGCCGTGCACTTTGCGCGCGAGGGCCGGGACGGCATTGAGCGCGTGACGTGGCGGCAGCTGCGCGAGAGAGTGCGGCGGGCAAGAGGCGCCATGGCTGCCTCGGGTATTGTGGCAGGCGACGTTGTGGCCGCTGTCGTGTCCAATTCGGTCGACGCCATGGTCCTGGCACTCGCAGCGCTCTCTCTGGGCGCCGTGTGGTCCTCGTCGTCGCCGGATCTGGGCGCAGCGGCGATTGTCGATCGATACGGCCAAGTTGAGCCAAAGCTCGTCTTTGCCGACGACGGCTACACGTATGCAAACAAGAAGATCAACCTGGCGGTGCGGCTGGCAGAGTGGTCGGCGCTGCTGGGCAAGGCGACCGGCGGCGCCTCGCTGCAGAACGTCGTGGTGATCGATTACAGCGGCCAGCGGCCAGACATGGGCACAATCTACCGTGGATGCACATTTGACGACTTTTTGGCCCGCGACAAGGGCGCTCCCCTCGACTTTGCGCTGCTGCCCTTTTCACACCCTGGCTTCATCCTGTTTTCCTCAGGAACGGTGAGTCAAGAAAGACAAAGCTGAAAGCATTCCGTGGGAGTGGAGTATGGCTAACAGTTGCAGACCGGAAAGCCAAAGTGCATTGTGCACTCAGCTGGAGTAAGTTATGCCTCTAAGGATATTATGTGCTTGCCATCCACTGACAGAATAGGGCGTTGCATTGAAAGTCAAGGCCGACATGATCCTTCAGCACGATATCCGGAACGACGACGTTGTTTTCCAGTATACTACGGTATGATCCCTGGTCCCTGGCCCTCTTTAACAAAATCCGTCCACAATATTGACCGACAGACATCTTGGGTGATGTGGGTGCTCAACTTTGTCAACATCTCGTCCGGCAAGTCAATGCTGCTCTACGACGGTTCACCATACCACCCAAAGCCGACAATTCTGCTGGATCTGGCACAAGAAGTCGGGTAGGTACTCCGTAGTGGGACTGCCTATTTCAATGCCGGTTTCTCAACTAACAAACAGCGTCTCTGTCTTTGGCACATCGCCACGATACCTGGCCGATCTTCGGAGTAACGGCCTCGCCCCGAGTAAGTTTGTCAGATACTTGCCGTTTTGCTCGTTGTTTTCAATCTACTAACTTCTCTGCCCCCAGAAAACTTCAAGATTCCCTTCCGCACCGTCACTTCCACTGGCTTCGTCCTCTCTGCTGAGCTCTACGATTGGTTCTATCGCGAGGGCTTCCCGGCCTCTACTCAGCTCATTTCCATGAGCGGTGGCACCGACATTTGCGGCAGCTGTATGTTTCGTGTTTTCGAGTCGCCCGTTTTAAATTTTGTGCATTTTGTGCATTTTGTGCTCACACTAACTTGCCAGTCGTTTGCGGAACCCCTCTCCTTCCTGTCTACACCGGCGAAATCCAATGCAAGGCCCTCGGCATGGCCGTCGATATTATGGACGCCGCCCAGGACGCACCCGTTTCCGTCGAAGCTTCTGGCCAGGCCGGCGAGCTTGTCTGCACACGCCCTTTCCCCAGCCAGCCCATCGCTTTCCACGGCAAGGACGGCCTCGAGCGCTACTACGCCTCCTACTTTGAGCGTTTCGGTCCCCGCATCTGGTGCCACGGCGACTACATCCAGCGTCTGCCCCAAACCGACGGCCTCGCCATCCTTGGAAGATCCGACGGCGTGCTGAACCCTTCGGGTGTCCGTTTCGGATCGGCTGAAATTTACGCTGTCACCGAAACCTTCCTCGACATTGCCGATACTCTCTGCGTTGGCCAAAAGCGCTCTACGGATCTCGACGAGCGCGTGCTCCTGTTCGTCAAGATGCACCCCGGCCGTGGATCCCTGACCGACGGCCTCGCCGACCGCCTTCGTGTCGCTATTCGCGCCAAATACAGCAACCGTCACGTCCCGCGCTACATTTTCGAAGTCAGCGACATTCCCTACACGGTCAACGGCAAGAAGTGCGAGATCAACGTCAAGCACATTGTCAGCGGGCGCAAGGCGGCCGTCAGCGGCACCGTCGCCAACCCAGAGGTACTCAAGCTCTACGAGCAGTTCCGGGACCTGCCAGGCGACAAGCCCAAGACGAAGTTGTAGAAGGGTGTGGTTGCTCTGTCCTGTTTTCCTGTTTTCCTGTTTTCGAGGGCTCTTCGTTCCTTCCTGGATATTCACATTTGTTGTACATGTTATTTCCGCTTAAAATCTTGTATAATCTGCTCTTGCCTATCTTGGCCGTCATCATCTACATACAGAAAATAGACCATAGACTTATTCCACATATCATCATTTCTTCATTCATTCTCCTTTGTCTCCTGCGACTCTTCAGACACACCTTATGCGACGGGTCCCTCGGCACCTGGTAGGTTTGAAGGCTCGCAGTGCAGCGCTGTAAAGCTCGGCTCCCATACAAAGCTTGCCCGCTGTGACGGTTCGCCATGCAAAAAATCAGGTTCTGGCGTCAAAAGGATCTTGCCGACTGAGCACTCGAGCGCAGCACTCGAGCGCAGCACCGACCAACGACTCGTCGCTGATGATCTGTTTCCGCGGACAATGGTCGCTAGCGGCGTGGCATTCTGGGGCTTGATGGCGTCCAGCATGCCTGGAGGTGTGAGGCCTGTCATGACGAATCCTGGCCGGATGCAGTTAAATCGGACATTGTGCTTATGAAACGCTGTAAGCAGTGCAGGGACAAACGGAAAGAGCCACCATGGGACATCACTTACCAGTTTGAGTACACGGGCCGGAGCGCGGACAAAGTTGTACACCGATTTGTGTCAGTGTCCAGTCTTTCTCAGCTAATCTCATCCAACAATCGATCTACCGCTGCTCTGCTTCCGCTGTATTCGGGATAGCACTCGTGTGGATACAAACTGGCGGCGCTTGCCGTCACGACCCTGCGAACAGTCGATGTCAGGATTGGCCACAAATGCCATGTGGAGATGAGCGTGATGTCAAAAGAGTGCCAAAACAGAGTAGTACTGAGAAAAGAAGAGTTGAATGTACGTGGTATGAATAAAAATAGCTGCTCTATCGCAGCCAAACAGTATGTAACCAAAATGCTATCGTCTATGTACGTTGTATTATGTCATTCGTCACACTGCCCTCATAAATACACAGCTTTTATGTACAGCTCGTACCCTCTTTGCTGGCACTCTTACACCTTTTGCCGCTTGGACGGCGACTCCTCTTCGGCGACTGGTGCTGCTTCTGTCGGGGCAGCGGCCGCAGCAGGGGCTTCCCGCTTGAGAACCTTGGCCTTGGCAGCAGGCGACACCGGTGCCGTCGCTTCATCACCGCTGAAGTCGTCTACAAACACCTGTGCGACCAGCTGCTTCTTGTTGATCTTGCCCATGGCGTTGCGCGGGATGCTCTCGACGACACGCAGAAGCTGCGGGATCTTGTAGTTGACCAGCCGGCTCTTGAGCGCCCGGCGCATGTCCATGACGGACCACTTGGTCGTTGCGTGCTCGCCCTTGCTCTGCAGCACAATCACGGCGCCCACCTTTTGGCCCCACTTACCCGACGGCACTGCGACGACGGCTGCCTCGGACACGACGGGTAGCGACAGCAGCTCGCGCTCAATCTCGAGCGCCGACACCTTCTCGCCGCCAGACTTGATAATGTCGGCGCTCTTGCGGCCCAGGATAAAGTACATGCGGCAGTCGCCCGTCCAGTCTTGCGACGGGGCAGCAGCAGCAGTGGCGGCTTCGTCCACGCCGTCCACCGTGCGACGCACTGCGACATCGCCCGTCTTGAACCAAGGGGCCGTGTTGGCATCGCCCTCGGCAGCTGGGGCAAACTCGCTGGCTGTCGCTGTCGGGTTGCGCCAGTACTCGGCAAAGATGGTGGGGCCGCGCAGCTGGATCTCGCCAGCCCGTTCACGGCCGTCACTGTCGACCTCCTCGCCAGGTGCAATGATGGTACCCTTATCCATATCGACAAGACGAGCCTCAACTGACGGCAGCGGCCAGCCGACGCTGCCGTCCACGCGGTGTGCCACGTTCAGACCACACGAGAGAGCCATGCCGACCTCGGTCATTCCGAACCGTTCGAGCAGCACGTTGCCCTGCGACAGGTCGGACCATGCCTGCTTGACGGGTGTCGGCAGGGCTGCTGAGCCGGAAATGTTAAGACGAAGGTTGGCTGGTGAAATGGCCTCGCGCGTGGCCTTTTGCATTTCGGGACTCAGTTCCTTGTGTGTGGCGAGTAGGCGGCTGTAGACGGTTGGGACGACAGTGAAGAAAGTGACGACTTCCTTCTTCTCGGGTTTAGTGATACCATTGGCCCCGGTAGTGGCTTCGGTCTCCGGCAGGAATGGTGCTGCAAATCGGCGCCACACGGCATCGGCGTTGAACGGGAAGAGAAACTCGACAGAGCTGCCTGAGAAAAGCGGGGCATAGAGTGCGTTGATCGTGCCGTGGATGTGGTGCAGAGGGAGCACGTGCAGAAGATGGTCCTTTGGCGAGTACTCCCATGCCTTGTTAAGCGACTGGGCCTGTGCCGTCATGACCCGTTCGGGCAGAGAGACACCCTTTGGCCGGTTTGTCGTGCCCGAGGTGTACAGCATCATGCCTGCCTTACCGGCGTCTGCGTGCTCGTCCAGCTCAACCTTTTCGTGGACACCGCCGCCTTGGTGCTTCTCGAGTGCCACGTGCGTCGGCTTGGACACGAGTTCGGCCGCCAACAGCTGCTTGGCCTTACCGTCAAACTTGGGCGAAGACACGACAAGCAGTGCCTCGCTGTGGTCGACAATGTACTGGAGCTCGGGAATCGGGAACGCAGGTGCCAGAGGAACGGCAATGGCTCGTGCGGCCAAAATAGCAAGGAGGGTCACTGACAAGTTAGACGTGCCCAACTGACATCATTTGCGTGGGGAGAAGACTCACCGACGTAGTCGTAGCTGTTCTCGACCATAAACGCCACACGCTCGCCATTGAGGTCGTCTGTCTTGCCGGCGGCCTCAATCATTTGGTCCCGGGCCTTGCGAACATCACCAAGCAGCTCGCCATAGCGGAAACGGCGGCCGGACAGCGAGTGGACAACAGCAGTCGACTCGGGGTCGTGCTTAGCGATCGCCTCAAAGACGGGGAGCCGGGGCAATGTCGGCGCCATGGAAGCAAAGGATCGAGAAAAGCTGGAGAAGAAAGAGGAAGTGGATAATGGTAGTAGGGGGGTTGGTTTGAGTGGAGAGAAGCCAGAAAGAAGAACCGAAGGACACGATGCAGACAAGACCAAAGCAGACGGCGGGGAAGATGAAGACGCAAAACGCTGAAGGACGGAAAACACTGACAAGTGGCCGGGCCGTCGATTCATATAACGCCACATAACAGACTGCTATTAATACAACAGACGGGAAAGAAAAAAAAAGAGAGAAAAAAAGAGGAAAAGGAAAAGAAAGGACAAGATGAAAAGGGGGTCAGACCAATCAAGAATAAGAGGCTCGAGGCTGCCCGCTAATACAAAGTATGTACAGGGGTGGGTGTGAGAGGAGAAAGGGGGTGTGCGGAGACAGCGAGGATCACCGAGGGGGTTGTCCGGACGCAGAGAGCCAAAAAGGCCGTACTGGATGCGATGCGGGAGAACGAGGCCGTGGTGGGGGCAGGCAATGCACAACACTGGGCTCCCGAAGAAACAGTTTGAGAAGGCACGGCTGTCACACAGAGACGAGGTGAGGCAACACAGCAAGCCGACCACGGCACGGGAAGGAGCAGGCGGTTGCGGATGGCTGTTTTGGGAAAGCGCAGGACGGCACACTGAAAGTGCCGTGGTAAACCTGCAAGAGCAATGCGCTTTTTGTTGGGAATGGCAGGCAAGAGCGATGGGGACGCAGTCGTAACGGTAGTCACTGTGAGCGTGTGGGTTGTAATAGAAAGACAGGACGAAAGCGACGAACGAACCGACAAGGCAGCGCAAGGCGCGAAAAAAAGTTGCAGCACGACGATGAAAGGGCCGCAATTGACTGTTGTGATTGGGCGGCAGTTGGCTGTTGGGGAACCGGAGATCGGAATGATGGTGGCAGGCCAATTTTGGGGCAGAATTTCAGGGAGTTTAAGTGCCAAGTGGGGAAGTGCCGTCATCACGCTCGCATATCCTAGCGTGTTGGTGTGCTTATTTGCGCGTTATGTAAGACGGAGAGGCATTGGCACGCGAGCTTCTTTCGGCAAGAGCAGACGAGGCGGCAATATCATAGAGAAGAAAAAGTAAATAAAGGAAAACGAGAGGCGAGGAAGGAACGGCACACGAGGATGGATAGAGTGGTAGGCGAAAGTGTGTCGACACCGGAAGGTGCGCCGATGTGGCTCCTGCCGTGCAGGGCGCCGCAATTTTGCTTACAACAAGTGCCCCGTAGACGACCGTAGACGCCCCGCGTCAGTGCATCGCGGCCTCCTCCGCCGCTAAGAAAAGTTTACCCCAGTCATTCGATTTTGGCCGTCAAGCTCTCACCACACCACAACAACCACTCGACGACACGGCGTAACTAGACAGCAGACGAAGCGCGCTCGTTGAATTTGAGCTCGAATATCTTCACATCGACCTATGCTGACCCGTCTGGCACCCCGCCGTCTGCTCGGCTTCCGCACACTGGCCACAATGGCACAGCCGAAAGCCACTCCCGTCGAGGACTTGATCCGGGAGAGAGTGAGTCGCATCGCCACATGAGCATTTCACACCACAGCTGGCCGACCGCTAACCTTGTAGCTCGCACCGTTGAACCCGACACGCCTCGACATCTTCAACGACTCCCACCTCCACGCGCACCACGCCGCCATGGCTGACAAAGTGCAGACCGGCGAGACACATTTCCGGCTGGTTATCACGACGGCGGCTTTTGAGTCCAAGCGCCAACCTGCACGCCACCGCATGGTGTACTCGCTTCTGGATGACGAGATGAAGCGCGACGGTGGCATCCACGCACTGCAGCTGCGGACAATGACGCCGGCAGAAGAGGCAGCCAAAGAAGCGGCCAAGGCAAAGACAGGAGCCGATGCTGTGGGCTGTGGCAAAGATCAGGCATAAGAGGTGCGGTAGAGCACTGGATATTGTACGATATGAGCCAAGATCACGACGAAACGATAAATAAAGAGGGGAAATTATCAAAAAATAAGGCATAGTCTGTGAGAATACTTCTTAAGAACGCTAAATAGGGTGATGTAACAGCGATGATCTATGACATGGACGCCATGAAGAGATATAGACAAAAATGCCCGCGATAAACGCCTTTCAACTGCCCCTGAAACACATATATAGTAAAGCCTCAGCCTTATGCTGTCTTTGGACCGACCTGCTCCTTCAAGAACCTGCCAAACATCTCGGCAAAAGACTGCTTTGCAGCTTTCTTTTTCTTCTTTTTGGGCGGCTGTCCACTGGCTGCTTCTCGCGCCATTGATGCTGGCAGCACTCTCTTTGGCGCAGCCGCCACCCTTTCTTCGGCAGCTGCCATCCGTGCGGCCATGCCAATGTCCGACGCCGCAATGGTAGCACGGCGCCGCTCTTTGCTGACGCCACTTGGGGCAGTCTTTGGCGGCTGGGCTGGCGGCATTCTCACTTCAGCGGCCGATTGCACACTCAGCATGGACGTTTCAAAGTCGCCCTCCTCGTCATCATCGAAATTCGTAGCTGGCTCTGGCGCACGTTTCCTGGGCGTAGGTGTTGGCACTGCCTGGCGATTGGGTGTTGCCACTTTCCGCGCAGAGCTTCCTTGGAGCTCCCGGACTTCGTGGTGACTCCGCTTGCGACTCGACAGTGGCCTGGTCGGTGTCTCGGCAATCGAAGATTCAGGATAAGCTGCTGTCACCTGAGGTGGCGGCACATCACGACGTGCAAACGACACTGGCTGCTGTGACTGCAGCAGGAAGTGCCGCCTATCCATGCCGGGTGGAATCTCACTGGACGGGATTGGCGAACTTGGAACGTTTGGCTGGATAAGACCCGGAGAACCATCCCACGAAGAAGACTGGGTTGGACCAAAGCCAGTGTCCGCTTTCCGCGACAGATTTTGGGTTTGCTCCCTGTCTTGGCTCTGGCTCTGGCTCTGGCTCTGGCTCTGGCTCTGGCTCTGGCTCTGGCTCAAGCTGCTCAGGCTCTGACCGAAACGGCCATGTTGGAACACATTGCCAATATCAGTAGTGTTCGAGGCTCGTGGCACGTCAAGATGCTGAAGAATCGAGTTGGGCAGCATGCTGGAAGCCGTAGGACTGCGGCGGCGGGCGCTGCTAGAAGGGAGCGAACGGCCTGGCGGGGGGCTCTCGTAAGCCCCAGGGTGGCTGATGTGGTGGGGGATAGGCGTAGGTTTGGCTGGGGTTTTGGCCATATTGACAACGGCATCCCCTCTCGTACGATCGTCCGATACGGTGGCTGGAGAATTTGGATGTTGTGTGCTGCTAAGGGTCGCCTTGACCCCCAACGCCTTGACTTCTGTGGGGTATGCCTTGAGAATGCTGCCCAGATTGGCCCGGGTGACGACCTTTTGGTTGTGAACGAGATCTGTGGCATTGGCGCTATACCACTGGGTGAGGTTCTGTGGTGTACCCGAGGCTATGTTCTGCACGTAATCTATGTATTTCCAGAACACATGGACGATGTCGTCGAAGACGAAATCCGGGAGCGAGCCTGGACTGATGTGCTGAAGTGAATAGCATGCACGCAGGAATTCCTCTAGATCCCCCTCGAAGTCTGGGTACGCTGCAGTAAAGGTCTCGTAGGGCATCATCCACGTCCGTGAAACGGTGGACGATGCCGATTTGGTGGACATTTGCCCCGACGCTGGCGTATTATTGTATGAAGGTGCTAGGATTGGAGGAGATGATGCAGCCACGGCTGACGTGGCTTGGGTTGGAGCGACATTGGAGGGAGCAGAAACGGGCGTTTGCACATCGCTGACTAGTTCGCGCCCGGAAACTTCACGAGTGTGAATATCTGTTCTTTGAAAGTGCGGTGTGGTGACTGGGCTTGTGACCAAATCACTTGTGGCCAGTCCGGTATTGTTGACAGGAGGCTGGACTGTGGGTGGACGAGTCAAGGATGGCAGTCTGCTTGGGTTCAGACTGATGACCTGGCCGGGCCCTGCCACCGGCGGTTTGGTATGTAATGGTGCCTTGGGAGGAAAGACGGGCGGTTTCATAAGCCTTCTTAAGGGTTGAGTCTCGTTGGTGACGCTTGCGTTTCTTTGCTCTCTTTGCTCGGCCGTTTCTGATGTGTTGATGGCCGATCGTGGCTCTTTTGGCGTTGGACTGCTGCTCGGAACGTCGTCGATCGTTTGCGAGTATATGCCACGCCTTGACGAGGGCGGGCGTGATGCAGAAAGCCTCCCTCCCAGGATATTAGGCAGGTTAACGTCAATGGGCAATGGAGAGCTGCTGCCAAGATCAGGCGAGCGACCGTGATAAGGCGATTGCCGTTGAACCCAAGACTTTGTCTGTGAAAGCGGAACCATGTCTTGGGTTGGAGGGGTAGACGGAACGGGGACCGGAGATGGTACTGAAGGGGCTTGATGTGCTGCTTGTTGCGGTTGTGGGAGCTGTTGGTCTTCTTTGTCTTTCAACACCGGCTCCTCACCACGAGCGATTCGATCGTTTTCTTTGTCACTGTCACTGTCGTTGTCACTTTCGGCAAAACTCTCTCTGTTGCCGTCGTCTTCGCTGGGAAGCTCACTGGGCCAATTATCCGGCGATTGTTCACGTAGCCCCGTCACTGGAGGAGAGCTTCGTGCGTCTTGTGCCACAACCTTTTCCGGGATGATCACAGCGTCAGGAGTCGACGTCCGCAGATTTGGCTCCCTCGAGGCTAGGATCGCTTTCTTTGGGGGACTAGTTATATCGCCTGGTGCACTGGCCGTGTTTTGTGAATATTGAGCGGGTGCTGGGGGTGGGTGTTCTGTCGGTGTGGTTGTCGTTTGCTCTGTCGTCTCTGGCTCCACGGGTGTTGCTTGCGGATCTTCTGGTGCTTCAACCGGAGGTTCTGTATTCACTGCCGGGGTGACTTCGGGAAGAACGGCCGTCTCGGTCTCTTTTATGATGGCGTCGATGGTTTTTTCAGGGGCAGGTTCCTTCTGTGCCACAGGCTTTGGTTTATCGATTGCTGGTTGTGATTCTGCCACTTCTTGTTCGGCTGTGGTTGGCTGCTTGCTGCTCTCTTCGCTCTCTCTCGCCCAGTTCTGCTGCACATACTTCAGCACCGTATCCGGTACCATCATATGGTCCGGGTCCGGTTTGCAGTCGCTGCTCAGCCACGAGCTCTCCTCTTCAAGAATCCTCTTCTGGCTGGAGGGAATGCGAGCGGCTCGACTCAGCAGAACGGCCTTTTTGTCGTCCATTGGTGGCAGCAGACTGGGGACGAAGCCCGCCATATCTGTAGACATCGTGGGTGCCCGCAAGATTTTGGTCGTGGTTGCTGTGTCTGTGTGGCCGTACATGCCGTTGTTTTGACTTGATCGAACTGAATCAAGTTTAGACGTTGTCGTGATGCAGGCTATTTCCGCGGTCGTTGGCTTTGTCGAGTCTGCTTTGGAATCGGCCGTTCAGCCTGTAGGGCACATCTCGAATTGTGTTTCGACGTCGCGGCTACAAGAAAGCGGGTGCCGTTCCTGAATATCGTGGAAGAAGATCGTGCTGAATGTTGGACGTCGTACCGTTGTCCAATATCTGAGAGCTGAATGAATCCATTGTTTCCTCCGCTTGCTGTTTTGACGCGTTTGCTTGCCGCGTTATACTGCAGTAGCGTCCCGCGTCCCTGAGAGGTACATGCGGATACTCATAGCAGCTGCTCTCACAGCAGTATCGTCACGTGTATCATGTTAGTATTGTGTACCCATGAGTACCGATAGTAGTGACATGTGACGCCTGCCAATTTATGAGTGTTTCAAAGTACCATCTACGACATATTTCGAGCTTTGCTCCTGACTCCCAGGCTACCGGCGCGACACCCCGCGTCGATTTACGCCGGGAAGGCGCCAAGGGTGTGCTAACAAGAAGCGAGGGAAGGTGCTGTGACGAAACCCCTGCCTGCTGACCCAAGCTGCTCAACACAGGCCTCGACACCTGCACAAAACATTATCCACCACAGCTGGCACGAGGCATCGTCAGTTTCACCAGTTCCGTCCCAACCATCAACGTCGATTTTGCCACTCTATATCGATCCCGTCTCGACGCCACTGTCGCTGCTTTCTCTCCGATACACAGCAAAGCAATGTCTTGATGCTTTCTGTAGCCCTCGGGGCGAATCCTCCTTTTGCAGCATTTCTCTCTTCTTTACTACATCACCGAAACCCATCCATTTCGGCACTTCGATCACGATAGCAGCACCACACCCCACGACGCCGTCTGTCTGTCTGGGCTGCTTTCGATTTCTTGTCTCTCTTCTCTGGGACATGCCTGGTCTGCTTTCCCTTCACCTTGCTGCGGAACGCCAGCCTTGCATCGCGTCGAACCGATCAATACTCTCGACTGCAATACGACGATAGATCTATTCCACGACGGAACTTTTGACAACCCGTACTGCGACCACCACCATGTCGACCTCCAAGAACCTCCCGGAATCGCCGTCTGTGCGTTCCATTCCCTTCGATCGCCGCTCACGTCGCGACTCAGTCGGCAGCATGTCCGTATCGTCCCAGGTCGATAAGGAACAGCTCGCCCAAGCTCTCGACAAAATCCACACCTCTGCCAGCCAGTCCGATGTCCTCACAACCTTCAACGACTTTGGTTCGCCGCCCACAGCTGCACCCGTTACCGAGACTAAGGGCACTGCGGGTGAACTGGTGCAGCAGGGCCTGAGCGGCTTCTACTCGAGATTAAAAGAAGCTGTTGTTGGTGGAAAGGCAGCTTCGTCCGTGACATCAGATCCGGCCGGCGATGAAGGCGGCGATAGCCACGAGGCTGCCCCTTCGACAAAGGCTGTCGCCTCGGCACACACACGTTCCAAATCGTCCATCTCAAGTCTCCCACGTGGCGAAAGTGGTGGCAGCCACACCAACCCCAACTCCGCCTTCAGTTCCAACCTTTCCTCCGACCTTCCCACGACCGTGACCTCTTCCTCCGGCGGCATCACAACCGAAGGCTACTCGCAGGTGCCCGTGTCGTCTAAAGCCTCGTCCCTGACGACCATGTCGACCGCAAAATCGTCCCAAAAACCATCCGCATCCAGCAGCCAAGGACTTCCCAAGCTCGGCCGAGCCGAGGCATCTGCCGCTGTTGTTGACACATCTGGCGGTACAGGTGTCTTTGATATGTCGCGCGATAACGGCAAACAGGCAAATGTGTTTTCGGATGTGGCTTCAGTGGATGGAACCTCGGGTCTCTACCACAGCTCTCATCTGGAAAATAATCCAATATCAGGCGGCCCTCCAACTAGCTCACGACAGGGCCGTGACGAGGCCAAGATCCCTGTTGTGATCGATCGTCTAAGCATTGCCGGTGCCATGGGTGGAAAGCGTTCGCCCTCGGTCGCGACAGATGCAGGCACCGCCGAGAGCAACTCTATCAGCACTTCGGCACATAATTCCGTCTACCACGAGTCGTTTGCCCACGACGAGCGACCTCAGCAGCTGCAGTCCGGTCAGATGCGCATCCCCGGGACAACCACGAATGAAGGTGCACCAGAGATGGTCAATACCCGGCTTGAGAACATGCGGAAGCAGATCCAGAGCAAGGAATTCTGGATGGCGGACGAGACATGCAAAGAGTGCTTTCGTTGCGGTGACCCGTTCTCGGCTTTTCGTCGAAAGCACCACTGCCGAACGTGCGGCTGGATTTTCGACGGAAAGTGCACATCAACAATTTCTGGTCAGAAATTTGGCGTTTCGGGCAACCTGCGAGTATGCAAAAACTGCCTCGACATTATTAACCGCCGCTACGATAGTGGCTCTGAAGAGTCTGACGATCCGCGGTTAACTACACTCTTCCGGACAAACACCACCTCGTCCAAACCGCCACCATCTTCATCAAGATCAAAAGGCGACGGCGATAACAGCATACTTGAACGAATTGAGGACGCCGAGGACGATACGCGTTCAACAACTACACCTATGATGGCAATCCCGGCGACACGGCGCAAGGGTGACCCATCCAACCGTAACTCGGCCATTCTCGAGATCGATGCACCGCAGCTAAGCCGTCCTGGATCATCCCGATCGCTCATGTCCCTCAATACCGGAAGACCACCCTCCTCTGGCCACATCCGCCATCACTCCAAACCAAATTTCCACTGGACACATAAAACACCCGCCGAAGACCGAGTGCCTTTCCGAAAAGATGTTTCGGATGAAATGGGCCGAAAATCCAAGTTGCCCGCTTTCCACGACGACAACATTATTGATCCAGAGCTGGCACCGTACATGTCAGACGAGTCTAGTGGCGATGAGCAGATGAGCATATTTGCGACCATGGCCGGTAACGACACCACCTCTTCGAGCCTAGACCCGGATAAGTCCAACTTTGGACCCTTTTTGGGTGCTGGTCGCAAGCATCGTGCACGAGGTGAAAAGAGCATCAGTGGTTTGAGCTTTACCAGCCGAGGCCAGGAGAAGGATGACGGTGTCCTTAGCATGACGAGCCATTCCCGGGCGCAGGGGCGTCATCGTAATATGAGCACGGCCAGTGCCACGGCCGGGCAGCATCATATGCGTTCGCCGCGATCTAAGCCTGGAACGACCTTCAAAGGCCCGTCACTCTCGAGCGAAACACTCGGCCTATTTGACAGTCCGGGCGGCTTTGAGGTCGGACCACCCAACAGGCCCCCAAGCGTCATGGTCAAGACGAAGAAGACGAAGCTTAGTGCGCCGAGTCTGAAGCACGTCAAGCGCATGTTCCGGCAGCTGCTGAGCGATGCTGCCATTCCTAATCCCGGTGCCTGGGAGAAGACGCTTATCCCGCTCTTGCGGCGCTGTGCCGACGACGTGGACCCCAACACGCGTGAAGGCGACCGCATGGATATCCGCCACTATGTCAAGCTCAAGAAGATCCCAGGCGGCAAGCCGAGCGACAGCAGCTACGTTTCAGGTGTCATCTTCACCAAGAACCTGGCCCTCAAGAGCATGCCACGGCGCATCTCCCATCCGCGCATTCTCATTGTTTCCTTCCCGATCGAGTACCAGCGCCAACAGCAGCACCAATTTATGAGCCTTGAGCCCGTCATGTCTCAAGAAAAGGAATTCCTTAAAATGGTCGTTGCCCGCATCCGCAATCACCAGCCAGAGGTCGTTTTGGCGCAACGGAATGTGGCCGGACTGGCACTGCAGTCGTTGGCCGAGGCTGGTATCGCCGTGGCATACAATGTCAAGGCGTCCGTCATTGGTGCCGTGTCTCGCTGCACGGGAACACCCATAATTTCGTCAATGGACATGCTGTCTTTGCCGATTACTGTTGGCCGGTGTGCAGAGTTCGAGGTCAAGACGTTTGTCAACAACGATATCCCCGGCCGCAAGAAGACATACATCTTCTTGTCAGGCTGTGAAAAATTCCTCGGCTGCACAATCGCCCTGCGTGGCACCTCGACCGCCATGCTGGCCCGCATGAAGCAGATCACCGAGTTTATGGTCTATGTTGTGTATAGTTTGAAACTCGAGACGTGTCTATTGGACGACTCGGTTGTGCAGATGCCGCAAACGGCGGACGGAGCTGCCTCGGCCAAGCCGCTGGCTACAAGGCAGTCGACAAATGGCAGTATGCCTGTCACGACCGGAACTGGCGGCGAGAGCTCAATGGACCGAAGCCCGACGGCCTCGACGATGCTTTTGACAGACGGCGAGAGTCTGCACACGTCACAGCCCGATACCGGCGGCCCTTTGACTACGAGTCAAACTGACGGATCGGTTACTCCTGCAGCAGTCGAAGCTGGCCCATCTGAGCCAGCCGTGGAAGGCACGTCCGAGAAACCTGCTGACGGCCAAGCATCGGAATCGCAGCTCGAGGTTGCACCACTCGAAAAGTCTACGCCTTCTATCCTCTCTCTCCAAGATGCCGATGCCCAAGTTCTCCACCTGCGCACGGCTCATGAAGACGTGCCAGCGCCTACGTTCTACAGCGATATGGTGGAGAAGTACAAGACCAAGATCCTCTCATCGTCGCCGTTTGTCAAGTTCACACAGCCATATCTCCTTGTTAAGGCCCGCGAGCAGGAGACACGCTTGATGTACCTCAAGAAGCTCCGCGACCAAGACATTATTGAGGAAGAGCGGGACGATGACCAGAGCACAGAGAGCAAGGGTCCGCAGAACAAGTTCCAACTCATCAACCCCCAGATGGTCCACGAAATCGGCCAAAAGGCGCCGCGGCAGATCATGGAGGTGTTGCACGCCGTCCATGACGCCGAGTACGACAAGGCTCTCTATGCTTACCAGACAATGACGCGCCAGTGGGAGAATTATATTCAAGGCAACCTCGATCTCTTTGACCCATACTCCCACCAGAACATTGTGGTTCTCTACTCTCTTACCTGTACAGAGACCAAGATCCCATGTCTTGAGCCGGGTCTTATTGGCATCGCCTTTTACGAGGAAATGCCCGACCCCAACGGACCCATGGATGCGGATTGTACGCTGGGCCAGTACGTTCAAGATCTGTGCGATGGGGCCGATGAACTCTGCCACGCCAACGGCTGTGACCGGCACATGTGGCAGCACCATCGCACCTACGTCCACGGCGAGGCCCGTGTCACCTTCTTTGTTGAGCCTGCAGCGAAGCTGCCGTCGCAGCCAGAGTTGCCTGAAGGCCACGAGCCCATCAGTGAAGACGACGAGGACACCATCTTCATGTGGAGCTACTGCAAGATCTGCAAGCGTGACCTGACTGTGAAGCCGCTGTCTTCAAGTGCCTGGAAGTATTCGTTTGGCAAGTACCTCGAGCTGCTGTTCTGGAGTCGGGGCCAGCGCCTGGTTGATGAGACAGGATGTCCCCACGACTGCCAAAAGGACCACATCCGCTACTTCCATTTCCGCGGCTCGTCGGTGCGCATCCACTACGACCCCATTGACCTGCTCGAGCTGGTGGTTCCGCGTGCCCGCATTACCTGGAAGGTCGACCATGATCTGAAGCTCAAGAACGAGATCTTTGCCAAGACACAGGAGCGCTGGCTGCGGTTCATCATGTCGGTCAAGACGCGTATCAAGAGCATCCGCATCGACAGTGTACTTCCCGAGAAGGAAAAGGATTGCCGGGCCGAGGTCGAACGGCTAGCGAAAAAGGCCCACGAGGAGCACGTCCAAGTAGTCCGGGGCCTCGAGCGGGCGTACATGCAGTCCAAGCACTACGAGATCATCCCGCTCAATGCAACAATCCGGACCATGGCCGAGAAGATTGCGGAATGGGACGCGGTGTTTGCCAAGTTTGAGGCCGACTACCTCTCCGACAAGGATGTGCGGCAGTTGACGGTGATCCAGCTTAGGAAGATGTTTACCGACACCGAGTCCAAGGAGTCGACGGACGGCGGCAGCGCGAGTGCTAGCGTCACTGGCGCGGCGTCAACGACAGGCGCATCGGAAAGCGACGCCAAGACGCCATCGACGGCTGCTGCAACAACACAAAACTCGTTTACCGAGTCGGACGAGAAGTCCAGTCCGCCCACGTCTCAGCCAACCGACAGCGAGCCTGCGGCGACGGCTGCAACTGGAGACACTGCTGACAGTAGCACGGCTGCTTCTGAAGGACAGCCGACGGGCGAGCCGGTGATTCCGTCTGATCAGGTTGTATCACTCGACCTGGCAACGCCGATTTCTCCCGGGATGACAAAGGCAGACCTTGCCATCCCTCCTGCTGCTGTTCCAGTCCCAACATCCACTCCAGCTCCAGCTCACGATCCATCTTCAGAAAGCCAAGCACCAGAGCCGCCTCAGAAACAGCCAGATACCGGCAGCCAAGAGCCATCTACGGCGCCCGCTGAGACTGCAGTGCCGACGCTCCCTGTCCCGACGGCCCCGAGTCGATCAGCGAGCCCATCCAAGGCAAACCGGCCGGCGGCACCACCTCTCATGTCGCAACAGTCTCTGACAGAGAAGGTGGAGCAACTCCGCCGCGAGTTCAAGGCACAGTCGGCGGAGATAAATGAGGCGGCCCAGTCTCTCAACAACAATGGAGGCGGTAGCAGCGGCAGCGGCAATGTTTTTGACGGGCCTTCTCACCAGTCCCCGACAAAATCGTCTCAAGCACGGGCAGTCCCTGACCAACGTGGAGCAGCGCAGTCCCGTAAAGCAGGACCGCTGGTGTCGCCGCCTATGGTGCGGGCCAATACACAGCCGGTGGGTGTTCTGCCTCGTACAAAGCACAGCAGCAAGGCAATTGCGTCAGGCGATGGAGCTGGCAGCGGTACAGACACAGGCTCCGCGACGCCGGCCAAGATCGAAAAGAAGTTCGCGGACCGGATCGGTCTCACAGCGCTCAAGAACCACCGAAAGGCCGGGCAGTCGGCGATCCCACGGTTCGTGCACAAGCGCGATGCAAAGAAGGTTACAAGCCTGACGCAGCACTTTGAGCAACTGAGTCGCGAATTCGAGAAAGAGCGCAACCGCGAGCGGCGGCAGCAAGCAGCCAAGATGCACCACCCAAGGGCATACGTCCCCAAGTCGTCGGCTCGCGCCACGGTCGAGGTCTATGACAATGTGGACCAGGCTGTCCAGGAGCCCGGCCCGACAGACGACGAGCACCTGTTTGCGTCGCAGCATAGCGAAGCTCGATCGGCCGATTCAAATTCGAATTCGAATCCGTTGGCGGCGGCGGCGGCAGACGCACGATCTGCAGCCCCTTCGCCGTCTCTACCAGGACTAGCAGATGACAAGAACAAGGCACCTGCTGAGAAAAAGCCAACTCCCGTCGAGACGGGCGCTACAGCTGAGCCTACGAGCAAGGACATTGGCCAAAGCCAAGACGCGTCGCCCGCGACGGACGAAAGTCTACCACCCTCGCAACAGCCCTCAGAAGAGACAACCGAAGGGGCTACGGAAGGCGAGGCAGAGGACCGCGAGAACAAAGACAAGAGCGCCGCAGGTTCGGACGACGAAGAAGGCGGCAGTTACGCTGACCAGTCTCTGGAGGATATTCTGCCGGACGTTGAGACGATCGCTGAGCACCTGGAACCCAGTGGCACAGTTCCTGCCGAGCTGCAGCAGGACAAAAAATCGAACCTGATGAAGATGCTGAGCAACTTCTGGGCGGAGCGGTCGGCGAGTGGATGGCCCGAGCTCGAATACCCGCTGCGGCCGACGGACCACATCTTTATCGACTCGGACGTGATTGTGCGTGAAGACGAGCCGAGCTCGCTGATTGCGTTTGCGCTGAGCTCCGAGGACTACATTGCCAAGCTCGAAGACATTCTGCGCCAGGGACGGCGTGCCGCGAGAAAAGGACGCCGCAAGGGAAGCGGTGCTGTGAGGCATGGTGACGGCCAAGGCGACGGGCAAGACGTGGAGGACGAGTATGATGACGACGAAGACGACGACGAGAACGACGAGAAGGACGGGAACGACGAGAACGACGATGACGAAGACGAAGACGGCGAGAGAGGCGGCGACGCCGACGACGAGAATGAAGAGGACGGCGAAGGCGAAGGCGACGGCGACGGCGACAGCGGCGACGAAGACGAGGGCGGCCAGCTTGCGTTGAAGTCGGCCAAGGGCAAATCTCCTAGTGAGCGAGTCGTCCCACCCGAGGCAGCGGCCACGGCCAACGGTGAGCCGGCCATCGCACTGAATCCTGCCCATACCCAAGACAGCCAAGAGCAGCCCGGCGTCTCTTCCTCTTCGCCGGCCGACCCCGGTTCTGCACCTCTCAAGAACGAAGAGGCCCTGGCCAACCCGGTGGCGCACGCACTCGCCCCGCCGCCGATGACGCTCGACGAAGAGGAGCTGGAGCGCAGCCTGTTGCGGCCGACGGGAACGCATCTCAAATACCAGTTCACCGAAGGCTCGGCGCGGATGATGTGCAAGATCTTTTACGCCGAGCAGTTCGACGCGCTGCGGCGCAAGTGCGGCGTGGCCGACCGGATCATCGAGTCGCTGTCGCGCTGCCTCAAGTGGGACTCCAAGGGCGGCAAAACCAAGTCGGTGTTCCTCAAGACGCTCGACGACCGCCTTGTCATGAAGTCGCTGTCGCCCGTCGAGACGGCGGCCTTTTTGCGGTTCGCGCCCTCCTACTTTAGGATCATGGCCGAGGCGCTGTTCCACGACCTTCCGTCGGTGATTGCCAAGATGCTGGGCTTCTTCCAAGTCATCGTCAAGAACGCGGCCACGGGCACAGAGATCAAGCTGGACCTGCTGATCATGGAGAATCTTTTCTATGATCGCCAGGAGACGCGCAAGTTCGATCTCAAGGGCTCGATGCGCAACCGCAAGATCCAGTCGACGGGCGAGCAGAACGAGGTGCTCCTCGACGAGAACATGGTCGAGTACATCTACGAGTCGCCGCTGTTTGCGCGCGAGCACGCCAAGAAGCTGCTGTGGGCGTCGGTGTGGAACGACACGCTGTTTTTGGCGCGCCAGAACGTCATGGACTACTCGCTGATGGTCGCCGTCGACGAGTCGCGCAAGGAGCTTGTGGTCGGCATCATCGACTGCATCCGCACGTACACGTGGGACAAGAAGCTCGAGAGCTGGATCAAGGACCGTGGTTTTGCCGGCGGCGGACGAAACCGGCCGACCGTGACGAGTCCCAAGGAGTACAAGTCTCGCTTCCGCGAGGCCATGGACCGGTACATCCTGCAGGCGCCCAACTGCTGGCACCTCTTCGGCAATATGGGCTACTCGAACCCGGCACTCGGACAGCGTGCGCGTTTTGAAGATGAGTAGATATGTGGGGGAGTAACGATATATTGATATATTAATATATTATTGGAGGAGGACGGGAGGAGGAAGACGGTAAGAAAGAAGCAAATGGCGATGCTATTACGCGCCTGCTCTGGAACAATACCATAGATGAGACTGCTTAGCGCACAGCGACTTACGAGTAATGATAATGCCTTTTCTCCATCTGGAAACCAGATAAATGAATGGCAGTCTGAGAAGTGGTCATTGTCAAGGTGAGTCGGCGAAAGTGCTGTAAATCGTCACTAGAAGGCATCCGCGCTAGCGCATTGCCGCGATTTTACGTCGTTTTACAGGCGGCTCTTTTGGTGTGATAGACCCACTTATTTTCACAAACGTCACTCATCTCAAAGAGCTTCACAACCTCAAACCTCAAACTCAACTTCACGCACCCCTCTTGTCTTTCTCATATTCACTCACATCCACTGACACCCCACCATGTCTATCGACCTCAACTGGGAGACGCTCACGACGGGGCCGGACGGGCAGGAGCTGGCGCACCGGATCCGCGACTTTATTCACAGCAAATTCCAGACGGTGCCTCTGCCGCGGTTCATCAAGTCGGTGACAGTGCACGACTTTGAGTTTGGCTCGATCGGGCCGGAGCTCGAACTCAAAGACATTACGGACCCACTACCTGATTTCTACGAAGAAGACGCAGAAGACGACGAGGATGGGAGCGACGGAGACGGCGACAGCGACAGCGACGAAAGCGACGAATATGGGCCACAGTTTAGCGACGATGAGCAGCAGCAGCAGCGTCGGAGACGACGACAGCGCGAGGGCCGACCAGGCGACCGACCGCCACGGCAGACGGGCGATGCCCGCGGCATGAAACATCGCCATGGCCATCATCATTCACATCGACATGATTTGAGCGGAAGCTCGCACCAGACGATCACGGGACTTGGCGGCGCGTCGACGCCCGCAACGGCAGGAGCGACCGGCACCCGCGGCGGTGTCCCGGGAGGAACGTCCAATCTGCTCCACCACTTCCACAGTCACCTGACTCCGGCGGGCTGGTCAGGGACCCAAACACCGCTGGCCGCCATGGCAGGAGCGCACCTCAATAGCGGGCCTCAGGGCGGCGTTGGTGGTGCAGGCAACAACGGCTACTTTTACCAAGACCACCATAACTACCGGCAAGACAACACAACACCGCCACCAAACCACAGTCGAAACCCGTCGCACAGCAGCTCTATTTCCGTCGGCGACTACTACCGCGACAATCTACGACTCACGCCCGGCGGCGGCATAGCCTCATCACCCCCGTCGAATCTGCCGTCATTATTGCAGCATCCAGCATTGCGTGAAAAACACAGTGTGTCGACCCTGGCGCCAACATCAGCCGGCGGCGCATCACGGCCACCGACACGAGATGGGAAGCAACAGCAGCCGCCACACATGTCCCATATGCTGGGTGGGTCGGCCATTGAAGACCACGATGACAGCAGCGAGGGCGACAACGATATGGATCGGACACTATTGCTAGGACGGGCAACCGCTGGCCCTGGTGGTGCACCCGGTCCGTCGCCGTCGCCTCGCTTTCGACGAGAGCCTCGCGCCGAGGACATGCAAGCCGTGTTCCGCATCCGATACGCCGGCGACGTAAAACTGCTTCTGACGGCCGATATTTTGCTGGATTATCCGATGCCGAGTTTTGTTGGAATTCCTGTCAGACTCAGCATCACAGGCCTGACATTTGACGGCGTCGGCGTGCTGGCCAATATCCGCAAGCGCGTGCACTTTTGTTTCCTGAGTCCCGAAGACGCTTTGGCTGCGGTTGGAGACGATGAAGCTGGCGAAGGCGACGAAGACGAAGAGAATGCCACCGGTAGACAAGATCCAGCCGATTTTGAGAGAGCCGACCCGACTACGCCAAGAAAACGGCCAACTGCCACGGCCGCCGCCGCAGCAGCATCACCGGCACCGTCACACACTCTTCCACGAACAAAGATGGGAGGTCTCTTGCAGGAAGTGCGGGTCGAGAGCGAAATCGGACAGCGCGAGAGCGGAAAGCAGAGCCTCAAGAACGTCGGCAAGGTTGAGCGCTTTGTCTTGGAGCAAGTGCGCCGTATTTTCGAAGAGGAGTTTGTCTATCCGAGTTTCTGGACGTTCCTCGTGTAGACCACGCGTGGGGCAAAAATATGATGGAAAGGGAACCATTGTAAAACGTCATACATAAATAGATATCTTGTACATAAAGAAAGAATCAAACACCCATCCAGCGCCCTATGTCAATGTGCTCTTGAAACCCTGGTATGCCGAGTTGATATCCAGTTCCAGCTCTCGTGCTTGGCTCTCGTCCAGCACGTCTGTCGCCTTCATCTGGTTCAGTGTGATCAGCCACTGCACAATCTTGCCCCGGTTCTCAAAGTCGCGGTCCGTGACCTTGTTGACGGCGTGGATCACGTCGGTCAGCAGCGGATGCAACTGGTCTTTGGCAAGAAGACCCAGCCGTAATGCATCCAAAAATGTAATAAAGTCCTGTGTCGCTTCCAAAATCAGCGCGCCGCCTGGCGTATTACCGCCGCCGCCGCCGCCACTTGAAATGCCACCAACACCACCACCGCTGCCGCCATCACCGTTTCCATGACCATTCCCGTTGCCACCACTCCCACCACCACCTCCTCCGCTACCGGCGACTAATGCTGTAGATGGCATACCGGCCCTTATCCGTTCTGTTGCGCGGGGGACTTCGAGCTGTAGAGAGGCAATGTCAGTAAATGAGTCTGAGATAGAAGCATTCTATGGATCATGGGACCGTACGTACATCCCATTCTTGTTTGAATTCGTCGAGGCTGCCATAGGCTGCCGCAACCGTTTCGTCCTTCAGAATCGAGTTGTACTGCTTGAGCGACCGCTCGCAGATTTCTGTGTAGTCGGCTTCGGGCACCGCATCCTTGAGGAACGCCTTTTCGAGCTCGTCGATCGTCACAATGATACTAAATATCTCTGCCAACGACTCCTGTAAGTCGCGCTCGGCGCGCGTCTCTGTGAGCTTGACTTCTTCGTCGAGACTGATCGTCGCCGAAAGCGCCGTGTTCGGCACATAGCTGGGCGGCAGCGGTGCGTACGACTGCCGGGGTATCATCGTCGGCAAACGTATGTGGGAGAAATTGGGGAGGTCGGCATGGCCTGCTGATGGCTAGGGTGGGGAGAGAAAGTCGATTCAGTGCGAGAATATGGTTGCTGAAGGAGAAAAAGAGGATATGCAGAAGGGAAGTGTGAGGAGACCATCGACGTAAGGACCAGTCTACAGCACTGTGATGCAGTTTTAGGGAAGCTACATCCCACTGACAGGCAGCACCTTCCCCGTTCTCTCCAGCGCATCTCAGCGACCCCACCACGACCCAGCGACTGGCGGCAGAATTGACCGTCCAGCTCACCGCCTTTCGATTACAGACTAGCGCTTTCCCGATAAGACCCTGCGATAACAACTTTTTTTTTTGTTACAACTGCCATTTGGGCAAGAAGTTTTTTAGCTGCCGTTATTCAGGGAAACCACGACCATCACCAAACAAGGTCCCCCGACTTTGAACCCCCTTTTTTGGTTTGTTCCTCTCCACAACAAACACCAATTTTCACCCGTCGAGTGTACCGCTGCCAATTTCCGACAACACTCGTCCATCACGATGGCCGTCGCCAAGAAGAACGTCAAGGCGACTCGCAAGTTCGAGAAGAAGCACCTCAAGGGCGTCCTCGAGAAGCGCAAGGCCTCTGCGAAGATCAAGCAGCGGAACCAGATCCAAGAAAAGAAGAAGGCAAAGCGCAGCCAGGATGCCGCTTTCTACAAGGGCGCCGCGTCAGCCACGGGCGCTAATGGTGAGGCCGTCAGCGCCGCGCCGCGCTCGAAGCGGCCGGACGCCAAGGTCAGCGAGATGAGCGTCGACGACTTTTTCCAGGGCGGTTTCCAGATTTTGGACAAGGATGAGGGCAAGAAGGCCAAGGGCAAGGGCAAGGCTGCACAGCTCGGCAAGCGGAAACGCAACGGTGCAGCCGCAGCAGAGGACGACGAGGCTTTGTCAGCGAGCGGCTCTGACTCCGAGAACGAGGCCAACTACGACCCTGTGGCCGCGAGCGACGAGAGCGACGACGATGACGATCTCGACCTGGATGCCGCCGATATTGGAATGACCAAGGAGGCCATGGACGCCCTGGCCGAGAAAGATCCCGAGTTCTACAAGTTCCTGAAGGAAAACGACCCCGAGGCACTCGATTTCGACGAGGATGCGGATGTGGGCGGTTTTGGTGGCAGCGACGAGGAGTACGACGATGACGAGAACGATGACGACGCAAAACGGCCCAAGAAGAAGCAGAAGAAGGCCAAGGCCACCGAGGCGCCCCGCGACAATGAGCTCACACGGCCCATGATTGCCAAGTGGGAGGCGTCTATGGAGGAATCATTTTCGCTGCGTGCCGCTCGCCAGGCTGTTCTTGCCTTCCGTTGCGCTGCACACCTCAACGAGGACGCCGACGAGGCTGCCTCTCTTTCCCAGAAGTTCGCCATCAAGAGCCCCGATGTGTTCCACGACATTCTGGTTGTGGCCCTCAAGCACGTCCCGCTCGTCTTGCAACACCACATCCCCGTCAAGGAGTCGTCTACTCACCGCATCTACGTCCAGACGGAGAGCAAAAAGTTCAAGGCGCTGTCTGCCCTCATCCGCAGCTTCGCCTCTTCTGTCCTGCACCTTCTGTCCACACTGTCTGACGACGGTACTCTCAAGCTGACTCTGTCTGCACTGACGCCCCTGCTGCCCTACCTGCTGTCTTTCCGCAAGGTCCTCAAGCAGCTCGTGAAGACCGTCGTCGGTTTCTGGGCCCAGCCCGCCAGCAGCGAGACCACACGTATCACTGCCTTCCTTGTCCTCCGCCGTCTCATGGTGATCGGCGACAAGGGTGTCCGCGAGGCCGTGCTCAAGGCCACCTACCAGGGCCTCGTCCAGGGCAGCCGCGCCACCAACGCCAACACCATTGCCGGCATCAACCTGATGAAGAACTCCGCCGCTGAGCTGTGGGGCCTCGACCCGGCCATTGGCTACACTACCGCTTTCGCATCCATCCGCCAGCTCGCCATCCACCTGCGCAACAGCATCGTCCACAACCAGAACAACGCCTTCCGCAACGTCTACAACTGGCAGTACGTCCACTCGCTCGACTTCTGGTCGTGCGTCCTGGCCGAGCACTGCAGTCCCACGGCCAACGCTGGCGGAGACGACAACCAGCTCAAGCTGCTCGTCTACCCACTCGTCCAGGTCACTCTCGGTGCCATGCGCCTGATCCCCACCGCCGCCTACTTCCCTCTGCGCTTCCAGCTCTTCCGTTCGCTACTGCGTGTCTCGCGTGCCACCGGTACCTACATTCCTCTCGCCCCCGCTCTGATCGAGGTTCTTAACTCGGCCGACATGAAGAAGGCCGCCAAGATCAGCACCGAGAAGCAGCTCGACTTTGCTGTCGCCTACAAGGCCCCCAAGTCTCTGCTGCACACCACTGTCTACCAGACCGCCGTCGGCGAACAGGTCGTCGAGCTGCTGTCCGAGTACTTTGCCCTCTGGGCCACCAGCATCGCCTTCCCCGAGTTCGCCCTGCCCGTCATCATCATGCTCAAGCGCTGGATCAAGGATGCTCGCAAGCGTGGCGGCAAGAATGGTCGCCAACTCAACAACAAGGTCGTCAGTGGCCTTGTGCTGGTCGTCCAGAAGCTCGAGGCCAATGCTGCTTTCATCGAGTCAAAGCGTGCACACGTCACGTTTGCGCCGCGTGATCGCACCGAGGTTGACGCCTTCCTCAAGGACTTTGACTGGCAGAAGACGCCCGTTGGCGCCTTTGTCGTTGCTCAGCGCAAGGCAAGTGCTGAGCGGCAGCGTGTGCTGGAGGAGACACGCAAACAGGAGGATGCGCGGAGGCTAGAAGAGAAGAAGCAGATGCAGGCGGCAAGATTGGACGAGGAGAACGACGAGGAGGATGACGAGGAGGAGGACTTGGAAGAGGATGACGAGGACGACAATGTCGATGAGATGGAAGAGGACGATGATGAGGAAGAGGAGGAAGACGAGGAGGAGGAAGAGGACGATGAGTAACCCCACGGCGCGGCTATACAAAAAGTTGTTTTACTGTTTTATACTTGACATTTTACTGTTTACATAGGCATTGGGCATACTGGATTCAAGTTTCTGCTTTCTTCATATTTTTTATTTCACTTTTCTCGACCTTCATTGTTCAATGCGGCAGTTTACTTTGATAGATTCTCATTCATTATTACCGCCAAATTTTCAACTTGAAAGCTGAGCAAAAATCAACGCAGTCGTTAACATGCAAAATCAAATGACCCCCCAGGTGATCACGTCCCAGGTGTTTTCTAACCGCCCAACCACAAATCCCCCCCCCCATTCTCCTAGATCCGTTTACCATGCACTATGACCACCGTCAATGCGCAGATCGCTGCCCGTCATGAAGCTGCTCGCTTCGCTAAGCAGGAAGACGGCAGCACCCCGGTACTCCTCCGGCTTGCTCAGGCGGCCCAGCATGTTGCCGTTCGCCCAGTCTGTCCGGCGCTCGGGGTACTTTTCGAACAGCGCCTCGGTCATAGCCGTCACAATGTATCCAGGAGAGATGGTGTTGACACGAATGCCGTACTCGCCCCACTCGGAAGCCAGGTTGCGGCCCAGCTGGATGACAGCGGCCTTGGAGGCGTTGTATGCCGGGCAGATCAGGCCCCGGTTGGCCACAGTGCCGCTCATGCTCGCAATCAGGGCCATGCTGCCCTTCTGTCCCAGACGCACCATCTGCCGTGCCACAGCCTGTGCCGTCAGGAAAACACCCGTCACGTTGGTTGCCATCATCTTGTCAACATCTGCGCCCGTGTACTCCAGAGCGGGAGTCTCCTGCTGGATGCCCGCAGCAGCCACCAGGCCGTCGATGCGGCCGTGCTCGTCAGCGATGCTCTTGATCAGCTCGTTGAGCTTCTCCTCCTCACGCACGTCGATGCGGTGGTATGTGAGGGAGAGGCCCAAGCCCTTGGCGCGCTCGGCCACGCGTGCGAAGTCGGGAGAAGGCTCGGGAAGGCGATCGAGGGCGTGGACTGCAGGCGAGGTCAGACACAAGTGATACATTGTAGAAAATAAGAAACAAAGGAGATCAGCTTACCCTTTGCGCCCGCCTCAATGAGAGCCTCAGCCTGGACCAGGCCAAGACCACGAGCAGCGCCCGACACCACGACCACCTTGTCCTTGAGGCTAAACTCGGGGAGAAGCTGTATCTTGTTAGCATGAGTCCCAAATCGCAGAGACTGCAGTCAATTCAAGTCGGCCGGCATCGTCCAACTGAGAGATGCTCGCGGCGCAACATTGGAGAGTCTTACCGAAGAAGCCATTGTGAATATGAAGTATGTAAGTTGTGAGGTTTTCAAAGGGGGCGTGTTGGTGAGACCGTTATGGTGTCAAAGTGTTGAAGTATTAAAGTGTCTAGATGTAAAGTTGGAGAGAGGCGCAATGAAAGAAGACAGAGGAAAAGAGAGAGGTAAAGAGAGAGGAAAAGAGAGAGGAGTAGGGAGAGGAAAAGAGAGAGGGGAGAGGAGGAGGATGGGGCTAGCTTTTATACTGGCCTCCGGAACGTACGCAAGAAGCAGTCCCGGTTAAGAAAGTACAGAGCGAGCTTGTGAGGCAAGAACAAGAGGGTACGGAGAAGAAGAAAAAAGTAGAGTGACGGAGTGCTGAGGAAAGAGTGAACGGGGGGTGTGCAGAAAGGGAAGGAGGGTCTCATCTAGTCTCAAGACACGCAAGGTCCTGCTACGATAGTACTAATTATTATGAGTGATCCGTTTACGGAAGGAACAATGAGTGACCAGGCGAGCCTGGTTAAAAAATTCTGGAAGGCAGCGCGGCGCGCGACGGGCGTGGCAGGCTCGACCGGAGTATCTCAAAGAAGGAAGGCACGATAAATGTCATGGTGTGAGGATGGGAGGGAAGGCGAGCGAGTAGCTCTTGCCTGCTCTTGCTCCTCACCTCCTCCACACTTCCTCCGCATCTTACACACCCCCTCCCTTGTTGTTTTCTCCTCTTTTTTCTCCCTGTCCGTTGTCTCGCTCCTTTATCCAATTTAGCTTCACTTTTTTCTCCATCTCTGGCGTTGCCCATCTCACTACTCATTACGACATACATACTGCTTTGCGACGTGCGCTAGTCGCCGGGCTACCTACGGGCTGCTATTTTCATCAAAGTCGCCTCCCCCTCCCGTCCTGTCTAATTCTTGGCACCAAAGTCAGGAGGAAAAACCGGCCACAAAAGAACCGAAAAAGTCGAGGCGCCGGGAAAAAGCAGCACGACACGCGACTAAGCCGGCCAGCACGGGGTGCTTCCGTTGTTGGTACGGGAATGCGAGAATCGTGGTCTCTCTCATGGCAGTTGAGCACCTCTGTGAGCCTCACGATGGTCCAATAGGGTGCCAGGCTCAACAGAGACGCAATACTCCCTCCGTACAGCTCGCCCGCTGCATGAGTTGACACGAAAAACACGATCGCGCCAATTGAAACAACGACAGTGCCTGCAGCCTCAAAAGCCAGACAAATCGGAAACTTGGTTCGCACACTGTGAAGCTGAGGGGTGGGTAGTGATGAAAGTGTGACCATTGTTTGTTGCGTCTCTCTCGGGGAGACTGAGAAATGGAGAGGCAAGGAGATGGTCCAGAAGCTCCCCAGCTTGTCATGTCACAATGTGTGCTACGGTGCGACCTGCAGAGTGATAAAACGGCATGCAGAATACAGAACGCACAATGGATGCTACAGACAAGAAATACAAAGACCGGGTGCTGCTCCATATCGGGTTTGACGCTCAGCATCGATCAAAGTGTATTTCATGTCCTGGACCCCTTTCTATCACACCAGAACCAAACGAAGTGAGAGCTTACAAAAATACAGGTGCAAATTCCCGGCACCCCGAATGTGGATTGTGGGAACAAAAGTCCAGAATTCCCAACAATCTGTCTGGCCAGACCAAAACCATGGACGGAGACTGCCACTCTCTGGAGAACAAGCAAAAGGAAAAACAAAAGGACCAGTTTTCTCCCAGTCCGAGAGGCCGGTTCCCGACTCGAGGGCAATGGAGGGGCATACTGCAGAGGGATCTCCAACAGTGCTTCCAAAGACGTTTTGACTGGATTCACTGGGTAAGAACCAAATGGCAGGCCAAATTGACCCCTCACCTGTGTCTCCCTTTGCTGCTCTTCTCATGGAATCTGGTCAAACGCATCTTGCTTTCTTCACCTGGCATGTTCTCGCCCCGAAGCACTTGCGTGGTGTCTTTTAACAGCGGATTGCCGTTTTGGGTAATCCGCTTGCAGAGCCAAGCGCAGATCCGTCTTAGTCTGCCATACGTCTTCTCCAGCTTCTCCAAAGCACTTCTCCAGTCTCCAGTCATTTTAGCGCCTTTCATTAAAGGTTCTCGAAGTGGCCAACGGCCCTAGATGCTGACGATTTACGGGTCTGATGAGGAAATATGGTACAGAGAGGGGTCACATAGGCCGCGTGCAGTGCACGCGAGAAGGAGAATTTTGTTTCGTTTTTTCTTCTCTCATTTTTTGCAGGTCCGGTGCCATCGGCGGGAATTTTCAACGCTTGGCTTTTTACACGATATCGTGAAACAGTAAGCCGACGAGGGACCACTGTTCGCGACTAACACGGAAATGCAACAACCCCTCCTAGCAACACACAACAGCTTGACCAGCCATCCATCCAGAAGGTTATTGGCACTAATTTCTGCTCAAGAGGTTTATGGGTGCTTTTGGAATCATCCATGTCCAGCCTCCTTGTTGGCATGGACACGAAACGGTTTCCTCTTTCAACTATGGTGTTGTATTGTTGGTCGCCCTTTTCCATCCCCACGAATGTGACAAGACATTCGACATGCACCATTCCCAAAACGAAAGCGAAGCAGAAAAAATAGTGAAGATGGTGGTCTATATCAAGACCAAGGCCTCCCATATATTGTGCCATTTTTTGGCCTCAATTTCTCTCCAATACCGGGCTGGAACGGTGTCTCAGCCGGTGGCAGATGGTTGACTGGTCACATCTTGGCTGCATTTCGATCAATCAGAAACGGACGCCGTACACACACCGTGCAGCGGCTGCCGTTGTGGTCACTCTGGCTGTTGGCTGTGCACTACCACGCAATGCAGCAATTTATTTGCTTCTTTCGCCTTTTTGGCCCGTTCTGCTTGCCCGCGGCCGTCAGTCCTAATAACGGAATATTTTGCTTCTTTGGCACTTCTCACCCTCCCTCGGGTGCCGCCGTTGCGCGCTGAGGTGTCCGACAAAATGCAACGGCCTGCATATTTCCAAGAATACGCTCCGCATGCAGCAAGCACAGTGCAGCCACCGGAAAACGGCAGTCTGTGGTGCCGAGTGTGAGAAGTGATGTGATTCCTTTTTCGTCATGTGTCGAGTTGGAATTCAAAGAAATACGACTGCATCTGTGCCAAAGCAACGCGACATCAAAATGCGACGAAGACCCAGGTTAACGAGGAAGGATAACGCAAATCAAGCCACAATCGTATGCCAAGAGAATCGAACCGAATGGGGGACAGGGCCGGTCTTTGCATCTCGGCACCGAGAAGTCGCCAAGCACCGGGTCAGATGATCTCGGGCAACGGAGCCGGCCTCATCTCGAACAGTCAAGCTGCCATTAGCACGAGGACGATACCGGTACCCAAACACACCCGGTTAGGGTTGCGCAGACGTGCAACAAAACTTCCCCCGTGCTATGTGATATCGTGATTGGGCCATCACCAGCATGCGCTATTGCCGATGGAATCGTGAGGATTTGAGACATTGCATTTCATGGCGTCCCTCCCATGCGTTGTTTCTCTCTATCTCCATCCGTCTCTATTTCATCATTCTCCTTTCATTAACACTCAAATATCCTCACTTCGTTTCCTTACAGGTCCCATATTTTACAAAACGCGGTTCTGCCGCTGGCAATATGCAGGCACGCATTAGCGGCTGCCCACGGGACGGGGAAGCCAGAATTTGTTCCGAATCCTGCTCGGGACATCCAAGTTTGGATGTGGAAGATGGCTATGAATAGCCGCTACACTTGAATGTATATGGAGCGCAAGCAGTGTTATCCACTCCAGGCAGGCAAAGTCTTCCGGCAGCGTCGAGAATGGAATGGAGGGAAGAAAGTCAAAGAAGAAATGAACCGAACAGCGAGCGGCCGTTTTGAACCGCCCGTGATCCGGACGGCCAAGGCCCGAAGCCAAGACGGCAGACTGTCATCTATTACAGATCCACGCCGAAGTTCAAGACGCCAAGCCGGGCAGCTAATTGCTACTCAACAAAGGACCCAGTGGGTCACCCAGCTTGAGCGAAGAGAACCGCTTTGTTTCTACAGGGAATTGTCTCAAAACAATCCGAATTATTTCGCGCTGCCATCCACAAAAAGAACGTTTCTATGAAGAAGCACGGTGCTGACGCCGTCGAACACACACGAATAACTCTCGACGGCCTCTTGACTAGGCTTTCAAGGTCTCCAAAACCGTGCGCCATGTGCCGAGTCTAGAAAATCAAAAAGCATTCTAGCGGTGCTTCCACAGACAGCCGAGACAGCTTTGAAGACGGAAGGCCCTGGAGAGAGAGTTGCCGAAGGTCAATAAATCCAAATCGCACGACCCACAGTGGATAAAGACAAAATTAATAGCGAAGAGAAATCCAGGTAAGACAGTGATGATATCGCCTGATCTTCGGTGGAGCTGGCGGGTATTAGTGTGTTAGTGCGGCGCCACCCGAGTTTGTCTTGCTCTGCTTAATTTCTTCAACGGCCATCACAGAGTTACAGCACGCGACGACCAGTTCGTCCGTGTAAGTCATAACCTTCTGGATAATATTTTGACCCCCAAGTCGTCTCTCCTTCTCCTCGTGTTTCTTGACCCGCCCTTGAAATTTCATTCAAAAAGACAGCTGATACAATGCGCTAACAATCAATAGGCCTTTCAGCGAAATTTTCTCGCACGCGTTCGTCCCACAGAAGGAAGTCGAGGAACACCAAAGAAGCCAGGAACCCCATATTTATGGTTTCTTATTTTGTGTGGCAGCCCACCTTTGCCATCTTTCGATTTATGGCCTTGCTGCTGTATCGTACGATGTGTGCCTCAGCTTGCTGGGGGAGAAAGGCGAACCCGACTAGGAAACTCTGACTAACGACAGAAAAGTCGACAGTCGGAAAGGAAATTACCCTCGAACGGGATTCCCTTCACTCTTTGTGGCCTTTATTGCCCTATCGCCTTTTCGCCTCGCCTTCCTTGAACGTGGCCCTGTCATTTTCAACTCCCGACACTTTTCCCAATGTCGTATGAACGGCAATATGCCACATGCTAGACACCGTGTCACGTCGTCTTCGCTACGCCGCCATGCCCAACATCACCTCTCCCAGGATGACAAGTTTTATGCGCGAACCGCATGGGGGCAAGCCACACTCAATTCTGGCGTCAATCCGCTGGCTCTTTGGCCGTTTTTTGCGTCTTCGAGCGGCTACGATTATGATGAATCACACTTTCGAGCATGGCTCATGCGATTTTCAAATAGGGGTCAATAAAGGCCCTCGTCCTTTTGGCCATTCTTTGGTTCTGGAGGGCTCGAGCCCGGTTGTCGAGTTTCATTCAAGTGAGGACGACGCCGCCTATGCCTTCTTCTTTTGTCCGTTTTGTTTCGGTTTCGTTTATTTTTATGTACCTTCGTCCTGCTGATGTTTTCCTTTTTGCTTTTTCGATCTTGTTTCTTTTTCTTTTTCTTTAGTATGTCTTTAGCATCCCGGGTCAAGCGGCCAATGTTCCTAACAGCCCTAGTGTTCTCGCTTGCATCCCCCGGTTTGCAAAATCGCGTGACAATTGTCGTCTTCTTATTTGTACTTCTCTCTCTCTCCTTTTTTTTTTTTTGCGACCCGCCAATGTCCGTATTCTTTCTGTTCGTTGTCTGCCCGCTCTCCTCGTTTGCCACTTTCGTTTTGTGCGTCGACGTTCTGAGTGTCGTCCAAGTGCTTCGTACAGAAGCTCCGCATCAAATTGCCTTTTTCGGAGCCGGGTGTAGAAAGCCGCCCCCAATAACATGACAAGGCACATCTCAAGTCGGCATTGCGTCCCAGTCCACCGGATACTTTCCTTCTCGCGTGCCTCGCCTTGTGCAGGGACGCACACAGATTGCACACAGATATGCTCGGTACGTCAAACTGCCGAAGCTAAGATGCCCCGACAGGGAACCAGGGACCACAAAAAGGGAATTGAAAAAAGAACAGACCAACAAAAGAAGATGCTTTTCACCCAGAAACAGGCCACTTTGCACCCGCGAACATCCGCAGAGGCTTCACAAACTTTTTTCTCTTGGTTCTTCCTACAGACCGCTCTTCTGCAGTGTCCAGACAACCTTTGCAGTGTTATTTTGACGGCCAACAACCTGTGCCTTTGTACCTTGCATCCATCGTTGTATGGACTTCTTTTTATGGTTTTTTTTTTTTTTTTTTTTTTTTCGTTTCACTGCCCTACGAACTCTCAACGGTAACTTCGTCGTGATTGAAGCATTCTACACCAGCACCAAGGGGCTGCATCATGCTGTTCCTTACTCTTTTGTGTGCCCATGTCCTCCGCCTTTGATTTATGTATTATTCGCTTCTTGTCTTTGCCTCTCGGAGGATTGTACACTGTTTCTGTTTACTCTTCTTTTCTTTTCTTTTCTTTTTCTGCCCCTTTTGGCCGATTTACACCCCATACTTCTTTGTGTGACCAGAGGCGAAACTCACTCATGACATACGAGTTGTGACAAAGGACACAAAAGAAACAAATGGACCTGAACGGGACAGAAAGAAGAGGGAAAGAAAGGAAAAGAGAAGACCGCGGTTAGACACTCCGACCCAACCGGTGCCCAGTCCAAGCGGACTGCGGACAAGCCAAATAAAATAACATCATACGAGACGACGAGAAAGGACGAAGCAGACGCGGCAGGGTACGGAATTGAGTGCAGTCTACCAGCAGACAGAGGCCTGCAAAGCAGGAAACGTCGTGCCAGGGACGAATTGGTAATGGAACGAGTCGAAAGAGGAAAGGCTAGGTAGAACGGCACGACCGTTGCTTTTTCATGCTATTTCGTTTTTTCTTCTTCTTCTTTTTCTGAATTTGCTCGCGTGGACTCGTGGAGTCAATGGAACGGTGCCGCCCAGTGCCATGTGCGGCATCCCGCGCTCCACAGTGGGACAGTTGTCGATGGGGGTCAGGTCGAGGCCATCTCTGGTCAAGTGTACAAGCCTCGTCAATATTAATGGCATGAGTATGGCCATGATTTCTCGTGCTCCACAATATTCTTCTTTTCATATTCATTTATTCTTCTTTTTATATTCTTTTATTGTTTTCTTATTATCCTTTTATTCTCTCTCTGTCTCCTCTGTCTCCTCCCTGCTCTGTCATCCCCCAAGTCGTCATACCCGCATATATATACCGTCCCATCGCCACGCACATGGCCATGTTGCCGTCCGACCCAGTCTGCAGTTGATCGTAGCCATTTTCTTGACTCCTCAAGCACGCTTATATCCTATTATCTTCTTCCCACCCTCAACATGGCCCTCACATACAAACAGTCCAGGCTTGTCCAGGACACACTGCCTGCTCTCCGCGAGCACGGCGAAGAGATTGCGTCCATGTTCTACGCCACGATGCTCGGCGAGCATCCCGAACTCAAGAACCACTTCAACACCGTCAACCAAGCCAACGGCCGCCAACCTCGCGCCCTCACATCGATCATCATCGCTTTCGCCGCCAACATCTCGCACACGAGCGAACTCATCCCCAGGCTCGAGCGTGTCTGCCACAAACACTGCTCGCTCGGCATCCAGCCCGACCAGTATGCCATTGTGGGCGAGTACCTGATCCGGGCCTTCAAGGACGTGCTCGGCCCGGCCATGACGCCCGAGGTGCAGGCTGCGTGGATGGACGCGTACTGTGTGCTGGCCCGCATGATGATCGGCCGCGAAGCGCATCTGTACCGCAGCTTTGAGACGTGGCAGTCGTGGGAGCGGCTGCAGGTGGCCAAGAAGGTGGCCGAGTCGGAGGATGTCTACTCGTTCTATCTTGTCCCCCTGTCGGCGTCCAAGAGCACAAAGACCAAGAGCTCAATGTCGTCAGACGCGGCAAGTGGGTGCCCGCGGGCGAGCATGAGCTCCATCAGCAGCAGTGGCAGCCGATACAGCAACTTCACCAGCCGTCTCAAGACGAACAACATCAATCTGCTGAAAAGCAGAAAGTACAACAACAACAAGAGCAGCACCAGCATACACACCATCCCCGGCGGTGGCGCCGCTCTTCCCTACTACCTGCCAGGCCAATACGTGTCCGTCCGCATGCTGCTGCCGGAAGCGCCGACCGGAACGAGCGGTGCTGGAGGGTGTCCGCATATTGGCGCATCGCCGACATTATCGACATCATCGACATCTTCGACATCTTCCGCACAACATCAGCACCGAGAGTACTACTACCAGTCACGACAGTACTCGCTCAGCGACCGTTGGCGGCCCGACTGCTACCGCATCAGCGTCAAGCGCGACGAGGGCACACGCTTCGCCAACTCGGTCGCCGCATCCTATTTCCACCCGGGCCTTGTGTCCAACACCATGATCGACACGCTGAATGTCGGTGACACAGTCGACGTCTCACACCCGGCCGGCGAGTTTTTCTTGAATGTCGACAATGCCGACGCTTTCGGTGTCCCCGGTGCCGGCAACAGCTGCTATTATTCGGGCACCAGTAGCAATGCCAATGTGCCGCTCGTCCTGCTGTCGGCCGGCATTGGCGCTGCACCGATGATGGCTATCCTCAACAGCGTCGCCGAGGCCCAGCCGCGGCGGGCGGTCACATATGTCCACGCCTCGCGCTACTCGCCGCCTGTCTACAGCGCCGCCGTCCGCGAACTGCAGCGCAAGATGCCCGGTCTGCGCACCGCCTACTTCTTTTCCGGCCCGACACCACAGTCATCAGCTGCGTCGTCCGTCTCGTCTATCCCGTCTAGCTTTGCAGATGCTGCTGCGGTGGCTGCAAGACGCTCTCGTGACCTGCTGCATGCCACGGCCAACGCCCACGCCCAGGGCAACAACCGCCACTCGACTCTGTTTATGCAGTCGCCTCTCGGCGCCCATCCGACCACGGCCGCATCAAACACGTCTTCGTCCTCGTCTTCGTCCTCGTCCTGTGCGCTCGAGTTTATGGGCCACGTCGACCTGCGCAAACTCGTCACGCCGCCCGGATCGCCTCGCTCGGAGGGAACGACCACACCCACGACGCCGACGGCTCTCGGCAACGGACACAGCCACTATGAAAGCAGCAGCCACGAAGACGGCGATATGCTGTTCCTGCGCAACGGCAGCACCGAGTACTTTGTCTGCGGCCCCGAGGCGTTTATGCTCGACATGGCCACGCATCTCGTCGAAGAGCTCGGCATCAGCCGCCAGCGCATCCGCTTCGAGCTGTTTTCGACCGGTGATCTCGAGACGGACAACCGCAATGCCCGCCTGACGGCCTTTTTGGGGGCGTAGGCGTGAGAAGCCATGTGTACAATTAGTAGTGTTGTTGGAAGAGGGATAGAAGGCCAAAGGACGGTTGTTTTCACAGGATACCATAATCAATTTCAAAAGTTTCAACTCGACTATTTTTCACAATATGTCGTTCGCCCAAG